>JAVRXN010000006.1:24868679-25046179 GCA_033556935.1 Timema podura
TCTCTTTACAAAATTCCAGGGCACCTTTGACAGATATTCAAGATCTGTTGATATCAGCATTTGCAGAAAACTAAACTCTATGTTGCTACTGGAGAAATATTTGATATATTTTGACCAAAAAATTTTAATTCTATAAGAACTGTAAAATTACTCGCACTCCCTTCTTCCGCACCTTAAAGGGGGGGGGGTTATTTACCTGAGCGCTCAGTGCGTTTGTAGATGTTTATAAACAATATTTTTAAATAAATAAACACGAAGTGTTGAGTCACTAAATGATTATTAACCTAGTATTTTAAACTTTATTATTTAAGAGGCCAATTCAATGCTGACTAACCGTAAAATTAGATACAATATAACGCTCGAATGGGAAAACTTAGCGAACCAAACGGGGTTATTTTTGGATGGGGTGCGCACTGCTTCATTTAGCGAAAACCACGCTCTGTACACCCGACTGGTATTGAACCCTGATCTCCACACTATCACCAGTCTAAACTATTATGAGTGTGATACCATAAACCATGAGTCTACCCAATAGCGTTACTGCTTTTTTAATTTGACAACCTTTTGTCAATTTTTTTTAAATTAAAATAATTAATTTAAATTTTGCTGGATTATTAAAAATTATATAGCTTAAGTATTTTCATTTTTTTAAAGTAGAATACAGAAAACCACACCATGATGCAACGTCTTTTTTAAAATATTTTTCCTACCAACGTTGAATTTTATCCATTGGGTGGAATGGACTTCTTTAAAAAAAATCTCTAAATATTAAGATAAGCTCATTTTCAAGAATGTTTCGCGCTAAATATTTCAGTTCTTATATCAAAATAAATAGTTAGAAACATGAACCCTGATTTTGGTAGGAGAGACAATATCTGGTGGTTACTAAAGCTACTAAAACAATTTTAATATATTCCTACATCAAGTCATGTTATCTGCAGCTATCACTTTTGTTAGATATTATCAATAACTTAAAAATAACACAAATAATAGAATAGAATGTTATTGATGTTGCCTGCAAAGAGATATGTTAACAATTTCTAAACTGTTCTTCCAACCGTAATCAGGGTATAGATACACCCCTCCTAAATCAAATAAAGCCCTTTTTAAATATAACATTCTATGATAATCGAGGATTGTTTTAGTAGATCATAATGTCAAAACTGATGTTATTGTAATAAATACCACGCTGTGAGGCTACTTTCTAACCGGAAGAACCCTTAACGCGATTGGGGTTTTTAACATCTACCGACAGACCTAAGACATTGTAATTGAGTTTGTAATAAGCATAATGGCAGCATAATCTTATTATTACTATTATTTTATTTAGCACTAGGTCTTACTACTTGTTCAGGTTATACGCTTAAGTTATATTTATTCTAATAGGTTTGGAATTGGGAAGGTCGAATTTAGAAGAAGTGAACCCACACTTGCGTGGAGGGAGAGTAAAACCATTTAGTTAAAACCACCCTCAGTTCACCCGACTGAGATTCAGACATAATTTTACAGACAATATAACGTGTGTTATTGAAGACATACAGTATTACGTGTGTTATTGTAGACATACAGTATTACGTGTGCTATTGTAGCAGACAATATTACGTGTGTTATTGTAGCCAGGCAATATAACGTGTGTTATTAAAGACATACAATACTACATGTGTTATTGTAGACATACAGTATTATGTGTGTTATTGTAGACATACAGTATTACGTGTGTTATTGCAGCAGACAATATTACGTGTGTTATTGTACCCAGGCAATATAACGTGTGTTATTGTACAAATACAGTACTACGTGTGTTATTGAAGACATTCAATATTACGTATGTTATTGTAGCCAGGCAATATAACGTGTGTTATTGTAGACATACAATATTACGTGTGTTATTGTACAAATACAGTACTACGTGTGTTATTGAAGACATACAATATTACGTGTGTTATTGTAGACATACAATATTACGTGTGTTATTGTAGACATACAGTATTACGTGTGCTATTGTAGACATACAGTATTACGTGTGTTATTGTAGACATACAATATTACGTGTGCTATTGTAGACATACAGTATTACGTGTGTTATTGTAGACATAAATATTACGTGTGTTATTGTAGCCAGACAATATTACGTGTGTTATTGTAGACATACAATATTACGTGTGTTATTGTACAAATACAGTATTACGTGTGTTATTGTAGCCAGACAATATTACGTGTGTTATTGAAGACATACAATACTAAATGTGTTATTGTAGAATACAGTATTACGTGTGCTATTGTAGACAAACAATATTACGAGTCTTACTCCAAAAAGCGGGTACAACTGGTTGTAGACTGATTATACCCGATAGAGCACGCTTTAACTACCTCCTGAGTGCACCGAGGGGGTAAGGGGATGGAAAGGGAAGGAGTCTTTGATAAATTATTGCGACTTCCTAGTCTCTCTCAAGGCAAATTATAGGGCATTTACTTAAACTTCCCCGCGTTCAACCGGCTCTTTGAGATTATAATGAGAGTCGTTGAAAAGTCAAAACTCTCTCAAGCGAGTATAGCTTGATTTTGGTTGGAAGAACCACTTTGAGATTAATAATAAAAAGTTAAAGTTAACATTGATAACACTTGCATTAGTGGCCAAATGGTCTAAAGAGCTACTCGTTTATTAGACTAGACTGCCAATGACGGGGAGATCCAGGTTCGAATCTCGGTCGGGTGTACCGAGTTTTATTTAAAAATAATTCTCTACTCTCCCTTTACGCAAATTTTGGCTACACCTCCTCAAAATATAGCCTCCTTAATCCCTAAGCTCATTATCATAATTATTACATAAGCGTATGACCCAAACGGTTAGTTATACGCGGTGCTAAAAACAAATTGTTAAAATTTTATCATATTATTTGTGTTATTTTATAGGTACTGACAGCTTGAGATAACATTACTTGACGTATGGATTTATTAAAATTATTTTAGTAACTATAGTAACTCAGTGTTCTTACTACCAAAATTAGGGCTTACTCTCCCATCTTACCTACACTGGTGTTCAGACAGACTGAATTTCCGTTAATGGTTAAGGCGATTGGCCTTTTCATTTGGCGTAGAAATGCAGAGCCATGAAAACAAACAGTTATCTTCAAGAATTTTTATTGTTTTACAATTTTCTTTTCGGAAACGGTTTGTTCAAGATAAGAAGCTTGTTGATTAAGTTATACTTTTTATATTAACACCTCCTCTATAGTTTTAACATTTATCAAATATTGATAAAATTTACATTTTTCAATAGAAAACTACCGGCTTCATAACAAAAAATAAGAAAATGTAACAATTAATAAACATCGATACATTATCTTAGAAGAGGTGTTGAAAATATTAACATAAAAATTTCACTCGTTCTCGAGAAAAATGATATTTCCAAACGTGTGATTTCTACGCAAGACCTGTCCAGTAGCTACCTTCTTCTACGGTTTCCGTGATCCATCTGTTATTGTTGGTGCGGAAGGATACTTTGGTCGGTTGTGAAGCCACACCACACCTTTTACCCTCCCACCCAACATCCCACAAAATAGGTTTTACACTTGCACTTGACAGGGCCAAGGGCCTTAAATCAAGGTTCAAATCTCAGCTGAATGGGCTAGGGGTAGTTTTTATCAACTCCATGCTAATGTGGGTGAATTAACTGTAAAAACTACCCTTCCCTCCCTATATTTTTGATTAATAATATTTATTCTGTGTATTATTTTTATTTTACCGTGTCTCATTATCTGTTCAGGGGTGCTATTCACACACTTATTAATTAAGCTAATGAAGTAAGGATGAGGAATGTGAAGACATAATAAATGTACCCACGTTTGCATGTAGAAAAATTGGAAAACCATATATTAAAATACTATCTAAGTACACCCGATCACCAGTATTCGAACCTTGGGTCATCGGCAGTCCAGTACATGGTGAAAGTGATGTAATATATTATTCGACCACCAAAGTGAATAACCCAGTTGCTAAATCTACAACTAGCTAATAAAGATTCGCAACTATTCTGATCATAGATGAGATTAATTAATGCGTTCAAAGTCTCTGAACTAAAACCGATTTTGTAGGGTTCAATTTTCATATGAAAGGCCTCATATTTAATTTTATTTATTTGAGGTATTTAAATGACTAATCCAACATCTCAACTCAGTCGGTAATATATCTGCCTACTAAGTTAAGGGTCTTTGATTTGATTCCCGTCATGGCCAAATTTTACCATTGGTGAAATGTGGGTTTACCCTCTTACATTAATAAATTAACAGATCGGGACTGGATGTTGTGCTTGTCCTGGTATTAAATTAGATTATAAGGTATATGAAGCTATGACAGGCCCAACAAGCTGATAGTGGGAAATTTATGGATTGAGAATAAAAAACTGACCCAGACCAAAGGCTGAAAACAGTAATGGATGTAGATAAATTTGACCTGTACTTTCTGAATGGATTGAACATTTCATCCCACGAGAATTTCTATGAGCGATATCGAAAGAGCCTACTAATTTTGCTGAGAAAGGTATTTTCACATACGTTCCAGGGCTCTTGTACCCTACACAATCAACATGGGACCGACGGCTTTACTTTCCCTCCGAAGGAAGTTGTGCTACTGATTTTTATACCTCAAGAAAAATCCGTTGACCTTGACTAGGTTTGAACACATGATCACCGGGTCTTGAGGCGAACACTTTACACTAAAAACCCCCTAGGTCAAACATAATTTATATTACCGATAGTAAAGTTACTAGATTTACTTTCACTAGTTCATACGTCAAGTCATGTGATCTGCAACCATACCGTTTAAGAGAAAATATCAACACTTATAAAATAATATTGATAATGTAGTTAAATACTTTCATATTTGGCCCAGGACAAAATTTCATTTTCATTTTAGTTAAAATTATACTTTGTATGAGTGATGGGAAAAGTACGGCCCACGGGTCAGATACGGCCCATGGACATGTTCAATGCGGCCCACGAAAGTATTCCAAATCCCGATCAAAAAGTATTAAAAAACGAGGAAAAACAAGAAAAAAAAAATTAATTTCACCCTTGTTTTTAATTTATAGCTATCTTACAGGTAGAGAAAGTATTGTGATCGTCAAAAAAATCGAATTCGAGATTTTGATAAATTTTTAAGTTTCATGCCTCCCTAAATCCGAAGAAGTGATTTTTGAATTTCCATCCCTCTGTCTGTCTGTCTGCACCTCCGACTAGATCCTAAACTATTTTACCGATCGGGCTAAAACTTGGTATCTATAGTTTTCATAGGGTTGTCCCGAGGTTTTTTTTAAATTGAATATCTACCCCTAAAATTAAGGGTAGTTTACTGAAGGGCAAAAAGAGAAAAAGTCGATTTTCTCAAAATCGGCTTTAATGGTTTTGATTAAATTTCTATTCTTAGCATTTATAAATATTCCAAACAAAATGGCTACTTTCAATATTTCGGCGAAATAACTTTAAGGGCTCGGGTTTGATGCGTAAATTCTCATTTTTTATCATATATCAGAAACTATTTGAAATATTAAATTACTTATAACAAATATGTCGATCTATTTATAATAGAAATATTTTATTCAAAACATATTTTTATAAAACAAATAACTTTCAAGCTATACGCAAATATATATATTTTTTAACTTTTCGAAAACCAAAGGTTAAGTATTGCGACTGTAAAAAAATCTAACCTGAAATGTTGATGGACATCGACGTCTCATGACCCCTTAAACCCTTAAAAATTGTATGTCTGTGTGTCTTTTAAAACTTAAAATTAAGAGTAGTTTTATTAAGGGCGAAAAGAGAAAAAATGGATTTTCTCAAAATCGGCTCTAACGATTTTGATTAAAATTCGTATATAGACGTTGATTAAGATTATAAATAAACTGGCTATTTTAATTTTCCCGTGAAAATGAATGTTAGGATACTTTAAAAAAGCAGAAATTTCCATATCTCTGCAACTATTTGCGATACTAAATAACTTATCATTGCAAAATTGTAGTATTATCAAACATAAAAAACTTTTATATGAAATACATTTTTATAAAACCAACAGTTTCCGAGATATTGGCAAATATATTAATACAATTTTGTGAGCTTTAGTTGTAAAGATATACTACTTAAGTTTTAACTCAATAATTCTCCAATGCCATAAAGTAATTAAATATAAGTAAGTCTCTCAAAAAATGTATTTTATTTTTCCTTAAACCTCTTAGGGGAAATGTTTTTACAGCAATGTTCTATCTCCTTTTTAGACTCAATAATCAATATCTACATTTTTTATTGGTCAAAATCTATAAATGAGGAATTTAATATTAATGCGCTGACCTGAAGATGTGCAACACCTAAAAAAATGTCAACCGGAATTCGAAATTTTAATAGGAACTGTTGACCCTTGTGGGCCCAATAATAATCTTTTTTATTGGTCCAAACATAAAAATGACTATATTAATTCTTTAAAAATAAAAATATAAAATTTAAAACCGGGACTCAAAAAAGTTTCATATAAGTATAGTGAAATTTATGCTTGTTTTTCTAGTGTATACTATTTAGTTTCACATATATTACAAGTTATGAGTAAATATCTCCATTTTTAAACAGTAGATCAAGAAAGTCCGTGTGGGGTTCCATACCATTTGTTTTTAAATGATATTTTATAGCATAATGGCCAGTGTCCAGAGATTAAATAATACGTAAACCATCCACGACATTCAGATTGAATTAAATGAATTGTAATATAGCACACAATTGAAGCAGTTATTTCTCAACGTCCCAAAATTTGAGCTCTACAAATCCATATCGAAATCAAGATTCCTAAATTTGATGTCTCATGCCCAGAAGGTTATTGCCATGTTTGCATGGTCTCACACACACACACACACACACACACACACACACACACACACACACACACACACACACACACACAACACACACACACACACACACACACACACACACACACACACACACACACACACACACACACACACACACACACACACACACACACACACACACACACACACACACACACACACACAATATATATATATATATATGTGATAAAGTGTTTTCTACCATGAAACTCCGAAAAATTAGTGTTAGATACAGATTAATAGTTGGTCACTTAGCTTCACTACTGAGAGTCACCTTGTCCCATTTGGAACCAGACTATGAGAAACTTTTAGAAGAACAGTCACAGTTCACTTTTCACACATTCCTTCATTCAAGTAATGTTAAGTATTTGTTAAATAATGTGGACAACTCACATTGTCTTAAAATTATATATCATAATAATACAAATTCATTCAATAATTAATATGATTCAATTGTGCAATAGTTTTGTAAAAGTTATCATTGTAACTTTTTAATAAACTGTGCTGGATCGACCTGATGTTTTTCTTTTGGCCCATTCCCCAAAAAGTTTGCCCATCACTTCTCTTGATGCACCTTTATTCATTTCGAGTTGTCGAGACGCTTTCCTGAAAACTAATTTCTCCTTCTCCATGGGTTTGTTTCGTCTGATGCTCTTTCGCTAATTGATAATTCATAACTAGCCATTTACGTAGCGGGGATAGAACGAGCTTGGAAAGGGGATCAATGGGGACGTGATGATCCTCTTGAACTCTTTAAAAGAAAATTATGAAAAAGGAAGCGATTCTACAACTGGAAGCTCACTCAAATAATAGTTGATAAATTAGTTAAATGGAGGATGGCCCAAAAGGATGAAAAGATTCGCTTCAAACTCGGATATTTAAGAGGGTGAAGAAAAAAACAAAAACAAGAAAGATAGAAAAAAAGTTTTGAGAAAAACATCTCTAAAAATTCGTTAATCTTTTTTTCCCCAACCAAGCAATCAAAATAATTTTCTTCTATTCAAGAAATGCTCGTAAAACTTTTTTTTAATATTACTTAAAGTAATTAAAAAACTTCTAGGAAATAAATTGTCTGCATCAAATTTCTGACTAGTTTTTTATGACCTGCTTTTGTGGCCGCCTGGTCCTAGGCGCTAGTCTCGCAGTAGACTATACTGCCGGTGACGGGGAGTTTGAGGTTCAAATCTCGGTCGGGTGTACTGAGGGTGGTTTTACCAAAATGGTTTTCCGCTCTCCCTCCAAGCAATGAAGGTACACGTCGTATAAATATAACCACCCTAAAACCATCAGTGTAATTAATACATAAGCGGGGAGCATATATCCCAAACGGGTAGTAAGACACGGTGCTAAAAAAACTTCTCATGGTGTATAATATTACCAATAGGTGACCTGGTGGTCTAGGGGTGTCTGACTTCTGTGCTGAAGGGTCCGGGGTTCAATCCTCGGTCGTGACACAGATTTATCTGATTGCCAAACCCTTCCTTCACCCTCTGACAAGACGTGTATTAATCATAATTTGTGAATTTGTGGAATGCCAGGCCTCCACCGTAGTTCGGATCCCACGTTAAGGTCCTCCATTTCATCTCACAATCACCCTACCCTTACACATTAGCGTAAGTGCGTATAGCCCGAATGGGTAGTAAGACGCGGTTATAATAATAATAATAATAATAATTACCAATACACAAATACTGTATTACCAAATACAGTTTGGGGTTATTTTAATATTAATAATTTTGTTTTAAAATATTTCTTGATTTGTAATTAATTGTTTCTACCACTTAGCTAAAGGTTCCAGGCTAAAATCTTGGAATAGTAAAATATTGTATCATTAGTTACAATGGGGCTTACATTTTTCGGAGTGTTGAGTTGACGGAAGGGTGAATTAGTGTTGTGTAGGTTCTAAAATTAAATTAAGCTTTAAGCTGTATGGTGATGTAAATTGTCTGTTTCGTAAGAGCATATTAAACGTTCCAAAACAGATTATATCTAATGAACTTAAATATAAGCTTGAATACAACTTTAAGAAAACCCTATTTTTTGAATATAATAATGATCTATCAATAGAATGAACTGCTGATGATGGGAAAGGAGTAGTTTGAATCCTTGTTGGGTTTACTGAGAGTGGATTTTCTTGAATAGTACTCCATTCTACCTCCCACACAAATGCGGGTACATTTTCTCAAAATTAAACCTTTGAACTCACTAACACATTAGCGTACTATATGTATATAGCAAAAAATAGTAGTAAAGCTCGGTAATAACGTAAATTATTTAAATATCACGTATTTACTGCAAATAAAATAATTATACCTGCTATGGAGAAGATAATTCTCCTTGAAGTGTAAGGAAGTGTTGTACTGGGCGCATTTTGTACCCATTGTCAGATATGCAGCAGAAACATGGGACATTGAATGTAAGAGAGACAAGGAAAGTGAAGGCCATGGGAATGAAGTTTGTGAGGAGCTTGTTAGCTGTCACGAGGAGACACATGGTAAAGGAAAGAGTGGAGGTACATGGAGTACATAAGATAGTAGAGGAGACAAGGCTGAGATTGTATGGTCATGTGGAAAAGGAGAGAATACCAAAGAGAATCATGGAGTATAGGTATGTAGGGAAAAGACAGCAAGGGAGACCACGAAAGAGGTGGGATGAGCAGATATAAAGTGTACAGGTGAGAGTAGAAGAATAGAATCGATTAAAGGAAGAAGAATGTTGGAAGAATAAAGATGGAAGTATTTTACTAAACTGACCCTGCCACGGGCTGGAAACAGTTGTTGATGATGATGATGATTATGAAGAAGTATAAACACGCATTCGTATAAATTAATGCTACCTACGTCTGATTGTGCGTGAGTAAAGATGTTGCATAGGTACTCTCAAAATTCATAAGAAACTTGTCGTTATCCGGACCGCCTTGAAAACCTCGTTAACCAGTCAAGAAAAAACTAATACCCCCCACCAGTTTCCTAGCTATACCATCAATTTTGATCCTGAGAGCTGCTTAACTCTTGCAAGTACAAGCAAAACTACTTTTTAAAAGTATGAAATATGTTGTTTTCTTTCTCGCACTCACACTGCGAGGTTTTTTTCTTAAATAATTACTAGGGCTAGAAACAAGCAAACTGAATGTTCCTAACCCGTAGCCTGCGAACACGTGTACGGAAGTGTAGCAACAACAGTACAGTCTGACTAAATAAATATGAAACAAACTGAATCTAATTACTCCAGAAAGCTATGCAACAAAACAGGATAGTTACAAACTTGATAAGGTTCTGTGTGTTGATTTAAATATGTTTTTGTCTGTTAGACAAAGATGTGTTTTAGAACTCCATGGTTGTTTAATGTTTTCATGGATAAGTGTCTGAAAGAAGATTGTGAGAACACGGTGATGTACAAGTGAACAATGTGAATTTGAGAGCGCTGCTATATGTAGATGTCATATTAATGTCTAAGAATGAAAGTGACTTGCAGAATGCATTCAATTGTTTGAATGTGGTGACAGGCAGAATGGATCTTCGTCTAAATGTCTCCAAAATCAAGGTGGTAATTTTTGATAAGGACGGATCAGGAAATTATTTTCATATTAGAATAGATTGAAACTTATTATAACCAATTAATTATTTTGTGTATCTGGGCAGAATGTTCTGTGAAAAATGGAAGGATTGATGAAGAAATCGACAGAGGGGTGGAATGCATCTTGGAGAGTAGTTGAATGTACGTGGAGTAATGCAAGAATGAAGTAATATCGAAAGAGGCAAAGATGGTAATATATAAAATTGTGTTAGTGTTGTTTTAAGGATGTGAAGCGTGGGTTGGTCCGGAGAAACACAAGAGCAAGGCAAGGCAAGGTTTTAATGAGATATCTAAGAAATGTATGTGGAAAAACTTGTATAGATAGAGTCAGTAATGAATGGGTGCTGAAAGAGTGCGGTTTGAAAAGGAATCCAATAGATCACTGTGAAAGAAATGTTTTATATTGTTTTGGGCATGTTGAGAGGTTGAGTGTGTATCGAGTGACGAAGCAAATACATGAAGGCAGAGTGTGTGGATCAAAAGGAAGGGGTATGTCATGTGAGACGTGGTTAGAATATTGTAGATGAATGTGTGAAAAAGAGTAACGTTAATAGTTTTAAGAATAAAAGAGCATGTATGACTATGTGTCTGAATGTTGTTGAAGTGGAGAGAGTATGCGAGGATAGGGAAGTGTGGAGAAAGTTAGTGAGGATGGATTAAGTACGAAGATGGTGTTTGAGCTGTATTCACAGTTTCTTGCCACCCCGTAAGGGAACGGCTTGATTAGGTATGTATATATGGGGGTCTGGTAGATATTGAAATTTATTGTTATGCTCTTTGTTGGACATAGATAATACTCTTTTCTCAATGTTTCTAAAATGGTGTAGGCCTATTTTATTACATTTATGCTCTTTGGTAGAATGTTTCTATAACAAAATATATTATATCGTTTTACAAATAATGAGTTTTAGTAAATTGTAATTTAGTGTGGTTCACTATACTGTTTATTTAAATAATGGTAAAAATGATATGTTTAAATGCTATTATGCAAGACCGTAGCCAGGGAGGGGTTTTGGGGGTTCAAACCCCCCGCGAAATTTTATGAACAAAATATATATGGCTTTATTTATAGTTCAAACAATATTAAAATTAAGATACAAATACAAATTAGAGGGCTGTGTTACCATAAAAAGCACTCCATAGAGCTTCTAGAGGTGTTAAATATTTAGAAATTTTCCTAGCCTTCGGAATTTTAGGGGTTATTTTACCATAAAAAAAACTTCAGAGAGCTTCAAAAAGTGTTGAATATTTAGACATTTTCCAAGCCTTCGGCAGTTAGTGAGTTATTTTATCATGAAAAAAACCACTCCAGAGAGCTTCTAGAACTGTTTATTATTTAGAATTTTTTCTAGCTCCCAGCAATTGGGGTATGTGCCCACCAAACACCCTCTGAAATTATTGGCTGGCTACGGCCTTGCTATTATGATACTGACAGATGTTCGAGTAACATTACTATCACATACTTAGAAATTGAATCAAGCTAAGCCAATGAAGAAACATTTTATCAATTCCAACCAGACAAGTTGTTTGTTATAAAACTTCTATGATACTGACCTTAATACACGTCTCTTGTCACCCAACATTAAAGTAGAGACTTTATCCATGGTTCCACAATCTGTGTAAAGTCTGCATCGGAACTCCTAGTAAGCTCTTAGTGAACTCCGGTTGTTGAACACTTGTATCAAAAGTTCTTGGTAAACTTCCAGAGGTTACAGTTTAATCCGCAAGAACGACCAAAGTTGAGCACAGGGTCTAAGTTCACAATGATCCGACCCTCAAGGCTTTGTTAAGTCTCCCGACGCGAATCTAATAGCTATTCGTACTTAAAAGTACTATAATACACACCCTCACTCGGGCTCAGGTGCTTAAAAATATCAGGTTCTTAAGGTAACCGCCTCGGTAAGCGAGAAATTGCCGTGCAGACGTCCAGCTTTAACGTGATATTTAATTTTTCAATGCCTTATTTCAAAATAAACTTCACACTAAAATAAAGTTTAAAAATTCCAAAAGTGCTCTTTTTCCTAAACAATCCTATGGTTTGAGCTTTATATTAATATTAAAAAATATGTGACTTATTTTCAACAAGTTTTAAGCACATTTGTAAAGCTATACGACTAGGCTGGATTAGAAAAGGCTCTAAATTTAGCCTTCCTTTCAAAAATACAGTAATTTTTTATAGGCACAATTTTTACGGAAAATTTAAAGATATTTGAGAACTAACAGTGAGCTTTCCTCTTTGTCTTGTGATCATAAGTTTGGTAGTTACCCTCCCCCTTTTTTCTTATCAACATCAAGCTCGCAAAGAATAGAAAAGTAGTTCCATGAAACAATACGTATCATTGTATCTCAACCCATGTGACCTGACGTGATTGATACTTTCTCTATGTCAATGGCGGCCGCCTTAAGGTCATTCTACAAGTATTTAACTATAAGCTATATATAGTGATTAAAATATCTCAAATCATTACTATTCACGAGTTATAAGGGATCCAGGAAAAATAATTAATTTTCGGTGCTGAAATTTAGTATAATTAGACATGCATATGAGGTGTAAGCAATGAAATATTTATATTAATATATTAAAGAAAATTTATTTTTAGTTTATAAGCAGTTTTAAAATTGTAAAATTGAATATTTTGTAATCATATATAAGTACAATTCTTTTAATAAGCTGACAGTTCCATTTATCTCATTTTGTAGTAGGGACCACACAATGTCGTTATTTAATTTTGTAGTAGGGCCTACGTGTCCAAATTTATCATTGCAAATATATATTTGAAACGTTTATTTTATTAACCTTCTTGTTTTGAATGTAATGATTATAAAGACTACACCTATTATTTATTATTATTATTATTATTATTATTATTATTATTATTATTATTATTATATTATTATTATTATTATTATTATATTATTATTATTATTATTATTATCGCGTCTTGATATCCGTTCGGGTTATACGCACTTGTGTAATGGTAGGGTGATTGTGAGATGAAATGGAGGACCTACA
Organism: Timema podura; assembly: GCA_033556935.1. NCBI lineage: Eukaryota > Metazoa > Arthropoda > Insecta > Phasmatodea > Timematidae > Timema > Timema podura. The sequence continues at coordinate 24,882,164 of JAVRXN010000006.1, forward strand.
GTTTAACGTGGGAATCCGAACCACGGTGGAGGCCTGGCATTCCACACATTCACAAGTTGTGATAATACACGTCTTGTCAGAGGTGAAGGAAGGGTTTAGCAATCATATAAATCTGTATCGGGACCAAGGATTGAACCCCGGACCCCCAGCACAGAAGTCTGATACCTTACCCCTAGACCGCCAGGTCCCCTACTACACCGACTATCAGAACATAATATGCCAGGCACAGGCAGAGGGTCAGATAATCCCAACTAATGACACACCCAGGTAAAGTGAACGCCGGCTTCTTTATCTGGTCTGTGTTGCTGGAATGGTCTGAGACATTGCTACTTGCTATCTTTTCCAATATAGCCTCCCTTTTCCCTTAACTGTTACATTCCCTGCCAAGATGTTGTAAACTAATTTATTTTAGTTATTCTCATTGTTGAATGACCTTAATATATTATTTTGCTGGTGACGGGGAGATATAAGTTCGAGTCTTAGCTGGAAGTACTGGGACATTCAACATTTGATTTATATCTATTATTTTCCCATCTATTCTTAAAAATAAACGACTAACTACTCTCCTCATTACAACCCCATAGATTAAATCTTTAAATAATACTTTCGTTAAAACTTATTAGTTAAAATAAAATATTCTAATACATGGAATCCTCTCTTAACGGAGACCTCTCAATAACAGACTCATCTCTACAACGGAGAGATTAATTTTCCAACATAAAATAGAATGGGATCTTTCTTTGTGGTCATTCATAAGCCACGTAGTACTGTTGGGAAGGGGTAGGGGGTTCGCTAATGTCTACATGGTTTCACAGGGGTGGGTGGGTGGGTACATCACAGTGTTACGTAACACAGATCTTATACTTTATTTATTGTAATGTCAAAAAAATATATATATTCAGAATTAAAATTGGATTCTTAGTGGTGTTAAATAATCGGAGTCCCTCTTTTAGTGTCACCAATGATTCCTTATGAAAGACATCCGATCTTGATGTTAAATTTAAGTAACACATGACGTAAAGAAAGGAGGGGGGTCTAAATATATATTTGGTGTTACATGTAGGGAGAGAGGGTTAGAGTGGGGGGTTTAAAATATAATAAATGGTTACATGGTTTAGACAAAAAAAAAATTGAAAACACTAGTTCATGTATTGCCTGCAATGCGATCCAGCCTAAATTCCTCTAGAGCAAAACAGTTATATTGCCATAGTAGCTCATGTTGTTAGAGGTAGATGCATCATCGTTTGTCATCATTTGTCATCATTTATCAACGATATTCTGATTGGTTTAATGGTGATATTCGTTAATACCTATGCTGGGCTAAGTCTCTTACATATTTATAATTGATCTTGACAACATATTCCAATATTTGATTCACGTATTTGGATGCAGAAGGAATAAAAAAATAATTGAGGTGGAAATAAAGCTTGAAAATAAAATTTATAATGACGTAAACAATAAAAAATAGACTGTTAAACTTATTTAAAAATATTGTAATATTTATTATTTTATTTATTTGAGATGTTTAACGTGCATTTGCTGAACTTGTGGATTATATCAGCACACACAGGATTTCTATGAGCGAGAGAGAAAGTGCCTACCAATTTTGATGGGATGTGTATCTTCACATATCTTCCAGATTTGTTTTACATTCCACAACCTGCTTAGGAGCGACGGATTTAATTCCTCTTCGCACGAAGTTGTGGTATGGATTTTATCGCTCAGGAAAAAATTAATTTACCCCAGTTGGGATTGAACCTACAAATCAGGTGCTGAAGTGACCACTTAACCTCAAAGACCACCAAGGTCGACAACATATTATTGAATAGTGATGAATGTTTTGAGTTAGTTTATTAAATGAATTTATTATATCTTGGGGTGTTTACAATCTATTCTTCCAATCATAAAATAACCTTTTTTTTTAAGGTAAAGAGATTATGATCTTTGTTTTTGTTATTCCTGTAGTCTATATTTATTCTTTATCAAAAATGATAACTTATTACTGTACATTATTTTATTCATAGTACTGTACAGTGCAATAATTAGAATTTTATGATACATTAACAGTAAATGAGTACATAAAGAATAAACCTAAGCCAAAAACATAATTAAAAAAACTGTTTTTAAAGTATACCCATAATTATGATTGAATATAATATATATATATAATAAATATATTATTGAAATAAAATCCCTTTCCCATCACTATCCCAAATGTATAGGGGGGAATTCAGGCAATATGAGCAACTTAAGAAAATCTGTTATTCCATAAGAAACAGTAAGGCTATACAAAAGTAATATTATTTTATTCAATTGCTCATTCAATTACAATACAATACAAATACAATAAATATGAATGATATTTTAAAAATTTTGATCCAGAAAAAAAAAATTAAGAATCTGCAAGTGCTCATATTAAAAACATGGAAGGAATATATGAGCGCACCCGAGGGGTTTCAACCATTTTGTTTATTGTGGTGAGATGTTAACTTTAATTTTTTTTTCAAGGGAAGCAATGAGAAGGTTTAACGTTACATTTGAGCATAAATAACGACCAAACCAAAGATAAATATAGTCCCTGTTTCTATACAAACTATAGGAAACATTTTAGTAACTTAATTTTAAACGTACTTTTTTATAATCTGATAAATACAGGACGCTGTGATTATTTTATTATTGCCATGCGCTTCCGTCTATGTTGATATGTTGCTATGTTGCTATGTTGCTATGTTTCTATATTACAGTTGAACGTTTTTCAGTAAAGTGGCAGTATATACTTGCCAAGGGGAGAGTTTCAGACGGGGATGCTCATATATCACACCTGCTCATATTAGCCTGACCTCCCCTAAATATGCGGATAGCCCAGACGGGTAGAAAGACGCGGTGCTTTAAAAAACATGGGGTGTAGGGGGGAAGTGTTGGAAGCGGGGGGGGGGGGGGGAAAAACGCTTCGGTAAGCAGGCACGCAGCCAATCGTTAAGCTCATTTAGTCTGGTTTGTCAGTGAAGGGGAGGGTCAGTGATCGAATCCTGGCTGTGTGTATTAGCGTGGTTTTTTTACTTTAGTTGGTTTCCAACTTCCATCCTCACAAATTCTGGTTTATTTTCTCCTAATAACACTTTACTCATCTCTTCCTCTGTCTTGTCTATCCCCGGACGGGTAGTAAGACGCGTGTCGGCTGGAAAATAAAAACGTAGGCCTACACACACACACACACACACACACACACACACACACACACACACACACACACACACAACTCCCATGCGATATTTGGTGGCAAGGCTAGTTTCACAACTCCCCCTGGCGTTCCGTTGCGTTCGCTGGATACATTACAACTCGCACAACTCTGAAAGCCTCAAAACGCTTGGCTTTGTTCATTCGGATGCCCGCCGATAGAATGCGCTTCCCACGATGCAAGCGGGAGTAGTAAATTTTAATTAAAAAATATCCCCCAGTCGTCTCACGTAACGCACGTCCACGCGAGGCCCGTGGGTTCAAATCGGGGTGACGAGGGGGTTAGGGTTGGAGGGGAGTCGCAAGAATTCGTACGCAAAGCTATTTTTATTTCAAACCCCCACTTTTTTTTCCTTTAGAAGGCAGAAACGAATATTTGATTATTATTTTTTTTTAGAAGAAGATAGCTCATTTTGCATTCAATATTATGTTTGTTGTTCTTTTCTGAACAAGATGGTGAAGAAGAGGAAGCTTATCAATACATTGCGTGCTTAAAATACTTGATGTAAGAAGGAAGGAATGTCCACCAGTACTAATATATTATATAAGGAAAGCGAGGCTGGATAAATCAAGTAATAATAAATAAGAATTATAAAAAATAATGCAATCTAAAACACATCAATGATATTGTTTGAAAATAATAAAATATTAAAAATAAAATCTAGATATCAGTATTTGGAATCTATTAAATTAAAGTGATATGAACTAAAAATAAATACGAGTAAATTGAAAGTGGCATGGGATTAAAAAAAAAAAAGAAAAAATTAAAGAAAATAGATAAAAAGGTAGGTATATAAGCGAAAGTAAAATAATCAAAAATTGCAAAAACTAAATTAGGCAAAAAATTAAAAATATATCTATAAATTCCAAAAAATTTTAAACTACAATTACAAAATAATTTCATAAAGAAAAATATCAAATACAAGAAAAAACTAAAATAATGTGATTAAAAGTATTCAAAATGGTGGTCTAAGAAAAAACTAATGTAATCTAGTAAAATAAAGCCATTTAAAATGTATGCATAAAAAAGTAATAAAATATACTTCTAAACACAATATCTGAGATAAACAACAATATATCCCGGTCAGCAAGTTAACACCGGTCTCTATGACGGAAGTAAAACGGAACATGCAAAAATTTGGACTCAACACAGGCGTTAAAATTAACTTTGCAGTTAGTTTAAAACTCACTCACATATTCTTAAGCAGTAATCTGAAAACGTTAAGTTCACGGTACACTTAACAAACCTACATTTTTTGTGGCACGCTGTTTTGTTTTGGGTTCGTGCTGGAATTAAAAAATGAATTTCGCGTCCAGTCCTACGGTTTAAGGTTAATTTTAAAGTTTACTAAAGTTTGAGTTTACAATACAATATTTTACAATTTACAACTTTTATTATACGCCTCGATGGCGTAGTTGGCTAACGCGCTAGTCGTGTTGAGCTCGACCGCCGAGGACGGCGAGATCGAGGTTTGAATCTCGGTCGCGTGAACTGGGGTGGTTTTTCCTAAATGGTTTTCCACCCTCCTCCACGCAAATGCGGGTTCACTTCCTCTAAATTCAACCCTCCCAATTCTTAATCCATTAGCGTAATAAGTACTTAAGCGTATAAAATGAATGGGTAGTAAGACGCGGTGCTAAATATTATTATTATTATTATTATTATTATTATTATTATATCAATGTTACAATGTAATTTATAAGTTTACAATCAAAATATCTTGTCTCCTTCGGAAAATATCTAGGTAGATCTTACAAATTTACTTTAGCAATTTTATTTACTGGCGGACATTGATATTGAAATATAATACAGAGAAGACTATTAGAAATTTGAAGACATTTTACTGTAAGAGAGGCTAGTAAAGAAACAGTCAAGGTTCTTTTATTAAATTTACAGACAGTAACATATTACTTAATGTATTGGTTTTAAATTTTATACGAATTTTTTGATTTGTATGGTTGTAGAGTGTATTTTAACTAGGAAGGTATAGATTTTTTTTTTCCAGAAATGATTTAGGGCGATCGGCCCTTTTCATTTGGCGTGAGAAATGCAGAGCCATGGGAACAAACGGTTATCTTCAAGAATTTTTATTGTTTTGCATGGTTTGTTCCAGAATATGAACATGTTGATTAAGTTATAATTTTTATATACACACCTCTCTATAATTTTAACAGTGATCAAATATCGATAAGATTGATATTTCATTTTTCAAAAGAAAACTCCCGGCTTCATACCAAAAAATAAGACAATGTAGCAATTAATAAACATCGATACATTATCTTAGAAGGGGTGTTGAAAATATTAACATGAACATTTCACTCGTTCTCAAGAAAACTGGTATTTCCAAACGTATGATTTTTCCCAAGACCTGTCCGGTAGTTAGCGCCATCTACGGTTTCTGTGATCCATCTGTTATTGTTGGCGTGGAAGGATACTTTGGTCGGTTTTGAAGCCACGCCACGCCTTTCAGCCTCCCGCCCACCATCCCACAAAATAGGTTTTAGACTTGCACTCGACAGATCCAAGGGTCTTAAATGGTTTTCATTCAAGAACGATGCCAAGCATGGCTGAAGTAACATTAAAGCACAAGTAGATTTAAAAATATCCAAATCTATCGGATGTTTTGCTAGAACGTCTGGCTAGCAGTCACAGGATTATATATACTTACACTGAACTACTGAAGCCCAATGGGAAACAAATTCTCTACATCCACTGCCTTCTTTATATATAATTCATTCACGACCTTAGTTTATTTGGATGACACCTCAAAAAGTTACTAGAAATAGTCCCTAATATATCCTTACGCCAGCAACTGGAATTTATCACTTTGGATAAATGTAATGAAAAAAAATGGTAATATATTAATGTGATCGTTAGCCAAAGTAATTTAGCTCAATATTATTTATATATTTATTCAAGATCGGTCACAAGGCTTATTTATCGTTTCATTTCACTTAAAAAATTATCATTCATAGCACTTTCACAAAAGTTCTAAGGAAAATATCTTTAAAATGGCAACCGACGAATTTAAACATGTGGTTGAACATGATGAAAATAAGTTTTTTTACAATGATACACCTACACAGTAGATAAAAATATTTTATTCAGTTAAATACTTCAAAATATAATAAAATAAAATGATCAAAAAATAACACACTTTATATATAAAAAGAGACAAGTATTTTGTATTTACCAAATAAATACGATCCCTGTATAAAAAGGTATTGATGTATGTACTATATTACACATAGTCAATAACGTTCCAAAAGGAAGGATAAGTACTTTTAATTATGTTTAAAATATTGTTTCGAGATGGATAAAAAGCAAATATTAAAAGTAATGAAATACTAGTTATTTTAATGTAAAATATAACAGGTAATTAAAAAACTACACATTTATAACAAAACAGTGATATTTTACAACTGTTGACAACCCAAAACCTAAACATATGATTTTTGAACTGTCATCCAGGTAAAAACCTATCATGAACAGATTCTAGTGATGATTTTTCTAGCAAATTTAACAAAACTGTTTATAAATGAACACATATTTGTTCAAATGATTGAAAACATGGTTTTCACTGTAGACGAGCCAATTTATTTATTTGAATTGATTAAGAATTATAAGATTATATATATATATAAATGAGGTTTGGACTATGGCAGGCAAGTAGAGAAATAAACAGGAATATTTTTAATTTCAATGGTAATTTCCAAAATGAGATTGCTGTTATTCATATATAATTTTAAAGTTGTTTCATTTTAATCTGTTATATTATAATCATGTATATTAGTGGAATAGTTATATGATCGTAAACAAGATAATCTAAGTTGCATTAGATTGAATTTATCATTTTTTGCTCACTTCTTCATTTTTGAAAGGTACAGGTAAAAAAGGGAGAGTGTCACTTTACTCACATTTTACAGAACAACTACTTTTATATCTCAAACCCTCAATAAAAACTCAAACAAATATGTGTTTATATATTCATTTGAATACGACAGAGACATCTCTTGACTATAATCTAAGGTGCATTCTAAAGGTATCATGGTTGTCTAGGAGATGGCAGCACTAGCTAAATTTGAGCTAAGTTTAGCTTTCCCCCCCCTTTTTCCCTGTGCCCTTTCCAAACAACGTTTCATTCAAACCATTAGTAATTTGGGTGAGCATTAATTAAACTTCACACCAAAATATTTAACTTTGTCAGCGGTATTTAAAATATTAGTTAGTACCTTTATATAATATATGTGGACGAATCATCGGTGACTCTTCGTAACAACTTCACTAAGGTTCTTATTTAAAATGTAAGTTCAGGGGATTCAATAAAATATAAGAGTGTTTTTTATAGTCTTTATAGCAACACTTTTTTGTAATAATGTCCATTTTTATTTGGTATGAAGTAATAAAATGGGGTGTGGCTGTGTCATGGACACGGCCGTGTGTTGTACGTGAATACGAACATCGTAGCTTCTCCGAGTCAAAAGTTATACTAATTACAAATCTCGATACGCAGCAAAATAACCTCAAAATGGCAGCGCTCCCCCTCCACCGCGCACGATGCATCAATGTTCTCGCTTATTGTAATGAATTCTTTGATCCTTTAGCTATCCAGTGGTATAATTTAATTTTGGATGTAGAGGAAAGATTCGAAACTACAACACCAAACTGGATCCCCCGATTTGGTTATCATTAGGTTTTTTGGATTGCCCCCGGTATGGTAGCAAATTTAAAGACGTATTCAGGTCAATAATTAATAGAAAGTTAATCTTTTTTATTTCCTTCTCCTTATTTGATATATTTTCTTATATGACGACGACATGTTTCGGTGATTTTTCACCATATTAAAGTCTTATTTGTATTAAAAATGGTGAAAAATCACCAAACCATGTTGTCATTGAAGAAAGTATATAAAACAATGAGACGGGAATAAAACATAAGATATAACCTTACTGTCAACAGTTTTTCGGTCAAATACATTAAATACAAACATTTTTCCCCCCCACAAGGTGACTTAAACATTTCTTAAATATCTGTCAAGATCTCAAGGATGTCTTGGAATTTAATGACGAACTTTCTCTAAGTTTAAAAAGTTTCTCTTCTAATGCCACAAATGCTCTTGACATATATACAACAACTGTTGATATCATCATGTGAAGAAAATTAGATTCTTTGTTTTATATTGGAGCAAGCATTTATTTATTTTGTTTAAAAAAAAGTTTTGCTATAAAAACTGTAAAAACACTTGTATTTTCTCGCTTCCCCTACGTTCCAACCTTAAGAGCGATGCGTGGCGCTCTAGGTTGTACCCGTACTAGTCTAACGTGCTACTCTCGCACTAGACCGGATTGCCAGTGACGGGGGATCGTGAAAAGAGTCATGTTAAGCTGTTTTATACTAAATAGATTCCCACTCTCCATCTCCGCGAACATGAGTACATTTCCTTTAAAATGATACCTTCCTCCTCATCATAGCATTAAAATAAGCATAAAAGATTAATGTAGTAAGACAGGTCGAGAAAAGCAAATGGATATGGCGTAGCGAGTTACTGTTTTAACTCAACCGTCTGGCACTTTGTATGTCTCCTCGTTCCACGACTACTGTCAAATACGAGGACTGATTTAAAATAAATTTGGCAAGGACATTCTTTGAACCTAGGCCGAATGACGTAAACAAGTGTTTTATTTCTGTAAATATTAAAATATCTTGCAAGACTTACTTCTTGAATTACACGAATAACGGTTATTTATATGATATAGGCCTAAAGTAATATTGAATATAGTATTCATAACTTTTATATCTAACATTATCACAAAGGATAAATGTCAACTTCAAATCTAAGGAGACATTATAATGGAAGATATTTCAGCATGAAATCCAAAGAGAAATCTTAAGTCTGTGTTAAGATAATAGCATGGAGGGAGTGAGGTCTACTGTTCACAGAACTACTAGTAAGACTGTAGTAACCATAATAACATGGAGGGAGGTCTACTGTTCATAGAACTACTAGTAAGACTGTAGTAACGATAATAACATGGAGTGAGCGAGGTCTACTGTTCACAGAACTACTAGTAAATTTGTAGTAACGATAATAACATGGAGGGAGGTCTACTGTTCACAGAACTACTAGTAAATTTGTAGTAACGATAATAACATGGAGGGAGCGAGGTCTACTGTTCACAGAACTACTAGTAAATTTGTAGTAACGATAATAACATGGAGGGAGGTCTACTGTTCACAGAACTACTAGTAAGACTGTAGTAACGATAATAACATGGAGGGAGTGAGGTCTAATGTTCACAGAACTACTAGTAAGACTGTAGTAACGATAATAACATGGAGGGAGTGAGGTCTACTGTTCACAGAACTACTAGTAAGATTGTAGTAACGATACTAACATGGAGTGAGGTCTACTGTTCACAGAACTACTAGTAAGATTGTAGTAACGATACTAACATGGAGTGAGGTCTACTGTTCACAGAACTACTAGTAGGACTGTAGTAACGATAATAATATGGAGGGAGAGAGGTCTACTTTTAACAGAACTACTAGTAAGACTGTAGTAACGATAATAACATGGAGGGAGTGAGGTCTACTGTTCACAGAACTACTAGTAAGACTGTAGTAACGATAATAACATGGAGTGAGGTCTACTGTTCACAGAACTACTAGTAAGACTGTAGTAACGATAATAACATGGAGGGAGTGAGGTCTACTGTTCATAGAACTACTAGTAAGACTGTAGTAACGATAATAACATGGAGTGAGGTCTACTGTTCACAGAACTACTAGTAAGACTGTAGTAACGATAATAACATGGAGTGAGGTCTACTGTTCACAGAACTACTAGTAAGACTGTAGTAACGATAATAACATGGAGTGAGGTCTACTGTTCACAGAACTACTAGTAAGACTGTAGTAACGATAATAACATGGAGGGAGTGAGGTCTAATGTTCACAGAACTACTAGTAAGACTGTAGTAACGATAATAACATGGAGGGAGTGAGGTCTACTGTTCACAGAACTACTAGTAAGACTGTAGTAACGATAATAACATGGAGGGAGGTCTACTGTTCACAGAACTACTAGTAAGACTGTAGTAACGATAATAACATGGAGTGAGGTCTACTGTTCACAGAACTACTAGTAAGACTGTAGTAACGATAATAACATGGAAGGAGGTTTACTGTTCACAGAACTACTAGTAAGATTGTAGTAACGATACTAACATGGAGTGAGGTCTACTGTTCACAGAACTACTAGTAGGACTGTAGTAACGATAATAACATGGAGGGAGGTCTACTGTTCACAGAACTACTAGTAAGACTGTAGTAACGATAATAACATGGAGGGAGTGAGGTCTACTGTTCACAGAACTACTAGTAAGACTGTAGTAACGATAATAACATGGAGAGAGTTCTACTGTTCACAGAACTACTAGTAAGACTGTAGTAACGATAATAACATGGAGGGAGTGAGTTCTAATGTTCACAGAACTACTAGTAAGACTGTAGTAACGATAATAACATGGAGGGAGTGAGGTCTACTGTTCACAGAACTACTAGTAAGACTGTAGTAACGATAATAACATGGAGGGAGTGAGGTCTAATGTTCACAGAACTACTAGTAAGACTGTAGTAACGATAATAACATGGAGAGAGTTCTACTGTTCACAGAACTACTAGTAAGACTGTAGTAACGATAATAACATGGAGGGAGTGAGGTCTACTGTTCACAGAACTACTAGTAAGACTGTAGTAACGATAATAACATGGAGAGAGTTCTACTGTTCACAGAACTACTAGTAAGACTGTAGTAACGATAATAAAATGGAGGGAGTGAGGTCTAATGTTCACAGAACTACTAGTAAGACTGTAGTAACGATAATAACATGGAGGGAGTGAGGTCTACTGTTCACAGAACTACTAGTAAGACTGTAGTAACGATAATAACATGGAGAGAGTTCTACTGTTCACAGAACTACTAGTAAGACTGTAGTAACGATAATAACATGGAGGGAGTGAGGTCTACTGTTCACAGAACTACTAGTAAGACTGTAGTAACGATAATAACATGAAGGGAGGTCTACTGTTCACAGAACTACTAGTAAGACTGTAGTAACGATAATAACTTGAAGGGAGGTCTACTGTTCACAGAACTACTAGTAAGACTGTAGTAACGATAATAACATGGAGGGAGTGAGGTCTAATGTTCACAGAACTACTAGTAAGACTGTAGTAACGATAATAACATGGAGAGAGTTCTACTGTTCACAGAACTACTAGTAAGACTGTAGTAACGATAATAACATGGAGGGAGTGAGGTCTACTGTTCACAGAACTACTAGTAAGACTGTAGTAACGATAATAACATGAAGGGAGGTCTACTGTTCACAGAACTACTAGTAGGACTGTAGTAACGATAATAACATGGAGAGAGTTCTACTGTTCACAGAACTACTAGTAAGATTGTAGTAACGATACTAACATGGAGTGAGGTCTACTGTTCACAGAACTACTAGTAGGACTGTAGTAACGATAATAATATGGAGGGAGAGAGGTCTACTTTTAACAGAACTACTAGTAAGACTGTAGTAACGATCATAACATGGAGGGAGGTCTACTGTTCACAGAACTACTAGTAAGACTGTAGTAACGATAATAACATGGAGGGAGTGAGGTCTACTGTTCACAGAACTACTAGTAAGACTGTAGTAACGATAATAACATGGAGAGAGTTCTACTGTTCACAGAACTACTAGTAAGACTGTAGTAACGATAATAACATGGAGTGAGGTCTACTGTTCACAGAACTACTTGTAAGACTGTAGTAACGATAATAACATGGAGTGAGGTCTACTGTTCACAGAACTACTAGTAAAACTGAAGTAACGATAATAACATGTCTACTGTTCACAGAATTACTAGTTTCAAAAATAATACTGTTGGTACGAAGAAAGTGGCCAATATGGCTGCCAGATGCTTAAGTTAGATGAGTAATGTGCGGTGGCTTCAGGGATTGGGAACAATCCCTTTTAGTTTCTCTAATGCTTGACGTAATTTAATGCAGCCGGAGGGAAGGGCTTTTGGAGCAGCCCCTTCTTGTTCCAGCACTTCCTTCTTAGCCCCTCGTCTCCCCCTTACACTCTTTCTTACTACCCTACCCTCGTTACAACTAGAACTAATCCCATCTCTTACCAGACATGATATACAGGATGCTTCATAAAACAGTTGTCCCCTTTAGGTTTCCTTATTTAAGGCCCTGGACTTGTCAAGCAGAATTTAATAAATTACAGAAACAAAGTGGGCTTAAAACAATATTTTGCGTGGAGGTGCCCATGATTACTATTATTACTATTATTATTATTATTAGCACCGCGTCTTACTAACCGTTCGGGTTATACGCACTTACGCTAATGTGTAATGATAGGGTGATTGTGAGACGAAATGGAGGACCTAAAGTTTAACGTGGGATCCGAACCACGGTGGAGGCCTGGCATTCCTCACATTCACAAGTTGTGATTAACACACGTCTTGTCAGAGGTGAAGGAAGGGTTATGATTACTATTACTATACATGTATAACTATAAATGTTAAATATATATATATGCATGTGGAAGGGCTACTTTATTTCTTGTCCAATTTATGAACATATTTTTTATTACTAATGTACCGTTGCCCAGGGGACGCCCGAATTTACTGATCGTACATCCTTTCCGTGGAGGCTCTTTCCATGTCCCGATGAGATGAGATGATAGTGATTATAAGGGGGATAGTGAGTAGGTGATCTGGTGGTCTAGGGGTAAGGTGTCAGACTTCTGTGCTGAGGGTCCGGGGTTCAATCCTCGGTCCCGGCACAGGTTTATCTGATTGCCAAACCCTTCCTTCACCTCTGACAAGATGTGTATTAATCACAACTTGTGAATGTGAGGAATGCCAGGCCTCCACCGTGGTTCGGATTCCACGTTAAACTGTAGGTCCTCCATTTCATCTCACAATCACCCTACCATTTCACATTAGCGTAAGTGTGTATAGCCCGAACGGGTAGTAATACGTGGTGCTAATAATAATAATAATGATAGTAAGTATGAGGGTGTGGAACCAGTGGAAACAATTCTAACCTAACTTAAGTATAACCAACCAAACCCTGATAATCGTTGGGGTAGTTCCTCTTTCGGGAAAAATACCCAAGGTACCAGCCGGGAATCTAACCCGCGACCCCTAGACTTGTAGTCAGGTGCACTGATCACTACACCACAGGGCTGGTTACCCTAATAAGTTTTTTTAGCACCACGCCTTACTATCCATTCGCGTTATACAACTATGAATTAATTTAGCACATATATTATGGAAGGGAATGTTCAAAATTTGAGTGAGTGTGCTCAAATTTTCGTTCAGAGTGGTAAATAATTTAAGAACAAAAAAAAAACACTCGATACATTTATAATATTACTATCATCACTGCTTATTACTACCCATTCGGGTTATACGCACTTACGCTAATGTGTAATGGTAGGGTGATTGTGAGATTAAATGGAGGACCTACAGTTTAACGTGGAATCCGAACCACGGATGAGACCTGGCGTTCCACACGTTCACAAGTTGTGATTAATATACGTCTTGTCAGAGGTGAAGGAAGGGTTTGGCAATCAGATAAATCTATGCTGGGACCGGGGATTGAACCCCTGACCCCCAGCACATTGGTCCAACACCTTACCCCTAGACCCCAGGTCACCCAACCCTCGACACACCATACCGGCATTGTAACCCCGATAGATCAGTAATCGGCAGTCCAGTCCATTGCGAAAGTGACGCCGCAGACTTTTCGACCACTGAAGTATTTTTTGTGTTTACTTGCGAATAAAATTTGGATATACAATAGTGTTTAAAGATATGTGGGAATAAAGTGTTTTACGGTGTAGGTCTCTGAGGGAGCCACACAGCTACTATTTGGGAAACAGCGTTGCCATTCACTTGTATTCTTGTGGTCAATCCTCCTGTTAATATAAGACACATTTCGCAACGCTGGTTCGTTGATGTTGCCAGTCCTTCTTACCCGGCACACTTTCTTCCAACATAACTGAAAGCGAGGAGATTTGGCAACAGTTAACTAGGAGGGAGAGAGAGAGAGAGAGAGAGAGAAAGAGAGAGCTAGGAAAAAGATTTTCTCATAAGACCCGCAGTTCCTTCAGTGGTGGTACTAACCAGCCCCATAGTGTAATGGTGCGAGCACCTGGCTACGAGCTTAGGGGCCACGGGTTCATTTCCCGCCTGATACTTTGGCTATTTTTCCCGAAGGGGGAATTACCTCAATATTCACCAGGGTTTGGTTAATTAGGCTAGAGTTAGGTTTCAAGTGTTTCCACTGGTTCCACACCCTCATACTCACTATGACCCTCATACTCACTATCACCCTCATAATCACTATCACCATCACCTCATCTCATCGGAACATGGAAAGAGCCTCCACGATGAGTACATTCGGACATCCCATGGACAACGGTACATCAGTACTGGCGCTAATCTTAACAGAAACTGGGCTACAAATGATGTAGCCCAGATGCGAAATATTATTATAATATTATTAATATAGTGGTAATACTGGGTTTGGTAGCACTTTTTAAAACGGTCTAACTTCACCGCAGAGAAAAAAAAGTTATTCAAAAAAATCCTCAAATCAAACACATAGTTTACGGTTATTTTCACTATCCCATTTAGAACCCTGTCCACACACTCAGTTTCAAGTTGGGTTGTTATTCCGTGACCAGAAAGAGATATACTTTGAATACTAATTTGAATAACAAATTTTATGTTTACTCAGGCTTCAGTTTCGTAAAATCTGGATTAAGATTCGGTTGCAGGGGACGCTAGAAAAGGCCAGCTCTTTGGTTGTTTTTATATATCAAAACGTGTTTTTGGTAGAAATAATTTAAAAACTCTCAAATAGAAACATAGAACATAATTTCCCTCACATTGTGATATCAACAGATGTTGAATATCTGTCAAGGCTGTCCTAGAGTCTAATAACAACTTTATCTCTTCATTTAAAAAGTTTCTCGTCTAATTCCGCTATGCTTATGACAGATATTCAACAACTGTTGATATCACCTTATGAAGAAAATTAAACTCACTGTTTGTACTGAAGCAATATTTAATTTATTTTGACCAACAAAATATTTTGCTATTAAAATAGCTTTTTTTTTATCACGTCTTCTTCCTCCCCCCTTTCCCCGTTAACGTCAACTCTCTAAGTACTATGGAGGAATAATTACTGTCATGTAAATATTGATGAACATCGACTAGCGTCCACGCCAATGATACAAATAGGGTAGTGTAAATGAGGAAAATAAGATCTAAACAGAATGTATTCATATTCTCTTGGAGCGAGAGTGGGAAATCATTCAAGAAAAAAATCATTCACAATCCACCTGACTGTAATTTTATCTCTGACCTCCCTATCATAGATAAACCAGACCGGACGAACCTGACGCCTTAGTCCACGCGCTAAGTGAGTGCGAGAAAATCTGTAACCATTTTATAAACGTAAAATATCTTTATTTACTAAACTTTCATATTTTTCCACCCTTTTCGGTGGTCAAGTAGTCTAACTTGTCTCTCTCGCGAAATAATTAACTGTTTATTATGGGTAGATATGGGTTTAAATCCTGATCGGTGTAGTGAGGAGATTTTTCATAATTGGTGCCTCCATCTTACCCCAAGCAAGTGTGGGAACATTTCTTCTAAAATCTACCTTTTTATCCCTTAAAACACCAGCGTTATAAATATACTGTAACCTGCTCTAGTGAATGAATGCTCTAATTCGTCATTATTGTGTTATACTGGCATGCTGATTACGGAGGGATTGGGCTTCAAATCCCGGTTGGATCTACTGAGGGTAGTTTACCTAAATAGTTTCCTATTTTACTTACTTACTTACTTACTTTGCCATGCTGCAGTCTATTGGTTACCCTCTTCTGCTAAAGAAGAGGACTGATGTACCAAAAAAGTTATATAACTATGTGTTTTGTTGAGTTTTAATTGTAAACTTTGAGGCCTACAGTTTTCTGGTAAGTGTATAGGCCTCACTATTTTATCCTCTTTTCAATGTTTAATTAGATCTACTTCCACCTATTTATATGACATGTGATATGATCTGTAAACATATCTTTTGATAGATACTATCAAACCCGCCTTGGTGGCGTATTTAACTAACGCGCTAGTTTAGTGTTGAGCTAGAGAACCAAGGATGGAAAGATCGAGGTACGAATCTCGGTAGGATGAACTGTGGGTGATTTTTCCTACACAGTTTTCCACTCTCCTCCATGCAAATGCGGTTTCACTCTCTCTAAATTAAACCTTCCCAATTTGTAACCTATGAGTGAAATTAGTACATAAGAGTATAATACAAACGGGAGTAAGACGCGGTGCTAAAATAAAAAAATTAAATAGATACTGTCAGAACCTCTAAAATAAAACTAATAATATTGAAAAATCTTATCAATGTTGATTGCGAAAAGAAAAAGTACTTTATAATTTTGTCTTCTTAGCAAAATCCTACTGTAGACAGGGTTTTATCATGATGCAAGAACACCCTGTGGCGCCAAGACCGGTGGAAGGTGGTACTAAACCCAGATTGAGGCACAGCTTAATTCGTGCCAATTTCCAAAACTGGGTCGTAGATTTAGCGTTTTAACATGGCGTAAGAAGTACCACGTGAATACTGAGGACAACGACCTAAACTTAGTCGTATTAGGATTTAATAACTGTGGTCCTCTTTCTAGTCACACGCGACAAGGGGAAAATAATCCTTTATCTCTTACAAACTACATTTCTTGAGTTTCATCACCGGGCCCGGATTTTGATTACCTAAAAATTGCCAAACAACTACCAATATATTGGTGACCTGGTGGTCTAGGGGTAAGGTGTCAGACTTCTGTGCTGGAGGTCCGGGGCTCAATTCTCGGTCCCGGCACGGATTTATCTGACTGCCAAACCCTTCCTTCACGTGTATTAATCACAACTTGTGAATGTGTGGAATGCCAGGCCTCCACCGTGGTTCGGATCTCACGTTAAACTGTAGGTCCTCCATTTTATCTCACAATCACCCTACCATTACACATTAGCATAAGTGCGTATAGCCCGAACGGGTAGTAAGACGCAGTGCTAATAATAATAATAACTACCAATATACTGACACTAAAAATGCTAAATAATCACCTCAAATTGAAAAAAAAACCTAAATGGAAACGTAAGATTAGCAAGAACATACATGA
This sequence comes from Timema podura, assembly GCA_033556935.1. Lineage (NCBI taxonomy): Eukaryota > Metazoa > Arthropoda > Insecta > Phasmatodea > Timematidae > Timema > Timema podura. The sequence continues at coordinate 24,899,672 of JAVRXN010000006.1, forward strand.
ATTTATCAAACAATTCCTTTACAGATTGAAACTAAAATGTATCCGTGTGAAATAGTAATAATAATTACATTATTCGTAACCCAGTTTGTGAAAATATTAGCCAGTATTAATGTACCGTTGCCCAGGGAATGCCCGAATGGACTCATCGTACATCCTTTTCATGGAAGCTCCTTACATGTCCCGATGAGATGAGGCGATGGTGATAGTGAGTATGAGATAGATAGTGAGTATGAGAGTGATAGTGAGTATGAGAGTGATAGTGAGTATGAGAGTGATAGTGAGTATGAGAGTGATAGTGAGTATGAAGGTGTAGACCAGTGGAAACACTTAAACCTAACTTAAGACTAACGAACCAAATCTTAATGACCCCTTTCGGGAAAAGCACCCAAAGTACCAGTCATGGATCGAACCCAGGACCACTATATTCGTAGCCAGGTGCACTGACCAACACACCACACGGCTGGTTGTCTGTGTGCAGTGAAAACCTTTAGAAAATAAATTCTCTTTCGCTAAACATGACAATTTATTTATAAATACCTGCTTCAAGAGCAATGGCTACCTCATCTCAAATACATATTAAAAGCTTAGTGTAAGTGCTTCACCATGAAAGCAAAGAGTGGACAATTAAGTGGACACCGTCTGTTGGCGAAGATATTACCAACTTCTGCGGATAGAGGGTGTCATGTGGTCAGCACAACGAAACCTTTGGCCATCAATCTCAGTGTTCTAGACCCGATCAGCTACTCATTTGTCTTCACGAGGCTGAGTTTACCCCGTTCCAAACCCAACTGCTTCACAGAAAAATCTGGAAGCGCTGGAGATTGAGCCTGGGACCTCTGGATCTGTAATCACAAACTCTTACCTCTAGACCACAAAGAGGGTCCACCATTATATAACCAATCCGTTCAAATATTTATAATGCTTGAATAGACCTGTTTATGAATTCTCGAAACATCAATAACGTTCAAAATAAATGCTTGAAAAATTAATAAAACAATATTCAAAGCACAAAAATTTGAGCTAGAAATCAAAAAACACAACAACAACAAAAAAAGAGTGCTATAAAATATACATTCCAACAACCGGGGGATCATGTAGAGTTTTTGAGCACATGAACGATGTATGTTATCTACCAAAAAATACAATATTACATACCATCAAAATCCGGGCCCCGTTAATCACTTCAGTGTCATAATACTCCGGAGAAAAAAACGTCTAACTCACCTTCTTCACTTGTTTGAATCGCAAAACTTAATTTTAGCTCATTCGTTTGTGATGTTTGTGCTAATATTAGGATATTAGAAAAAAAGGTGCCTAGGAAGATATTTGATCAAAATAGGGATGAGGATAATGTGAAATGGAGGAGGTTACATAATGATTAGTTGTATATCCTTAACTAACCACAAAACATTGTTTAGGTAACCAAGTCTCTTAGATTATGCTGGGCATGGCACGCTGTACAAATGGGAGAATCTAGAACCGTGTTCAGTTGATTGATTGCAAACCCAATGGGAAGAGATCGTTGGGAAGACCAATATGCAGATGGGAGGATAACATTTGTATGGACCTGAAATAAATAGGGTGTAGTAAGGTGGACTGGCTAAACCTAGCTCAAGATAGGGATAGGGTGTAATGAGGTGGACTGGCTAAACCTAGCTCAAGATAGGGATAGGGTGTAATGAGGTGGACTGGCTAAACCTAGCTCAAGATAGGGATAGGGTGTAATGAGGTGGACTGGCTAAACCTATTTCAAGATATGAATAGGCTGTAATGAGGTGGACTGTATAGACCTAGCTCAAGATATGGATAGGGTGTATTGAGGTGGGCTGGATAAACTTAGCTCAAGATAGGGATAGGGTGTATTGAGGTGGACTGTATAGACCTATCTCAAGATATGGATAGGGTGTATTGAGGTGGACTGTATAGACCTATCTCAAGATATGGATAGGGTGTATTGAGGTGGACTGTATAGACCTAGCTCATGATATGGATAGGGTGTATTGAGGTGGACTGCATAGAATTAGCTCAAGATATGGATAGGGTGTATTGAGGTGGACTGTATAGACCTATCTCAAGATATGGATAGGGTGTATTGAGGTGGACTGTATATACCTATCTCAAGATATGGATAGGGTGTATTGAGGTGGACTGTATAGACCTATCTCAAGATATGGATAGGGTGTATTGAGGTGGACTGTATAGACCTATCTCAAGATAGGGATAGATTGTAATGAGGTGCACTGTATAGACCTAGCTCAAGATATGGATAGGGTGTATTGAGGTGGACCGCATAGAATCAGCTCAAGATAGAGATAAGACGTAAATAGGGCGATTGAATAGGTGGCGTACAGTAAGTGCAGCAATGAACTTAGTGCCATAGAGTTAGCTAGTTAGGTAAGTTCAAATCTATAGCACAAGACGTTTTATTAGAAACTTCAACAATCTTTTTTTCGTGAAATTGAGAACTCTGTCTAAATAGCAGCCATACATTCGCCGATTAGCCTGATTTATATATGGGTACTCATAATTTAAGAACATAAAGTAGTAAAATACAATAAATGTTCAACATTTCACTATCACAATTAGTGTACACATGGAATAAAGTGTTAAGATTGTCAGTCTGTTTATTGAGTGACAGAGAGACAAGGTGTTGGTTCGAGTCCCAGCCGTTTGTACTGGGGGTGATTTAAAAAATCCACCCTCTCAGTCAATCCTTTGAAATGTTTATCATTTATAGCTGGACTGCCTTTGAAATAAACTTATAGAATATATAGCATAGTTAGATTAACCAACATAGATAAAATAACCCAATACTTATTTTTAAGCTTCCAATACCTTCACAGACTAATCAAGAGGAAAAATGGCAGAACGCTTAGCTTGGTGCTTAAATGCTTAAAATTATATTAAATAGACGTGTGAGAGGCTTAGAAAAATTCGAGATTGAAGTCAAATAATAAATCTCTTTCGCTTCAACGTTTGGCACCCACAATAGCTTTCGTATCTTCGAAACATTTCAATAAATGCTTTGGTGGCCACATGTTCTAAGGCGTCACCCTCGTATTGGACTAGACTACCGATGACAGAGAGATCGGGGTTTGAATCCCAGCCAAGTATTCTTATGGTGGTTTTTACAAAATTGTTTTACACTTTCCCTCTATGAAAATGTGGGTAAACATCCTATAAATTAAACTTTTATAATCCTTGACCCATTGGCGTAATTGGGACAAATAAATATAGCCTGAACAGGTAGTAAGACGCGATGTTAAAAAAAAAACCTTTCCAAAGAAGAATTAAAACTTTGCTATTATATCATAAACGGATTTAAAACATCTCCCTAAATATGACATATTTCAACACGTAATAATTCTTTAGAACAGCCACTAAATATTATATTAACACCGAATAGTGTAAAAACGACATATATAACGATATTGTAGATATATTGTTCAAATATGTAATGATTAAATTATACTAACAAACTCGTGCCCAAATTACAAAATACTTTGGTAAAAATAGAACAAAGTTTTTATTTTTTAAATTTTAACACCGCGTCTTACTACCCGTTCAGTTTATACGCTTAAGTACTAATTACACTAATGGATTAGTAAATGGGAAGGTTGAATTTAGAGGAAGTGAACCCGCATTTGCGTGGAGGAAAAACCACCCCCAATTCAGCCGACCGAGATTCGAACCTCGATCTCCCCGTCCTCGATGGTCTGGCTCAACACGACTGGCGCGTTAACCAAATACGCCACCGAGGCGGGTAATAGAACAAGAATTATTTCCTTTAATAAAGAGTTTATCTAAAGTAAAGAAAAAAAGTATATCTAGAATAAATAATAAACCAAGAGAAGTAAATTTTAGTTTTAAATAAATGTCCCGTATAAAGGGAGAAGGATGCTTAAAGGGAGTTGGGGAATTTTTCTTCGGGTACATCTAGAAGGCAAGGGGGGGGGGCCATAGGGGATTAATTTGGGCATTTTCTAAGATACCACCTGATGATGGGCCCCATAGTGCCAGTGGTTCCCAAGATGGAGCGGGATGGAGGGGAAGGGGGGGGGCATTTTTCATCTCCAGTAAAAAAAATTGTTCTAACTTTAAATGCGGTTGCACATATTCAGGTCGACTAATTTATAATAAATTCCTCATACGTCAATTCAGACCCAAAAAATAGGTCGATATTTGGTCTTACAAGAATATATACCTTCACATTAAAGAGATAGATAATTTTCTTTGCTTTATCTCCAAACCTTTCTTTTTAACTTGATGCATTTAGTATAATACATATTAATCATCTAAAGTAATATTATGAGAAATAAATAAAAAAACCTTATCTTTAACCCGGCTTCTTATGTTTCAAGCTTTGGTCCACCCCCCCCCCCCTAGCTCTCCTAATATTGAATAGGTCATCCTTTTTGAACTGTCTAAATCTCTTCATATGACGATAAAACCACGCTTGTTTTATTTAAGCACCATGTATTACTACCCATTCAGGCTATACGCTTATGTACCAATTACGCGAATGGTTTTAGGAATAAGCAAGTCTATATTTAGAGGAAGTGTACCCGTATTTGCGCGAGGGGAGGGTGGAACACCATTTAGGAAAAAACACCCTCAGTACACACAACTGAGATTCGAACATGGACAGTCTATTCTATTGCAAGGGTAGCGTATTAGATCATGCGGCCACCGAAGTGGGTAGCTATGATTAGGCTTTTGTTTTATCGTATATCATGTTTTAACCTTTTTTTTTTTTTAGTTCTTAGTCTTACTACCGGTCCATGTTATACACTCATGAATAAATCTAAACGCTTATCTTGGGAATCTCTGATATTTTTTCCCCCTCTCTCTTTTTTTTTGCCCGAAGCATTCACCTTTTCCCTCACCATTTCCAGATATTCCACTGCCTCTTTCGTCATGTTATGCAAACATGTTAGGAGCAAAGGGGGGGGAGGAGGAAGAGGTGGAAACAAGAACGAGGAAAACATTATTCCAGTCTACCTGCAGCTATCCGTATACACGAGATTGTTTTTTTTTCTGTACTTTAATTCCGTGGATAAACTTGAATTTAAAAGTATGATGGAAACTTTGAAAAATAACTGTGGATATTAGATTTTATGAAAACTTAAGGTCATTCGAACATCAACATTTTACTATACAATTTTAACAAGTTCACTATTATTATTATTATTATTAGCACAGCGTCTTACTACCCGTTCGGGTTATACGCACTCACGCTAATGTGTAATGGTAGGGTGATTGTGATATGAAATGGAGGACCTACAGTTTAACGTGGAATCCGAACCACGGTGGAGGCCTGGCATTCCTCACATTCACAAGTTGAGATTAATACACGTCTTGTCAGAGGTGAAGGAAGGGTTTGGCAATCAGATAGATCTGTGCCGGGACCAAGGATTGAACCCAGAACCCTCAGCACAGAAGTCTGACGCCTTACTCCTAGACCACCAGGTCACCTAAGTTCACTACTATAAGCTATACATACTAACTAGTGATTCATTGGTTTAATATCTTTAAGAATTTGAGTTATAACTTTCTATTTTATGCTTTTAATATATTATTGTTAAGGTGAAATAATGAATATACGGGGTTGAAACTTAGTATAGCTATAAAACTATATGAGGTGTAAACAGTGAATGTTAACATATCGCCTGCTGGAAAGGAATGAAGAACTTCAGAACATACAAAACAATCACTTTACCGGTTGCTCTATATGGGTGTGGAACGTAGTCTCTTAACTTACATGGTACAAAAATTAATGAAGTTACTGGGGAATGGAAATGGTTACGATATGATGAGTTACATACCCTGTACTAATCACAAGACTTTGTTAGGATAATCAAGTCTCGTAGATTACGTTGAGTAGGACATACAGCGTGAATGGGGGATTCTAGAACTTTGTTAAGCTTATTGACTGACCAACCCAATAGAGAAGAGACCATTGGGAAGACCAAGACGCAGATGGTGAATATACCATTAGAATATACCTCAAAGAGATAAGGTATAGTGAGGTGGACATGATAGAACTAGTTCAAAATAGGAATAGGTGGCGTACTTTTATAAGTGTTGCAACGAACTTTAGTGTTTATAATTCCATAGAGTATGAAAGTAAGTAATAATGTAAGTATTTAATTGAAATATTTACTATATTAATATTATAGTTACTACTAGTCTTTCATTGATATATTTATATTATTACAAATATTAAAACTATTAATTTTATAAATATTTCGATGTTTACAACTCATATGAATATTTAGTTATACTAGATTTTAATTCCATATATTATTTACCTAACCTGATACAAGAAAAACATAATATGGCAAGTTTACAACCCTAGAACTCGTTGACTGTAATTAGATGAAACCATTTAATCACTATTTGGTATTTATAACATATAATTATACACTTGTTAAAATTGTGTAGTACAATTTTGATGGTTGTGTGAACTTAAATCAAATTATTTTCATTAATCTTTTGGGAATATATTATTTAAATATCTATATTTTAAAAGATAAATATTGGTGGTTCTGTGAAACACTATGATTGAATTGAGATTGAATTATATTTTATTACTAACAAAAATCGTACAGGGGATCACATGCTGGATGGCCGAAAATGAAGAATCAGATATTGAAGTATTTAGTATCTAAAAGATGGACTGGTGTCTGGATTTTGGCACGTGATTTGTAATTTAAGTTTTCCAGTCCTTTTTCAAAACGCTAGTTTAAGTGAATTTGTTCTCATCAGCCTTAGTTTCCCCTACCTCATTAGGGGAGTTAAAATTAATGGTCCAACACAATCATACACACTTTATCACATAGTGTTTTCAAAAATGTGTTAATAGCGAACTAACCTTAAAAGGATCCATCACCTTATCTCAGTCGGTAGCATGCCACTCTGCTGAGCTAAGGGTCCCAGATTCGATTCCCGGCATGGCCGAAAAATGTATCATTGCTGTAGGTATACTCTTTTACAGTGAATAATTTAATGGCTGGGGACTGGATGTAGTGCCTGTCCTAGTCTTAATTTAATCTATACGGCTTATGAAGGGCAAACCGGTAGTGGAAAATATGTGTTTTGAATAAAAAGCTGACCCAGGACACAGGCTGGAAACAATAACAGGTTTAAAGTAACCTTTAAAATGATCATAAAAATTAATAGTAATATTTTTGTAATCATATTAAACATTATTAATATATAAATTTTAATCAAAGTTGTTAACACTTTTGTTATTTTTGGTTAGAAAATTTACAAAAATGTGTTAGCTACCATCAAATCATTTTGTGTTTGAAAAACCAATATGCATTATTTTGTATCATCTAAAACACTTACTCGATATTTGTTTTGAATAAAATAGTTATTAGAATTTTCCAAAATTTTTGAGTTTTCTAAAATCAGTTTTTATTTAATTACCTTTAATTTTAGGGTTAAAATCAAAATTACAATTTGTTCTGGAGTTATGACCATATAACCTTTAAATATCAAATTTGAATAAAATACGTCAATTGGTCTCAGCTGGACCCTAGGACCCTAGGACCCTATATTTTATTTTTATTTTGAGGTGGGGGGCAGGAGGGATCAGGGGGGTACATAAACTTGAATTTCCATATTAATCTCAAGGTAAAAATATTGTAGTTTAAAATACTTTTTCTATATGATAAATTAAAAATGCGTATGTGTCCAGATGAAAAGTAAAAAATTGGTGGGGGAAAAAAAAAATTGATCTGGATGCGAGGATCTAAATCCAGTCCAGGTAAAGCCGGCGCTAAGAGGTCACGACAACGCATTCGCTCCTCAACGCACTCTGATGGGTACAAAATCATTACGTCAGCAGAAAGAAAATGAGGGTCAGGAGAGGTAGAAGAATGGGGGGAGCTATGGAAAGGTCAGAGAGATGAGAAGGGGGGTAAGGGGTGATACTGGGCTCAATCTAGAATCATGGATAAGGTAAATTTCTTTCTTGCTTCTTTTTCTCCCCCCCCCCTTCCTACTCTCCTGCAATAAATTGGGCTGTTGTCACTATATCGGTAATAGTGACAACATAAATGGTTAAAGGGGGAGGGAGGCTTACATCACTCAAGAGCTAAGTGCAAGAACCCCACAACGCACAAATTAAGTACTGAACACTTTAATGTGCTAATTTCAAGCTTGATTTATAAGTTCGCCGAAAATAGAAAACAGAATCTCCACTGGAGTGACGCAGCCATTCACACGCTGTATGTTGACCCATGATGCATTGCAAAGATAACTTAAAAAAAAGCTGGTTACTAACATATTTTATTTTCTAGTGGGTAAACATATATTTTAGATCATTGTCCTGATGGTTGTTTACAAATTATAACGCTGTGTCGTGACACAATCCAATACATCGATAAACACTCTTTTCATTAACGGGTTATTTCAAATCTCCTCACAAAAACAAACGAAGCTGTCTGCTTGCTTCTAGCTCTACAGAGCATGCGCACTGGTTTGAGATGGTTGGTTCTGAGATTTGATTGGTTCTCCCGTGCCGAACATCTCATGCAGAGCGGACGAAGTAGAGATGAGTTGAGCTTTAACGAAACGGCTCGTGCCTATTAGGCGGAAATCTTGTGATTCGCTTAGCGCTCGTCACGTGACAATGTTTCTGTTCTGCGGTAGTTTTCCCGACAAATGTGTGAATCCACAGTAATTCTATACACGTATTAACATCAAGAGTAAATATATACCACGAGAAAACAGTATCACCTCATTTGATGACAGATTTTTCTCTTTTCTTCATGTCGTTAACAGATATTCAAGAACTGTTGAGATTACTAACCATACAAAAATCAAACATAACCTATTTACCTAAACAAACATATAAAAAACTCCATGTTATCAGCCTAAAAGCTAGAAATACTGACTGGGTGGTCACCAAATTTGTGAAAATAGGGTGTCATGTTATCAGCGCAACGAGACCTCCAGCCGTTATTTCCAGTTTTCTAGACCAGAGCTGCTAATTATTTATTAAAGTGTCTTCTCGATCGTCCTCATGATGTTTAGTTGACCATGTTCCAGAACAAATGCTTAATAGAAACTCTAAAAGCACCGGAGATCGAACCAGGGACCTCTGTAGCTAGAAACCTTAACCGCTAGCCATGGTGGTTTTTATTTTCCTAAGCGTATTTTTTTATTTATTTTTACCGTAAATTATTTTCTTATTAAAACTTAAAAAAATACTGTCTTTAAATATTTCTTTCCATCTCACTTTAAATGCGAGAACGAAAATGGTTATTTTCAAAATGTAGTTTAATGTAGGCCTAGCTTGGATTTAATGATTCTTGTTGCTCTGTACATATTGGTTATTGATCATTCCGTCAATTTTATTAAAAAATATAAACAAATATAATAATTTAAAATAAATGATAAGGTGTACCACGAACACTTAATCTCTCTCTTTAATCTTATAATAGAGAGATTTACTAAAAAAACTTGTAGGATATGTGAAACTAAATAACGTACAAAACATTGTTACAAAAACACTCCAGCAAAGAGCATGAATAAAATAATATACTCTGTTACAGAAACATTAAAAAAAAAAAGGAACATCTATGTTTACCAAAGAACATAACAATCATTTCACATTTTCAATATTTATATTTGCTCATAACTTAGAAACAATTTGTTTTATGCAATTTTTTTTTTAATTGTACAAGAACTTTACAGAGATAAGTTATTTTGTATCTCAAATAGTTGCGGAGATATTAAAAAAATTGGAAATATCTGCTTATGTAAAGTACACTATAAATAATTTTTATGGGAAAATAAAATTTTCTATTTGGTATTTTCTATTTTAAACAGTGTCTAGATACAAAGTTTAATAAAAATCCTTTGAGCCGATTTTGAAATAATCGATTCTTTCTCTTTGTGAACTTCAGTAAAATACTTTTTACCATGAGGATGGATATCTAATTCCAAATCATCCTTGGGGGAACCTTAAGATAATCCTAGATACTAAGTTTTAGCCTGATCGGCAAAATGGTTCTGGCTTTAGGCCGAGATACAAACAGACAAACGGTATCGCAAAAAACAAATTTGTTTAATATTTTGACCAAATATTTATCCCTCCGAGGGGTCAAGGTGAAATAAATCTTAAGCCGAAGACTTTACTTCAGTATCATTTTATTTTATAGCAACCCGCCTCGGTGGCGTAGTTGGATAACGCGCCAGTCGTGTTGAGCTAGACCACCAAGGACGGGGAGATCCATGTTCGAATCTCGTTCGGGTGAACTGAAGTAGTTTTTCCTAAATGGTTTTCCACTATTCCTCCACCCAAATTCTGATTCACTTCCTCTCAATTCAACCTTCCCAATTCCTAATCCATTAGTGTAATTAGTACTTAAGCGTATAATCCGAATGGGTAGTAAGACGCGGTACTAAATAATAATATTTTATAGCACGTGTATGTTATATTACCTGAAGAAGTTAACACCTAAATAAGTTACCTAATATTAGTATTGTTGCATAAGAAATTATTAACATTTTATAAAATCTTAGACATCACTCTCACAATAGGCTGTACTACTGAAGGTGAGGTTTCAGGATTTGGAACTTGGTCGAATTTATTAAGGGATTAAGGGTAGTTTTTACCAAATGTTTTTACCACTTCAGGAAAATGCAGGTACATTTCCTCTTAATTCTACCCTACCCAGCTCTTCGTTAGTGTAAATCTAAGGATAGGCCTAAATGACGGTAAGATGTGGTTTACTTGAAAACACATTGTTTATATTTGGATATAAATTAGTAATTTATGTATAGGCTATATGCCTTACCTATTTATGTATAACGCTAACCTTATTTAATTAATTTATGTATAAACTAAGTAAATATAAAGTATTTACATTATTAAAATTAGGTGTATTCCTTTATCAGATCAAATGCTGTTAATATATCAATACTTATCCAAGCCATTTTAAACCCAAAATGATATTTCCCAATGCTAACATGTTTTCCAATTTATTTATTTTTGTTTGCTAAAGGAATAATGTTCTATAAATTTTGATAGTAAGAAGGAACACTAAAATGTGGACTATAAAACGCTTTTATAGTTGAGATTCAGCGATATATATTTGATGGCTCTATGATAAAACGGGACTATTGCACTATATCAGGCCCTTAAAACAACTATTTACGGCCGTCCTTTGCGTAGTTTATTGCATAGAGTCTGGCAGGAAAGACTTGAGCTAAAAAAAAAAGTAATTTGAAATATTACCGCTAGGATGCAGTAGTTTCCATTTGTGATATGAACAGATACAGCTCCTGAATTTTGACTTTGGTTTGGGAAAGATAGAAACGAGAATTAAATTCAGTTAATTGTGCGATTTTTCATAGAAAAAAACTATTTATTCATCAAAATAAATAAAATCCTCAATAGATACGTTTAATCCAATTTATTAAAGTATGGTAATCTAAACTGTTCTTGAATATCTAACATCAACATAGTGGCATTTGTAAAGAATATTTTTTAACTGAAAAGAAAAGTTCTGGAAGGTCAGGATTCATATCCCGGTTCAGCGATATGAGAAAGTATTATTAAATGCGATTTTAACTTTGGTTTTCCAAACCTAGCTTCTAGCTATTGCATTACGTTCTAAGCCCCTCTAGTTATTTAGTTTTAGTTTGCGTTGTTAATACACATTGTTTTAGTAATACAATTCAAATTGTAGATTTGAATATAAACTATACCACATTTCATGGTCCCCCAATGTTTACATACTCCATAAGAAATTAATTCTACAAAATGAACCTTAACTAAACGTAATATTCAAGTGAATCTGTGACACAAAGTTCTGTAATAGTTTAAATAAGCTATAGGGGTGACCTGCCAGTCTAAGGGTAAGGTGTCGGACTTTTGTGCTGGGGGTCCGGGCTTCAATCCTCGGTCCCGACAGAGATTTATCTGATTGCCAAACCCCTCCTTCAACTCTGACAAGAAGTGTATTAATCACAACTTGTGAATGTGTGGAATGCCAGGCCTCCACCGTGGTTCGGATCCCACGCTAAACTGTAGGTCCTCCATTTCATCTCACAATCACCCTAACATTACACATTAGCTTAAGTGTGTACAACTCAAACGGGTAGTAAGACGCGGTAATAATAAAAATAATAATAATAATAATAATAAATAAGCTATAATATTAAATTACATGGTTGATGAGATTTAATATTTAGGAACAATTTTAGCAAGCAATAGCAATATTAAATTGAAAATTAAGAAAATAATACAGTTGGGAAATGCATGCTTTTACTCGATCAGTAAGTTGACATCTCGCCTGCCTTTAAGGAATGTAAAACTCAGAATATACAGGACAATAATTTTACTAGTTTGTTCTCTATGAGTGTAAAACTTGGTCTCTTATCTTACATGACGAGAATAACTTTAGGGTGCTCACAAACCAGGTACATAATAAGATATTTTGGTCCAAAAAGAGATGAATAGATTTAGAAGTAGAGGAGGTTACATAATGATGAGTTACATACCCCGTAATGATCACAATACATTGTTTGGGTAGTCTGATCTTGTAAGCTACTGTGGGCAGGACATGCAACGCAAATATAATAATTTAGAACCGTGTCCAAGGTATTGACTGATAGACTCAATGGGAAGAGACCGTTGGGACGACCTGGACGCAAATAGGAGTATAGCATTAGAATGAGAATCAAAGAGGTAGGATGTAATGAGGTGGACTGGATAGAACTAGCTCAAGATAGGGATAGGGTGTAATGAGGTGGACTAGATGGAACTAGCTCAAGATAGGGATAGGGTGTAATGAGGGTGACTGGATAGAACTAGCTCAATATAGGGATAGGGTGTAATGAGGAGGACTTGATAGAACTAGCTCAAGACAGGAAATGGTGTAATGAGGTGTACTGGGTAGAACTAGCTCAAGATAGTGATAGGGTGTAGTGAGGTGGACTTGATAGAACTAGCTCAAGATAGGGATAGGGTATAATGAGGAGGACTTGATAGAACTAGCTCAAGATATGTATAGGGTGTAATGAGGTGGAAATGATAGAACTAGCTCAAGATATAAAATGGTGTAATGAGGTGTACTGGGTAGAACTAGCTCAAGATAGGGATAGGGTGTAATGAGGTGGACTTGATAGAACTAGCTCAAGATAGGGATAGGGTGTAATGAGGTTGACTGGATAGAACTAGCTCAAGATATGTATAGGGTGTAATGAGGTGGAAATGATAGAACTAGCTCAATATAGGGATAGGGTGTAATGAGGTAGACTGGATAGAACTAGCTAAAGATAGGGAAAGGTAGCGTACTTATGCAAATTCGGTAGTAAGCATTATAGTTCCTAGAACCATATAATTAGTAAGTATAGTATTAAAATATAGCATCAATTTTTACCAGATCATGTATAATAACTACATATTGACTAATGAAAAGTTTGTATCCTATTCTACCTTTTAAAAAAACTTGTTATTTTTATTTAGTTGAAAAATCTATCGCACTACGTCATTTATAACAATTTATTTTACTAGGTGGCATTCTCGCCAATTTTAACCAGTTTCGTTATCAAGAAGCCTTATTTGATGAACCATACTACCTTTCATACACCACTGTCATGCGTTTTGCGTTCTTATCTATCTCACGGCTTTATTGTAGATTCGTATAGTCTCAAGTTTTATTTATTTTACAAAGTTACATTCTCTACTATTAGACAAGGGGGGTTACAAACTCAAGTTAGTCCAAGGGCCGGATTCACAAACTCAGAATGTGTTACGGAACACAGCATTGACAAACATGTTTGCGTAAATATATTATATCATTTTGTTTTAGCAGTTCCTCTTACTACTCTTGGAGAGTGCACATTTTAATAACGTTAGTGGGGAAGCGTGTTGGAAGATACAAATTAGAGTAAATGCAACCGTATTTTATTTCAGGTGACTATGGGAGACCATATAGGAAAAACTACCCTTTGTACATCTAGTTGGAACACTGGCAAACCAAACCATAATAATCTAAATTTCATCCGCGTGCCCACTGATGTAATTATATACTAGCATTTTGATACTAGATATTATATTCTGAAAATTGAAAGATGACACTTGGACACGGGAATCTAACCTGTGTCCAGGTATCATTTTTCAATTTTCAGAATATGATATCTAGATGGAGTAATCCTCACTAAAAGCATAAATAATAGCTTTGACTATTTAATTCTTTTTGATACTAGCTATGTACTTAAAATCATAAATGTAATTTAAAAAATTTATAAACCTTTATCACCCCAGATTTTGTATGTTGTTTAGTGAAATATTCGAAGCAGTAATTATTAAATTACGTAAATACAGATTTCCACAATAACTTATTTGAAGGGATAAAAAAAGGCGTGGTTTGAAATGGCTTTAAGAGTTTTTGTTGTTCAAAATTATGTACACAAAAAACTAAACAATTATCCTTGTGTTGTGTATTACTGCAGGCCAGGTAGTAATAATAATATAAAAGTATTTTAGGTAAGCGGGCCGGTCAGTTCTGTCTCGCGGTCCATGAGTTTATGAACCCTGTTTTAAGCTGTATTCAAAATGTTTTGGTATATGAGCAAAAATACCCTTCAATCACAACTAATGTTATGTGTTTTGCGACAGTCAATCACAATGCGTATCTAACGATTTAAACTGCTTGACTGTCAGTGTGAGTTATAGTTATTGAAAAAATTAATCTTTTCATCTCATCCAAGTTATGTATACTCCGTTTATCCTGAAAGTTAACAGTCTAACTTTCACGGACTATACCATGGGCCAGTTTCATAGTCAGATTTAGTACGCCTCAAGTGCGGCGCTATACTAGATACAAGACGTCACCTACCTAAAATTGAATGGAATGGGCCAGTTTCATATGCGAAACTAGCCTATTCCATTTTGGTCTAGGTAGGTGTCGTCCTGTAATTAGTATCGACTCGCACTTTAGGCGTACTAAATCTGACTATGAAACTGGCCCCATGTCTATATCTTATAATCAGATTCAGTGACCACATGGTCTAGGGTGCTACTCTCTCAATAAACTAGACTGATGAAGACGGGTATATCGGGGTTTTATCCCAGTCAGTTGCACTGAGGGTAGTTTTCCTAAATGTTTTTCCACGCTCTCTCCACATGAATGCGAGTACACTTCATCTGAATTTAGCTTCCCTGATCCCTAGAAACATAGCATGTATTTATTACATAGGCGTATAACCCTAAAGGGCATTAAGACGTGGTGTTAAAATAATAAATTAATTAAAAAAATCTTTAAAGCTAAACTATAGTGGAATAATGAATTATAAGATTACTACCTTTTAGGGTAAATGAAGGACATATTGTGACTACGTTAAGGAGTTAGGGATAAAGAAGGTATAGCTTGAGATTAAATGTAATGTTGTGGGGAGCAATGTGGGAGAATATATTTCATCCCTCTGGCAGATGGGTAAATCAGGACTTCACCGGGATTTAAACTAGAGTCTCTCAGGTGACTAGGTACCTTCTTGAGGGTACCACATGGGAGATCACTGAGATACTTTGCAGTCGTTTAAAAATCCCGGTTTATTTCTGAAGTGGTTTGATATGTTTTAAATATCGTTGTACCAAAATGTATAAGAAAGTTTTTACCATTTAAAAAGTTTAAATATTTGTTTTGAAAATAAAGTGTCGTAACGTTTACATAAAACCCTTTAAAACAACCCCACATTATCTTAAAGTTCTCTGTTGTGACCCTATCAAAACATGACTATTTAATGGAGGAAGGCTAAATCTAGTTTTATAACCTTATGTCTTAAGTCTGTTCGATGGTGACCTGGAGGTCTAGGGGGAAGGTGTCGGATTTCTGTGCGGGGGGTCTCGGGGTTCAATCCTCTGTCCTGTACAGATTTATCTGATTGCCAAACCCTTCCTTCACCTCTGACAAGACGTGTATTAATCACAACTTGTGAATGTGAGGAATGCCAGACCTCCACCGTGGTTCGGATCCCACGTTAAACTTTAGTCCCTCCATTTCATCTCACAATCACCCTACCATTACACATGAGCCTAAGTGCGTATAGCCCGAATGGGTAGTAAGAAGGGGTGCTAATGATAATAATAATAATAATAATAATAATAATAATAATAATAATAATAATAATAATAATAATAATAATAATAATAATAATAATAATAATAATAATAATAATAATAATTCTGTTCAGTGCACCGTACCATTTATGTTTATATTCTTGATGTATAATTTCGGTGCTGTCCTGTTAAAGGTTCTTCTTAATTGTTGGTTTACCCGCCTCGGTGGTGTAGTTGACTAACGCGCTAGTCGTGTTGAGCTCGACCGCGGAGGACGGGGAGATCGAGGCTCGAATCTCGGTCGGGTGAACTGGGGTGGTTTTTCCTAAATGGTTTTCTACTCTCCCTCCATGCAAATGCGGGTTCACTTCCTCTGAATTCAACCCTACAAATTCCTAATCCATTAGAGTAATTAGTACTTAAGCGTATAACCCGAACGGGTAGTTAGACGCGGTGCTAAATAAATATATATATATAATTGTTGGTTTGCACTTTAATTAATTAAATTGAAAATGCTGTGTTTTTTATTCGGTGTTGGTTATTAACGATGAGTGTACGTGTGCTTACGTATATGACATCAATACGTGTTCTACGTGCGTTATGTGTGATATTGACGCTTTTTCATGCTTAGACCTTAATCTACCCTCAAATTGAGGTATAATAAAAAATACTTTACCCTCAATAATTTCCATTGTATGCTGACACTTTATTATACACGGTTTCACAATGGATTTTAACTTTTTTTTTGCAGAAATAGGTTGAATCATAATATATTTATCCAATCCAAAACTTAAATTTTCTTCCGGATCTCGAATCCCAATTTAAATCTTTGAATATTTAAAAATGAACAATTTAATTTAAAGTTCAAATATTTTTTTAAAAAAAGGTTGTTCATAAGCTTGGCGTTACTGATGGACGCTATTTTGTTTGTAGCCACTTTTGTGGCCACGTGGTCTAACGCGCTAATCACGTGTTGAGCTTGACTGCCGAAGATGGGGAGATCGGAGTTCAATCTCGGTCGGGTGCACTGAGGGTGGTTTTCCACTCTCTCTCAACGAAATTGCGGGTGCACTCCCTCTCAATAAAACCTTCCTAATTCCTAGGCTATTAGTGTAATTAAAACATAGGCTTATAAGCCAAACCAGTACTAATACGTGGTGCAAAATTGTTGTGGATATTGTTTATTACGTCACATAAAACAAAGATGACCCTTTTTATTAAATTAATTATATTAATACAATATCGTTCTTTTTTTATTTTGTGATTTTGCTATGTTCCTAACTATACAAGTCTATATCATTATTTTTACCAATTGTTTAAAATTGTTTTATTAAGTTAAGTTATTTATAATTGTATTAGAGATAATTTTTTGAGATTTTTACGAATCTCGAACTTATTTACTATCATGGGGTTTGAAGGATTCGAGTAATCGAAGATTTGAGCGTCTTATCTGGTCGACCCTACTCTCATTAGCTTACACGTGTAACAAACGTAAAGCCGGTACGATTAGTTTTTATTGCGATGGAGAGTACGGAATTTCAATTCCGATAGAGTATTTCGAGGTTTAAAAAAAGGTTTCAGACTATTGCTTGATACAGATGATATTTAGAAGTATCTTGATTAATAATTGAATACATTTAAAAATGGTACTTGTTATGGGAATCGAACTCGGGACTTTGAGCTTAGCTTGCCAATGCTCTACCACTAAGCTATCCAGGTATCGTCCAGTATTCAGGTCGACCCCTAAATAATTTACTTAAGCACATCGACATATATTTAGATAAATATTTGTAAATGGCACCTTTCAGTGCTAAAATGTTAGTTTCGATTTATTTAATATGTTCGCCATCTTGTAAATTTTGAACTTGTAAACCTGTTATCAATGGGATATAAACAATATAACTGGGGTGAGATGATAGATAAACATTGGGATGTAAACAATATAACTGTGGTGAGTTGATAGATAAACATTGGGATGTAAACAATATAACTGTGGTGAGTTGATAGATAAACAGTGGGATGTAAACAACATACCTGTGGTGAGTAATAGATAAACAGTGGGATGTAAACAATAGATCTATGAAAAGTTAATGGATGCCTACAATTAAGATATAATAACTTCATGGTTCGAGTCCACGATCGATTTCTACTGCCCGAGCAGCCGTGACCCTAAGCGATGATAGTATTAACATTTGCGGATTGATGGTGTCATGTTGTCAGCACAACGAACATTCCGGATGTTAGTTTCAATTTTCTAGACCGAAGCCGCTACCTATTTATTTAAGTAGTTTCTCATTTTCCCTCATAAGGCTGCGTTTGAACCCGTTCAAGACCCACTGTTTAATAGAAAAAAAATACGCCGGGGATCGGGCCTGGGACCTCTGTATCTGTAGACAGGAACTCTGACCTCCTCACCAAAGAGGCGACCATTATATTATTACAACCATAAAGAAGTTATTCACGAAATGATAATATCAACTAGCTATAAAAAAAACTAAACGACGTTGCTGCCTACTTGGAGAGCTCTAAGCTATTTTGCGAAGCGGGTTGCATCTTAACTTGACGCATCTAAGCACTATCACACTTGGACACCGATGTGCGAAATAGAAAGAGAGGGAAGAAAATGAGAAATTCACCCTGAGAGGGCTCTTGAATATGTACTGATAGCCTTTCCCCTATTCCTCTGATGAATTTAGACAGTCACTTTAATATTTTCGCCTTGAAAACTTTGACTTGCTTTTTAACTATACGTTTTTCTTGATTCCTATTCTAGATATACATTTTGCTACAACGGACTTTTTTAATCTACATCTTGGTTTAAAGATTCCTACAGGCCATTATAGCCATTATAGTGACCAAGCCAAACCACATAAACCATTTTAGAAAACATTCTAAGCAAGTTGAAAATAAGGAGTGGAATTGATTTATAATTTAAGACTTAGATATATTGCTTAAACATCTATAGAAAGAGTTGATTGATAAATTTAGTTAAGTTGGTTGATATAAAAACAAAATTGGAGATCAAAATGTATAATTAGTTTAATTTATGGTGCTAGCAGATTGTCAAATAGTGAAAATTACACATTTAATAAATAAATTGATGCATTATCTATTAAAATTATAATGATCACTATTTGAGAATATGTTAACACCGTAAATTAATCTAATTATACATTTTGATTTGCAATTTTGTTTTTATATCAGCCAACTTATCACAATTTATCAATCAACTTTTTCTATAGATGTTTAAGCAATATATCTAAGTCTTAAATTATAAATCAAATAACATAAGTTGCAGAAGATTTATAAAAATAAGTTTACAAAAACAACTTAAAGATAACCAATAATAATGTTGTGACATTGTAGGACTATCTTAATATATATAATTCTTCTGTACGTGTGTACTGGACCGATTTTGATGAAATTTTTTGTGTGTGTTTGAGTGGGTCCGTTGATGGTTTGGATTCACAATTGGACCCAGTAGGTGGCTCCACAATCGGGTTCTAGAATTATTATTTTTTAGGGAATTTTGGGGGGGGGGAGGGGGGAGGGGATTTTTTTTTAGATTTTTTGCATATCAGAACATGTAACTTTAAAATTTCACCCCACCCCCCGCCCCCAATATTTATAATAATGAATATAATATTAATAATTGACCGTTAAAAAAATCATAAGTTCATCAATAATTGACCGTTAAAACCTTCTGAAGACAAACACTGAATTTGTAATATTTGTGTTACTCACTAATTGGAGTTCATTGTGAATTTGTAATTGTGATGATCACATAGTATTTGTTTTATTATAGAAATCAATTATGCCACCCAAACGAAAAGCCAACGTTCGGGCAGGACAACGTCTGTCGAGTCCGCTAGTTTTTTTAGAATTATCTAAGAATTTATGTTTTTTGTTTTAACGTTATATCTCTAAAACTTGCTGAGTAAAACGTACATAGGCCGACATACACATGGTAAATCCTATCTGAACCATCCGTAAAGTCACAAGGTGGCAACGTACTTAAATACTCCTTACACCACGCCTGAATACATGGACAGGCAATCATGATTCTTGCACTTATGGGGTAAAAGGAGGGTGAGAAACTATTTTTTAAAAAAACCTATCTGTCTAGATTTTAAACCCCCCCAACCCAAATGGCAAAACCAAATGAGAATGATGCCTTTTTAAGTGTTTTCACTGGTGCGGATAAGCTTATGGAAGTTATATTTAAATTAAAGTTTCGACTTCCTTTGATGAAAGTAAAAAAAACTTAAGTAAGTTTAGAAATATGGGCTTTAATTAGTTTCACCCAACAAAGTTCGAGCAAGCGTTATTGGCTTCTCTTCTTTGTCCTTACTCGAAACTAAGGCTCCCGGTGTACGGTCAAGTTTATTTGATGTAAAATTAATTAATAATGTATTATACTTTTCAAACGTGTGATTTTACATTATGTTTTTAACACTTGCTTTGGTTGGTTTACTGATTAAATATTGGAGCCCAACATTGTTGCTGTTGTAATCACTATATATTATATCACACGATAAGCATATTATTTTTAATTAAAAATGTTATCTTATTGGTGATTTTTCATTGTTAATAGTGGTTTAATATCTACATACTTAATCTGTGACATTATGAGCTCCAAATTCATTGCCACATTTACAAAAGTACGTCCCCTATCCTTATCTTGAGTTAGTTCTATCCAGTCCACCTCACTACACCCTATACCTATCTTTAGCTAGTTATATCCAGTCCACCTCATTACACCCTATCCCTATCTTGAGCTAGTTATATCCAGTCCAACTCACTACACCCTATCCCTATCTTGAGCTAGTTCTATCCAGTCCAACTCACTACACCCTATCCCTATCTTGAGCTAGTTCTATCCTGTCCACCTCACTACACCCTATCCTTATCTTGAGCTAGTTCTATCCTGTCCACCTAATTACACCCTATCCCTATCTTGAGCTAGTTCTATCCAGTCCAACTCACTACACCCTATCCCTATCTTGAGCTAGTTCTATCCTGTCCACCTCATTACACCCTATCCCTATCTTGAGCTAGTTATATCCAGTCCAACTCACTACACCCTATCCCTATCTTGAATTAGTTCTATCCAGTCCAACTCACTACACCCTATCCCTATCTTGAGCTAGTTCTATCCTGTCCACCTCACTACACCCTATCCCTATCTTGAGCTAGTTCTATCCTGTCCACCTCATTACACCCTATCCCTATCTTGAGCTAGTTCTATCCAGTCAAACTCACTACACCCTATCCCTATCTTGATCTAGTTCTATCCTGTCCACCTCATTACACCCTATCCCTATCTTGAGCTAGTTCTATCCAGTCCAACTCACTACACCCTATCCCTATCTTGAGCTAGTTCTATCCTGTCCAACTCATTACACCCTATCCCTATCTTGAGCTAGTTCTAACCAGTCCAACTCACTACACCCTATCCCTATCTTGAGCTAGTTCTAACCAGTCCAACTCATTACACCCTATCCCTATCTTGAGCTAGTTCTAACCAGTCCAACTCACTACACCCTATCCCTATCTTGAGCTAGTTCTAACCAGTCCAACTCATTACATCCTATGTATTTCAGGTCCATTCTAATGTTATCCTCCCATCTGTGTCTTGATATTCCCACTGGTCTCTTATAGGTATGTTTTCCAGTCAATAGCTTGAACGTTGTTCTGATTTCTTTAATCTCACTGGTCCCGCCCACAATAACCTTACTACCCGTAATATAGCTATTTATACTTTGCATAATTTTCTCACTACTCTCTTCTATTAAATTTCTCTTAATGAAATATTATGTTTCCGGCCTTTTATTATAAATACATTTATTCGGTTAGTGAGTTTAAAAAATACCTCTGGGTAACCAAGGTAAAATATGTTAGAGATAATACAATTCCTTATTTTATTGATTACAATTTTTGGATTTAACCTCAAATTTGATTCTTGTTTATGATTTTACTAAATTTTTATAGTTCCATTTTTTCCGCAATCATTGAAATAAAACTAATTAAATCTAATAAATGATAAAACAAGTTAACTATTCATCCGCTTCTTGAAATTAGCTCTTTCATTTCGATGGAATAATATTTGTTTTTACAAATACATGACAGCTAAGAATAAAAACATCAATAATTGTTTTGTTTATATCGATAATCGTTTCATTAATATCGATCATCCCAATACCACTAAGAATCGAGAATTTTGAGGAATCAAATGTGATATATATAAAATAAAATAAGCCCAAAATAACAGAGAAATGAACTAAAAAATGTTGGCCCTATTTAGTATGAAGGTGTTGGTAAGGAAGAGGGGTGAAACTACGAGTGTTTGGGATTTGTCTTGCTTAAGTCTTCAAAAAGAGATAGTAGGAGTATTTTAAAATATTTAAGCCTCTTTGAGATAGTTTATGTGCTTTTTTTTTAACAATCGGAACTATAAGTGAGGTGAATTCTATAAGGCTCCTAATAAGATGAGAGACTGTTCCTGTAGAATCAATACAAACCTATAGTATTACTTATTCTTAAAAGCCCCCAAAAATTATTTGGTAAAGTCCTTGATTAAATAACCTTATCTGTAAATTAAAGTTATTCAATATTAAAACATATAATTAACTATTTAACAACTAGCTTCATTTGACGAATGGTCTAAGGTGTCACTCTAATTTATACTGGCCTGATGACAAGGGTATTGAGGTTCAAATCCCGGTCAGGTGTATGGAGGGGTTTTATTCCTAAATGTTTTTTCACTCTCACTGGGTACACCTACTCTATTATGCTTCCTTCCTCCTCCCTCCCATAGTAGAGTAATTATCATATATGCCTATAATCTGAGCAGGTTGTAAGACTAAGTGATAATTTTTTTAAAAAACAACCCTAAAATTATTCTGTTTTTTTTGCCCACGATACGTTGCATCTTATATTGTAGGTTGTTGTTTGGAGAAAATCTTACCAGGTTGATATAAATAAAGTTAATGAATCCTTAAAGAACTGTCTAAAAAGAGGATTTGTATATGTTTGAATTATTTATTTGTATAGAACGAAAACATGAGAGAAAACCTTTAATTGTATAGTTTTATTTTTCTTTCTTTTTGTGACAATCATGTGATCGATATAATTATTTATTTTTAAGAATCATTTATCTTTTAGTTGGTATCCCTTAAGGCTAAAGTTTTTACATTTGAATTCTGCTATTTTTGTCTGAAAAAAAAAAGATTGTTGCGATATGTTGTTTATTATAATATTATTTTAGTGATGTTTCATCTTTTTTCCCTAAGAAATTTGAAGTTTCACGCATATAAACTAGATAAATTTACGAATATATTTTTTAAATACAAATATATAAGTTATAATAGATGATTGATAGATAAAACATGTACAAAATAGATCCTATTTTAATTAGATACACTCATATCATATTAAATAATGCTTTAAATAGTCTTACTAAAATTTCAAATATTGGTTTTATAACACTAGATTTTTACAATTTGTAAGTCAATTTAATTTAATGTGTAATAAGGTTGAATACTTTTATAAAATAATATACAAAATTATTTTATTAGGTGTAGACTATCACTAGGTTGCCTAACAAAAAAGGAACAATAAATATATTAAATATTTAATAATTCAAGAAGGATGTGGATCTACTATAATAAGTTAGTCGAAATAATACTCGCCTGTTTTATATTACTTAGTTTGATATATTTTTATTTATATTATTTAAATATATTTAGCTAAGATTTTAGAATTTCCCTAGAAATTAATTCTAGTTGAATTTAAAAAGTTTAAAAATTAATCAAGCCAAAGATAATAATCAAAATAGATCAAAATGGTATCTGGAAATATAGGACAAGGAAATAGAATGCGATATCAACAATGATTTCTTACAGGATTTTTTGTAGATTTTATTTTGAATTGGTCAATTTAAATAATTTATCAAGATATTGACATAGCTAAAACCTAAGTTTTAAAGTGTACAGTTTCATTTTCCTATTTTATTATTATAGAGTTAATATTTTTTTTAAATCTTAATATTTTTGAGTATGGTTGTTAATTTTATCGAATTTTTTATTAATACTTTTAATAAATTAGACAACTTGAAGACCATTAAACTATTGCTCATTAGAACAAATTTCATTGAGCTTTAAATTATCTTTATTAATAGGTCTTCTGTCTTACGACAAGTCCATTCCTTTTGTCACTGAACTTAGACCACCAATGTCCCTGTCCTCTGCCTCCTCCTTCAGCTCCAGAATTTTCTTCTTTTCTTCAAATCATCTAGTATTTGAATCCTCCTCCTTCTTAAGCTTCTCTTTCCCTCAACTTTCTACTATGACGTCGCACAGAAGACAGTTCTTCCTAAGGATGTGTCGATCCAGTTTACTTTGCACCGAAGATTTACATAAAAAATTGTCTCTTCTCACCCACTCTCTCAGGACTTGTTCATTTGTCACCCTGACTGTCACCTGATCTTCCAAGTCTTCTCCAACACCTCATTTCAATACTAAAATGTATTAAGTGTAGATTTTTAACAAGTTAGTTTAAATGGGCTGAAATAATTAGTATGTAATTTTTTTAAATTTAATCTATGGTCAACTTTGGATGCACTTTCTTGATATACAATAAGAAATACATTTTTATAGAGATATTTTATAGTTTAGTATCTCTTATAAAGTTATGTTAGATATCACTCCTCGTTTAAAGATTTACACTATGCCAAATCTTCAAAGACACATTTCACCAAAAGCCTTATTTCTTTAGAAACCCATGTTTCAGAAATGGTAGGCTGAAGCTCAGACCTAATATAAATCTCTTCAATGACCTGGAAATTTTGCTTCCATTTGTGTTATTAATTTTAATAAGATATTCACTTTTGTCAAATGGAGAGAGACACATGATTACCCCATTAGATAAGTTTAAATTAAATAGGAAAGAGGTTTAAAGCATCAAATTATTCAGCGAAGATGATTCATACATACTCTGAAATTAAAGCTACCTTTGACAACAACTAACAAACCTGATGAAACATTACGAGAAGGGGGACATTTTAATAACCTAATTAGTTAACTCTATAATGTAAAACTATTCTAATTGAAACTGACTGTGATTTAATATTAGTCATTAGTGATTACCGCACATCCAAATTGGCAGATAAAATTCATGTGTGTTTTAACCATACTAACGTTTTATTATTGAATACATTTTAATAAGACAACTTTTAGGTTTATGAAATTTTAAATTTTAAAACTTTTAGCATATCACGTTTGTTTGTTTATGGCTTGTTTAAGTCTGTCACACGTCATTATCAGATACCTACTCGTACTACTGTCTATAACGCTGGTGTACACGTGATCTAAGTGGCTTAACACTGATGGGAGGTCTGGTTTCGTGTCCCGGATAGATATTATTAGGGTAGGTTTTCCCTAGAACTATTTATCATTATTTCTTCACGTGAATTCAAGTACATATCCTCTATTTTATACCTTATTCATAACGATAATTTTAGAATAGTTAATATATTTGCGTATAACTTAAATTGATAGTAAAAGGTATCCGCTTCTGTGGTCGCGTGGTCTAAGGCGTCACTTTCGTAATAGACTGGACTGTCAATGACGTGGAGGTCAGGGTTTGGTTCCAGTCCACTGTCATGAAGGTTTTTTTCCCCTTAAATATTTTACCACTCTCAATATACCTAAATAAGGGCTAATTTTAATTAATCCTACCTCATCCATATCCCATTAATTTAAATATGCTGGCAGACCATTAGGGTAGGAATCTACGATGACCCTTCAAATTTTAATAAAATGCGGTAAAAATAAAATACTTTACGTGACTGCAACTCAACTGAGAAACCAATTTCCAGCAACGGTCACCAATGATCGTGTGGTTCGATCTTAATCCACAAAATCAACATGTTTTAAAACCAGTTCAAGCAAAAGATATCTAGCATTTTAAATTATAATGTTTCCTTTTTTTGTCTTTTCTAAACATAGTAAAAAAGTAATAACCAACTTATTTGTTGACTTCTCATCCATGCCTTGTCTAAAATATATTTCCTGGAATAATCCGCTAGATTATTTTTATATAAACAAGGACATTTCAATGCCGCTTCAACAAGCTTATTCCAAAAAGTCTTGTTAAATACTTTTAACTTTTGTAATTACGATTTTCGCAAGAGAATAAAAAATAAATGGTACGGTGCACCACACAGACTTTCTACAGCTTTTATCTTAAAATAGAGAGTGACTAAAAACTCGTAAGATATATTAAAGGGAATAATAAGTTTATATAATTTTGTAGAAACACTACACCAAGGATCATAAATGAAATAATATATGCTGTTACTTATTTACTCTACGTAATTAGGAACTAGGAACACTGTTACAGAAAATTGAGAAAATTGTTCACCATAGATAATAAGAATAAAATTCATTTTCAAATACCTGCATTAAAAATTATATATGTATATTTGCTTATAACTCAGAATTTATTGGTTTTATAAAAATATATTTCAAATAAAAGATTTGTATCTTTAATTATACTACAACTTTACACTAATTATTATTAGCACCGCGTCTTACTACCCGTTCGGATTATACGCACTTACGCTAATGTGTAATGGTAGGGTGATTGTCAGATGAAATGGAGGACCTAGAGTTTAACGTGGAATCCGAACCACGGTGGAGGCCTGGCATTCCTCACATTCACAAGTTGTAATTAATATACATCTTGTCAGAGTGAAGGAAGGGTTTGGAATCAGACAAATCTGTGTCAGGACCGAGGATTGAACCCCGGACCCTCAGCACAGATATCTGACACCTTACCCCTAGACCACCAGGTCACCAACTTTACACTAATAAGTTATTATGTATTCAAATAGTTGGGAGAGAAATTATGAAAATTGGAAAATTTACCCAATGTAAAGTAGCTCCAAAGCCATTTTCATGAGAAAATGAGAACTGCCATCTTGTTTACATTTCTAAACAGTGTCTAGATATAAAATTTAATCAAAATATCTAAAGTGAATTTCGAGAAAATTTACTTTTTCTCTTTTTGTCCTTCAGTAAACTACCTTTAATTTTAGGGATGAATATATAATTTAAAAAAATCTTCGGAGAACACTATAAAAACCCCAGATACCAAGTTTTAGCCCAATCGGTAAAATAGTTTCGGCTCTAGCCCGCGGTACAAAGAGATAAACAGACGGTCAAATGATAATGAGAAAACAATTATTTTTTTGTTTCAGAGGGTCATGAAATGTTGAAATTTATCAAAATATCAAGTAGTTTTCTTTGACAATCACAATAATTTCCCTCCGAGAGGGTTTAGAGAAAGTAAAAACATGAACATAACAAACAAACGAGTATAAATTCGCGCAACAGTTAGCTTCAAACTGACACATCCTGACGCGTTCAATCAATTGAAGACCGGTTGGTTCCAGATCGCGTTTCATTCCTCTGTTGTGAGAGTTTTGTACTAAAAGCATGCGTCCAACTTTCAAACCACTCAAACCAAACTGAAATTTGATGATTTTTTTCCTTTGGTCAAGTTGCAGTTGCGGTGTAGCGAAGGTCATTAGTCCAACATTTTTTTCTTAGCACCACGTCTTACTATCTGTTCACATTATACGCATATTTATTAATTAATCTAATAGCTAGGAGTGAGTAAGATTAAATTTTTAGAAGAATTGTACCCACATTTGCGTGAAGGTAGAGTGGAAAATTAATTTAAGAAAAACACCCTAAGAACAATCGACCAAGATTAAAACCCTAGTCTCTGAACTAGTCTATTCTGAGAATGACGCCCTAGATCATGCGGTCACCGAAGCAGGTCTTAGTCCTACCTAAAATTGTTATTTTGCGTAAAGATAATATTTATACACCTATTGAAGGACTATCGAGACTACTCGGTTATAATCGACAAATGAGCGCGCTCGCTGTCTGTTTTGTTTTAGACAACTTGCTTCTTTTGGCCGAGGAGGGTTTGTTGAACTCAAAGGTACCAGCGGACGTCGATGGCGCCTCGTTCCCGGCCGTCACTCGAGGGTACGAGAGGTTGATTTCTTGAAGCGTCGGCACTTGAGGGGGCCAGTAGGACGCTGTTTCATTGGAGGTCCCTAGTAATGTCCCTCCTGTGGACCTCGGACCTGACCTCTCTCGGGAAATCGCGGGAGGGGCGTATGACGAGGAGAACGAAGAACGCCTGGAGCTCAGGAGGTAGAAGACAGCCCTCACCGTGAAGTAATACACCATCTCGAAACCGGTCATCATGCTGAAGCCAAGGAATAGACCTAGGATTCCTCCGAACGACGCTGAAAACACACCATTGAGGCTACCTTTACATAAACTAGAAACCGTGTACAAAATTACAACTATCCTCAACACACATTCGAGCGAAAAAAATAGCCATATAATTTTTGTTATCACCGCATCTTACTACCTGTTACTTTTATACAAACATTTGATAGTTACTTTAATAGAGTAGGGATGAGAAACTAAGCATTTTAGAGGGATCTTCCCCTCAGTAAACCCAACCAGGATTCGAACTCCGATCTCCTGTCTTCTGAAGTCCAGTCAATTGCGGGAGTGAGGTTATGGACTATTAGACCACTGAAGTGAGTCGGTAGTCTAATTGATCTAGCTAAAATATAAACACGTTAGTCCTTCTCTTTTTTATGTTAAAGATTTATTTATCTTTGTTCGTTTATTTGTTTGCTTGTTTTTAACAAGATTGATACCCGTATATTGGGAAAACGGTATAAGACAACACTCATGTTATACTGGCCATCGGGGAGATCGGAGATCGAATCACGGTTGGGTTTATTGAAGGCGTTTTTTTTCTTTGATGGTTTCCAACTCTCTTCCCAAGTAGTTGCGGGTAAATTAAGTATA
This sequence comes from Timema podura, assembly GCA_033556935.1. Taxonomy (NCBI): domain Eukaryota; kingdom Metazoa; phylum Arthropoda; class Insecta; order Phasmatodea; family Timematidae; genus Timema; species Timema podura. Next base: position 24,928,661 of record JAVRXN010000006.1, read on the forward strand.
TAATGCTTATTCCTTATCCTAGTTTATTAGAGTAGTTATTATAGATGCGTATAACCTGAACAGGTAGTAGAAAGCGGTGATAAAACATAATAATAATAAATGAACTAGATTGGTAGAAGCTTTTTAAAAAGTCTCGGCTGACTCACCAAGCAATTTGTGCCAATTGTAATAGACGTCTCTGCGGTATCTAGTTCCAACCAGGTCCATGAAATAGACATGAAGGATGCTGTGATTCTTCAATTCTACCCATCACTGAAACATTACCATAGAATGGTAGCTATGGTAGGAAGTACAGTGGCCTATTTGTCAGTTACTAAAAGTCACTAACACTACCGTTTAATACACTCTCATACGTTAAGTATTAATATACGGCTGTCACTTTTTATACAGACCAATTTTCACATGATGAAGCCTTATTTGTCAGCTGGTAAAGTTACTGCATCTAATTTCCCGTATTCATGCTCAAATCAGGGAAATAAATACCCACTCGGTGACGTAGTGGCTAACTCACTAGTTTCGTGATGATCTAGACTGCTGAGGACGGGGAGATCCAGTTTTGGAATCACGCTCGGGTGAACGGGAGTGGTTTTCCAAAACGGTTTTCCTCTCTCCCTCCACGCAAATGCAAGTTCACTTCCTCTATATTTAACATTTACAATTCCTAATCGATTAGCGTAAATAGTACTTAAGCGTATAACCCTAACAGGCAATAAGACACGGTGCTAAATATTAAGTATAAGAGATAAATCTTTTTTAACTTTCGATACGATACAGTTTTAATTAGGGCCTGGTCTGACTGTTAAATTAATTATTATATCTATTTTCATGTTTAAATCGTAGATATATCTGACCTACAACTGTTACTTTCAATGGATATTCACAATATCAATTAAGTATCACTAATAATTTAGTAAAATACTATTCATTCTGGCACTAAAATGTTATGTTTGAGTTTTTCAAATGTTACTTTGGATGAAAACTGGACACTAAGCGCTAAAATTACAAAACTAGCCAAAAAAGTTATGAAAGCAATTTATTTTAGTGTCATATTCTATCGTGGAGCTAGAATTATAAATGTTCTCGAACATATTAGCTTAATCACACAGACGGAGGGCCATTTAATATGTATGCATATAGTCAACTGTATGATTATACAGATGTTTAATTAGTTTACTTACCATGATTAGAAACTGAGAGGGAATTCTGATTACATTTACGTTACACCCCAATTGAGGTATATTTTGTATTGGGAAAAGATAGCATTGTAATATAGTTGTTTGTTTTACAAATTAAACCTGTATTGAGTTTATAAAGTAGTGAATATTTTAAAGTTAAATACATAAATAATGATTTAATCAATGGAATCAAAAACTGGCGTCCTCACAAAAGTATGCCACTTATCCCTATTTTGAGCTAGCTCTATCCAGTCATACTCATTACATCCTATCCCTATCTTGAGCGATTTATACTCAGTCGACCTAATTTAAATTATAACTATCTTGAGCTAATTCTATCCAATCCATTTCATTACACCCTATCCCTATCTTGATCGATTTATAGCCAGTCTACCTCATTACACTCTATTCCTATCTTGAGCTATTAATACCCAGTCCACCTCATTTACACTATCTCTTTATAGAGCTATTTATATCCAGTCCACCTCATTTACACTATCTCTTTATAGAGCTATTTATATCCAGTCCACCTCATTTACACTATCTCTTTATAGAGCTATTTATATCCAGTCCACCTCATTTACACTATCTCTTTATAGAGCTATTTATATCCAGTCCACCTCATTTACACTATCTCTTTATAGAGCTATTTATATCCAGTCCACCTCATTTACACTATCTCTTTATAGAGCTATTTATATCCAGTCCACCTCATTTACACTATATCTATCGTGAACTAATTCTATACAGTCCACCTCACTACATCCTATATATTTCAGGACCATTCTAATGTCTCTCATTTGCATCTAGGTATTCCTACTCAACTCTTCCTACTAGTTTTTTCAGTCAAAACCTTGAACTCAGTTCTAGATTTCTTTATTCGCGCTGCATATCCTGCCCTCCGTAGCTTGTAAGATTTGACTATCCTGACAATGCCTTGTTATATGTGACTCATAATTATGAAACCTCCTCCACTCTCCATTATGACACAAATATTATGGTGAATATATTCTGGAAAAAGTTGAAATGAGTACAAGTTGTTATATATTTTAAACTAATTAAATTAATTGTGGGAATTATAAAGGTTTAAACATTTATTTAATAATGTATACCATTATGTACTTATTTAAACATTTTATAGAACATTTTCTTTTTCAATTTTTTTTGTTTTTATTTTCAACATACTCTTATACACCGTATTTTACTGTTCATAGTAGCACAATGTGCATATAAAAAAATTGATATATTAATATGCAATTGCTTATCAATATTATCAAGGGTTCTGTATAAATTATTAATAGTTTTAGAATGTTTAATAAAATCTAAACTTCCTCTAGTAACAATAAAAGTATATTTTATTTTATGTTTAAAGGCATCAAAACTACATTGTGAATCAAAGATGTCACCTCAGCGTTGGTACCAATAAAATAATAAATAATTTAGCTATTGAGTTGCAGGCCAACGTCTTGGGATATAAAATTGAACTCGGATCAGGGTTCAAGCGACGTTATCAAATTAGTGTATTCGACGTCATTTCGCTAAGCGGGTTGCATATTAGCTTGACATACTTATTCTAAGCACGTTTACACTTATACGCCAATGTGAAAAATGGAAATAGAGGGATGAAAATGAGTATTTCATCCTAGGATGACTCATGTTCATACACTGATAACAATTCCCTCTTCTACGGACGGGTATAAACATTCACCTTTACAACATTGTCTATTTGTGATGGGACAGCATTCCCTTGCATTTCAAAAATAACTTTTACTCTTGTTTCCAAAGTGAAATAAATTTCCACATAGCTCTTAGTCTAAATCTTGCCAGAAAGAATTTTACTGAAATTTATTGAAATAAACAAAAAATTCTGAGTTGTAGACAATTTATAAAAACTAGTTTAATCAAAAATCCACTTAAGGATCAAAAAGTAATATTGTAACAATGTAGGACTATTTTTAAAGTTATTAAATAAAGTATATACATGTTAAAACTCATCAAGTGGCCACATGGTCTAACGCGCTACTATCACAGTAGACTATATTGCTGATGACGGGGATATCGAGGTTCGAATCTAGGTTGGGTGTACTGAGTTTTTAAAAAGTGGGTTTTCACTCTCCCTCCACGAAAATGCGGTTACACTTAATATAAATACAACATTTTAAATCCTTAAAACCATTAGTGAAATTGGTACATAGGCGTATAATGCGAACGGGTAGTAATACACGGTGCTTAACAAACAAACAACAAACATAGTAAATATACTTTTAGTTAACCCTGAAAGGTAACAAATTTATCTAGCCTGGTTCCACTTTAGCACAGCTTATATTATTATTATTATTATTATATAGGATAATAATAATATAATATAATAAAGGAAATTGAAATTATTATTATTATTATTTAGCACCGCGTCTGACTAACCGTTCGGGTTATTCGCTCACAGATTATAAAATAGGGCCATATAATGTGCCCATCAAGGTAAGACTGTTCCATTTTAGGGAAAACGGAGTGTATCTAAACTCTAGCAGAGGAAATTTAAGAAATAATTTAGATATAAAAAACCTTCAATAAACCTAGGCTTGATTCGAATCTCCGACCTCCCAGCCACCGCAACACCAATCTAGCTGTGGATTCACACGTTCGCCGAAAAACAAGCGCAGAACAGAAACGTGGTCACGTGACGTGCTATAAGCCAATCACAAGTTTTCCGCTTAATCGGCGCAAGCTGTTCTGCTGAAGTTCAACTATTCTCTACTTTGTCCACTCTGCTCGAGATGTTAGGCACAGGAGAACCAATCAAGTCTCAGAACCAATCATCTCACATCAGTGCGCATGCGCTGTAGAGATAGAAGCAAGCAGACAGCTTCGTTGGCCTTTGTGAGGAGATTTGAAATAACCCGTTAATGTAAAGAATGTGTATCGATGTATTGGATTGTGCCACGACACAGCGTTATAATTTGTAAACATCCATCGGGAGAATGATCTAAAATATATGTTTATCCACTATAAAATAAAAAGTGTTGATAATCAGCTGTTTTAAAGCGTTGCAATGCATCATGGGTTAACATACAGCGTGTGAATTTCTGCACTACTCAAGCATATTCTGCTTTCTATTTTTCGACGAACGTGTGAATCAAGCTTAACTCGAATATTAACACGTTGGTACTATACGACCACCGACGCCGGTTGGTTGTATTAAATACAATAAAATTTTAACATTCGTATCTACTTGTCTACATACTTGACGTCGCGCAAGCTCGAGGAGAAGTTCTTTGTTATGAAACTCTCGGACATGTCCACCTCGTAGGTGACGTCAGTACATTCAGGTAGACAGTCACAAGGGACGTCCACGCCGGCGTCGGGTAGATAGCTCTTCCCGAACTTGGGACACGTTGCGTCGATCTTATCTAAAGGACAAACTTCCCACCCGTGACAATAAATACCACGATTTTACAGTATCAACAATACTGTTGACACTGAGTATAAATTTAAGAAAAGAATGCAGTTGAAAAATTCGCGCCATTTCTCGATCAATAGAAAAAAACAATAGTTTTACCAGATGTTACATATAGTTGTGAAACATGGTCTCCTAATTTACAGGACGAGAATTCATCGGGATTTCGAAAACAAAGCGATTAGGTAAGTATTTGATCAGGAAAGTGATGAATACAATGAAATCAAATCAGCATCTTGAGGACAAATAAGGAGCTACTTGAATGAAAAAGTAGCGACTCATGTCTGGAAACTAGCTCAAAATAGGGATAGAGTGAAGTGAGAAGAACTGGATAGAACTAGCTCAAGATAGGGATAGAGTGTAATTAGGTGTATTGGATACAGTTAGCTCAAAATTGGGTTACGGTGAAGTGAGGGGAACTGGATAGAACTATCCCAAAATAGGGATAGGGTGTAATGAGAGGAACTGGATATAACTAGATAAAAATAGGTATAGGGTGTAATGAGGTGGACAGGATAGAATTAGCTCAAGATAGGGATAGGGTGTAATGAGATGGACTGGCTAAAACTAGCTCAAGATAGGGATAGAGTGTAATTAAGTGTACTAGATAGAGTTAGCTCAAGATAGGGATAGGTTGTAATGAGGTGGAATGGATAAAACTAGCTCAAGATAGGGATAGGGTGTAATGAAATGGACTGGATAGAACTTGCTCAAGATAGATTTGAGTGACATACTTTTGTAAGTGATACAATGAATTTTGGAGTTCCAAAATGCCCTAGAGTAAGTAAGTGTAAGGAGTTTGTGAATCATCAAAATGTCTGAATAGAAAGTTCAATCTTATTTGATTTGATTTGATTTTGACACACCACCATAACTTGAACATCTTTGAAACATTTTGAAGGAAGAAAAAAACTTCTATGTAAGCCTATCATGAAAATGTATATTAAAACATTTAATCATCAATCAACAGTATTTTAACAGCGAATCTTAATTAAATGGCATTTTTAACGTAAGTATGGATATATGAATAATGTAGATATGTCAGATTATAATTATATAATTGTAGTGTGTGTTTTTTATCCCCAAAACTTTATCTTTACCTAAAACCCAAGTTTAACAGGAAAGAGCTTTTAAAATATACCACAATTTCTCCCTGCCAAAACTAATAATATTTTAATATATAATATATAATTTTAATATATAATTATATATTTTAAAGATATTTTTAATTTTATAAACATTTACATTTGAATATTATATGACTTTACTTGACATATTATTGCATGAAATTGTATTTAGTAATCTTTTATCTAAAAGATAAGTCCCTTCTTATGAAAAATGAACGGTAGATGAACTTAAAATTAAAATATGCCCAAATGTAATTTTTAATTGTTTAAAATTTAAAATTGTTACAGTAGTTTTGAAGCTTCAAGACTACTAAAACATGGAATAATAATCTTATAATGGTGTGTTTGTTAAAGCTTGATGTAGTTTTTGTAGGTTTATAATTATGTATTTTAAATTTAGAGCAGCAAAATCTTTTTTAAATAGTCCTTGAATTATTTTAATTTCACATTTTAATGAATTTTCTAATTAATACAAAACTTCAAAATAAAATTGTTAATCTAATAGGAACATAATGTTAATTTTAAACTCAATTTTCCCTTGAGTCAAATTTGAAAATGACGAACCACTTCTTTAGAAAAGAAAGATTTTTGGAGGCTTTTACTGCATCTCAGGTCTTTATTGGGGAATCCTTTCCCTCATGAATTATCCTTTTGTACATTTTGTTTAGTCAGAAAGTTAGGATTTCTACCTCGATTGGTTACCCAATGGCACTATCTAGCTATCTACACAACAGAAGATAAAAAAAAAGCAAGAAACATATAATAATTAGAATAGCTCAGTCAGAAAAAGCTTTTAATAGAAGAAAATGAAAAAGATTATTAACCTAGAAGAGCAAAATTCAAGAAAGAAATTAAGATTCCTTCAGTCATATGTATGAGGATTTGCCTTATATAGCAATGAAACTGAAATAAAAAAAGTTCATTAGCATTTGAAATTTGGTGTTACAGAGGAATGTTAAAATATCACACACACACACACACACAAATATATATATATAAATAAAAAAAATAGCTAAACTATAATAAGAAACTTAAAGTAAAAAGAAAGATTGGAATGTTATGAAAGAAGGTTAATATGATCGGCACGAGTCAATTACAAAGCTATATCAAAAGAATAATGCAAGGATGAACAATTATGAGATGAATGATAAGTATACGGAATATGTTGGCAAGAACAATATAAAGATGTGATAGGCTTGCCTCTGGATAGGAGAAAAGGAATGATGCAGCAAACCAACCAGAAGATTCTCATTGAGGACAAATGGTGATGCTACCAAATAAGGTGAAACATATTTGAACCAAGCAAGGTAACTTTGAATTTGTTTATCATTTGTCTGGAATTTTTGGAGGCCTATACCAATAAATATGTCCAACATGTAGGCAAGGTTAATCTTTCGACAGTTATCGTATTGTTTATTGTCTATTATTACTCTCAGTATATTTTAATACTATTTATAAGAAATATGATAACTTACATTTTTGAGAAGCAAGACATGCTATGTCACTCATGTTACATATTCTGTAGCCACCTGAAAAAAAATTGAAAATAATTACTACAAAAAAGCCAATTTATGTGGAGAAAATAATTCAAAGTAGGCATACAAAGAGGCCTATTATTAAATATGAGAATTATGTTAAAACCATACATAGCTAAATCTTCTAAGTAATAAAGCGATTATTTACTCATTAATTTATCAAACAATTTATGGTTTGAAAGTTTCATAGTTGAAATTTTGCCTTATCAAAAGTTTAAAAGGGTATCTAGATTAGTTGTAACAAATTTAACACTAAAGTCACCACATTGGTAATAATATGAGGAAAACGTGAAAAAACATAGAATATACACACTTCCATGTGAAGAATGTATAGTTTTTTTTAAATAATTAATTAAATGTATGGTGAAAGAAGAATTTCTGGTTGGAGGGGAGGGATCATAAGGTATAAAAAAGAGCATAATAGAGCTATGTTCTGACAATTTATAACTGGCCTGAGCCCTGAACAGCATTTGATCATGGCCATTCACGACGTTTTGGGCAATGATCAAAGTATTTACACGACATTTATTGATGAGAATCATGCTCAGCATTTTGATCATCGGTCATTATCTATATATTATACTTTCACCTCATTTGATCATCAGTCATTGATATATACACCATACTTATATTTGATTCTCTCATTGATCACAGACAGACACCATACTTAAATGATCCTCCATCATTGATCTATTCATAACATTTTGATTGGTGATTAGAGATTGACATCATACTTAAATGTTCTTCGCTATTTGATCGTAGATATACATCATACTTCCTCGACAGTTGTGCATCCGAGCCATTAATAATACTCAGACACACCTCTCATCCTTCCTCTTCACCTTGTTACATCTGCCAGGAACAGCTGCAACCTCTTACTCTAGGGAGATGAATCAACACTCAGGCTGATGACTTTACAGCCATATAGGTACACTATCATGATACAAATATCACCTATTAAAGACGTGCTTACATGAGCTAGGCATCACACTTTTACAAGATTTGACCATTGTTTATGTGTCAAACTTACATTGGAGGTGATAATTCGTCCATTGATCAAAGTCATAAATCATACATTACTTGGCGTTCACATGGCGTTCACATCTATGGATAGTAAGCTGAAAACAGTAAGGGAAATTCCATGTATCCTATTCAAGCGTTCTGACCGCTTTCCATGTATACTTGAATCGGTGAAGATATACTTTATGGGAGTACATTGACTGATTTCTCCAGATGAACTTCTGAGTACATTTCCTCCACACAGGTGAATCAGCATCCATGGTTGCACGATGGTAAAAATGAGAACTTTACTCTGATCAAAAATCGATCCCTGTCAAACCAACAAATGATAGTCTTATATAGTATCAATCCTGATATCATTTCTGATAGGATATTATGATGATCTGTCCGTTTGGGTTGTATGAGGATCACCATGTACGTCTTTTCGAACTTGAAAGTGTGACCATGATATGACATGCTTCTTTGAGTGAGATTTCCCACTACCTCAACTCATGTGTGACTTAGATCAATGTTAGGTGACGCGTTAAACATGTATGTTCCATGCATGACCCCGATGATTGTTAACACGTGTAACTCCATCTACATGTGTAAGTATGATGCATGGCTCTAAAAACTTATAATTATCGTGGTTAGCATTATAAATTGCCTTGATAAAGTACAAATTTCTTCTTAGCACGATGAATGGCTCTGATCAAACAAAAATGTAGTATAAGCACGATGCATGATTCTGAATAAGTACAATTTTATTTTAGGTATGATGCATGGTTTTAATTATTGGATCATTAACTAGTAAAAATGTTGTCTACGTATAATTGCATGACTTAGATTAACGATGACAGATTGAAATTATCGTGAAAATATGATGCATGATTCCGATCCAATATAAGTGTCAACGAATTGTGTAAGGCTTTGATAGATGGGCCATGATCATTACAAATGTAATATAGGTATGATGAAGGGACATGATCAAACACGAAGTCTTATAATAATTATTATGTTGCATGGATCTGATCAATAAATAATGGTTTGTGAGCAAGTACACATACAATGTAAATCTTATGAAATGCCCTGATATTTGTTCATCTTTAGATCTATTGACTGCCTTTCTGTGTATGGCTAAGAATAGAGCTACATTATTCTTGATAGATACTAGCTTTCATCTTAATATGTATGAATAACTATAAAACTAAATACTTCTCAATCGGAACTATAATTAATCCAAGCGTGCATGTGATACATGGCCTATTACGTAAGATCATCATTCAGATGAGCGAAACAAGGTACTAAATGGCATGTAAGTATCAAACATATTTCTGATCATTGATAAAATGACGTCTAAGTATGATTAATGGCTTTAACCAATAATAAATTTTGGTCGGCGAGCAAATGATGTCTAATTATTATTTAAGCATCTTATCAATGATAGGTAATGAAATTTTGTATAAGTATTAGACATAGATCAATTAAATATTTATGATCTTAGTTACTATAAGTACGATGCATCGTTCTGATCAATAAATATTGTCAAATGACGTATGAGTTCAATCAAGGATTGCCGTGTATGCATGATGCATGACACAGAGCATCTTACTCAGCTAATTTGTTTGCATTTGCACAGGGGAAAGGCTCATAGCACTTCGAGGAGTTAAGACAACTGGCAAATTATTATATAACGTTTTGAATGGTCCTAGGACCACTGGCTTGGAGTGGTAAAAAAGGGATGGGAAAAACACATTATTTTGGGGAGGTGGAACCCACATATCTTCTTTTTCTTTTTACAAAATTACAATATGGTAGAATTTACACTCTTTATATAAGTCATATTTTTTATTTTCGGTGAACAACCCCATGGAGGGCTATCTCTGGAGATATGTTAAAATCTTGATGCCAAGAGGGACTTTCACCCACACCTGTTGTACAATTGAGGGGGTGAAAGGCTCTTCGTACTAGGAGAGAGAGAGGAGTGCACTCCCATGTAGCCTCCTCCCCCGGGTACCATCCAGACCAAGAGAGTGGTCGGTAATCATATTCATTACGGAAGGGGCTAAAAGCGGAAGTTCATTGTTTCAGCCTACTTGAGGGTGGACGAAAGAGAAAAAGAGACATAGTGTATATTAACCATTATGGAGTGGATGCTTAGGCATTAATGGATGCTTTTAGACTCGGAGTTTAACATCTATGGAACATAATCCGCATTAGTTAAGAATCGGAGAGAATTAGAGGGTTTTTATTAGCATAAACTACCAAGGTATGTTGGCAATACATACCTAATCTACTGATAGTGGCAGGCATACAACCGTATTCTGGGGTTGGGACACCATGCAGGTGCAATTTTTTCAGTCCGATGAGATGAATTGATAGTATTGATGATGCCAGTAGAAATATTAAAATTAAATTGAGCCTAATTATCAAGTCCTTGGAAGCAATAAGGACAATTCCACTATGGGAAAAATACCAATGGTACCACCGGGAATCTAACCTGGAATGCTGACAATCAGACCAAGAGGTCGTCCCCATTTGAGCCTATGAAAAATCTATATTTTTATGGCAGAGGATTGCAACCCTCATTTTCTGATTAAATATAGCGAGCAGCCACACAGCTTCAAGGTGTAGTTATGCTACCAATATGATCTACCTGATGAAGAATAGTGATAGGGCGAGCAGCCACACATCTTCAAGGTGTAGTTATGTTACCAATATGACCTACCTGATGAAGGATAGTAATATGGCGAGCAGCCACACATCTTCAAGGTGTAGTTATGTTACCAAAATGATTTACCTGATGAAGAATAGTAGTATGGCAAGAAGCGACATAGCTTTAAGGTTAGCTATGTTACCAAAATGACCTACCTGATGAAGGATAGTAATCTGGCGAGCAGCCACACAGCTTCAAGGTGTAGTTATGTTACCAATATGACCTACCTGATGAAGTATAGTAATAAGGCGAGCAATCACACATCTTCAAGGTTAGCTATGTTACCAATATGACCTACCTGATGAAGTATAGTAATAAGGCGAGCAATCACACAGTTTCAAGGTGTAGTTATGTTACCAATATGACCTACCTGATGAAGTATAGTAATAAGGCGAGCAATCACACAGTTTCAAGTTTAGTTATGTTACCAAAATGACCTACCTGATGAAGGATAGTAATAAGGCGAGCAGCCACACAGCTTCAAGGTGTAGTTATGTTACCAATATGACCTACCTGATGAAGTATAGTAATAAGGCGAGCAATCACACAGTTTCAAGTTTAGTTATGTTACCAAAATGACCTACCTGATGAAGGATAGTAATATGGCTAGCAGCCACACAGCTTCAAGGTGTAGTTATGTTACCAATATGACCTACCTGATGAAGTATAGTAATAAGGCGAGCAATCACACATCTTCAAGGTTAGCTATGTTACCAATATGACCTACCTGATGAAGTATAGTAATAAGGCGAGCAATCACACAGCTTCAAGGTTAGCTATGTTACCAATATGACCTACCTGATGAAGTATAGTAATAAGGCGAGCAATCACACGGCTTCAAGGTTAGCTATGTTACCAATATGACCTACCTGATGAAGTATAGTAATAAGGCGAGCAATCACACAGCTTCAAGGTTAGCTATGTTACCAATATGACCTACCTGATGAAGGATAGTAATAAGGCGAGCAATCACACAGCTTCAAGGTTAGCTATGTTACCAATATGACCTACCTGATGAAGTATAGTAATAAGGCGAGCAATCACACAGCTTCAAGGTTAGCTATGTTACCAATATGACCTACCTGATGAAGGATAGTAATAAGGCGAGCAATCACACAGCTTCAAGGTTAGCTATGTTACCAATATGACCTACCTGATGAAGGATAGTAATAAGGCGAGCAATCGCACAGCTTCAAGGTTAGCTATGTTACCAATATGACCTACCTGATGAAGGATAGTAATATGGCGAGCAGCCACACAGCTCGAAGGTGTAGTTCTGGCGACATTCTACGAAACAGTTGTTGAAAGTGTATTTAACTGTGGTCTGCACGCTGCGCTCTCTCGTCAGGACACACCCCCGTCTCTCTGGACTGACGGAACGGGCGTCCTTCGTAGTGTAGTGCACAAATGGGTACAGAGATATGAGGGTCTCCCCTCCTGCCGGGATGAAACGCTCGTTGGTCATATCCCCTGGATAGTCGTAAGGGTTGTGGATCAAAATCTGGGGACATACTTCTGTTTTATTGCCATTTCATGACTTTGGTTCTGGGATTATGCCCACCTCTCCCTATACGCCTATAATATAGTCTCGTCCACACCGGGTGGATATGTACATGTCCATAGAAGTCACTGTCATCCAAATTCATCTGCTGGTGACGGGGATAGAAAGGTTTTTGAAGTCCAGCCTTATGTACAAAGTTGTGTTTTTCTAATTTGTATTTAACTATCTCTCTTCTCTCCACAAAACTATGGGTATTGTTTTCCTAAATTTATCTCCCTCATGCCTTATTGTAAATATGATGATAGCGGTAACGTTAGTTAGATAAGTCTGACACCTTATATCAGTCAGTAGCGTATCTGCCCATAGAGGTAAGGGTCACAGATTCTGTTCTCGGTATGGCCGAAAAATGTACATTGATGAAATTTGGGTTTCTCCTTTCACAGTGATAAATTAACGAGCTGGGGCTGGATGCTGTGTTTGTTCCAGACTTAAGTTAGTTAATAAATTGTGCGATGACATAATAATACATTTCCGAAAGTGAAAGTTAAATGCATAAGATAAAGGAAATATAATTGAAAATATTAAGACAAGGTGCCATGATCAGGGATGGTGACAGAAATCTTGGGTCTTGTTACACTGATGATTTTGGGACCCTCTATTTCCCCCTTCATTTATTTAAGACACGTATAGGTACTGAATTAAAAAAAGAGGTAATACTTGTTTAATAGGCCTAATTCAGTGGTATTATGTCTAATAACATATACAACTAGTAATTTACTAACTTACTAATAGTTGATTATTTAACTGATGACAATTTTTATATAAGCCTACGTAGTCTATATAGCATATTATAGTAATAGTCTTCTCACTTTACCCACATAAAAGTATTTAATTACATCACTAATACGTTCCTAAAGATGGGGCCCCCCCATAGTCCAACTAATAGCCCCCTGTCTACGGCCCTGGTCATGAATAATAAACGTAGAGGAGTGGTCAATGTTTCTCTGGACGATGACCTTTAACTTTTTTTGGACACCTCATATTACTTGATACCCACTTTGGTTAGCCTTATATTTACATTGATTGGGTAAGTGACGATGAGGGTGGGATTTGGAAAGTAAATGTGAAAGTATTAAATAGAAAAAAATCACTCTTTGTATTTCCGACAAGGACTTGAACCCCCATCTCCACATCAATGACAGTTGTCGAGTATGTTTCAAGAGTGATGATAAGTTGGACCACGTGTCCACTCGTCATAAGAAGATGGTCAATTTTAGTGTACATATGTCTCAGGTCAAGAATAAAGATGGGAACTCTCCCTACTATATCGATGTATTTATTATATTATTATTATTATTATTATTATTATTATTATTATTAGCACCGCGTCTTACTACCCGTTCGGGTTATACGCACTTACGCTAATGTGTAATGGTAGGGTGATTGTGAGATGAAATGGAGGACCTACAGTTTAACGTGGAATCCGAACCACGGTGGAGGCCTGGCATTCCTCACATTCACAAGTTGTGATTATTAACATACGTCTTGTCAGAGGGTGAAGGAAGGGTTTGGCAATCAGATAAATCAGTGCCCGGACCGAGGGTTGACCCCGGACCCCCAGTATAGAAGTCCGACACCTTACCCCTAGACCAGCAGATCACCATTTATTATTTAATTTATCGCAAGATGTGTCTCGAAAGATACATCGTTCAAATGACATAGATATATTCTGAGTGATCTGGAATTCCCTATTGTTTAGATGGCTGCTGATCTATGATGCTATTCGTCACATCTTTTCAGTTTTTAAATGTTTTATCTATCTGTCTAAAATCGTAGGAAAGTTTAACAAAACCAAGGAAAAACTAGGTTTAGTCATTAAAAATAATGGTTCACTTTATTTTTATTAACAAGCTTAAATGCATAGTCCAATATAATATATTTCCTAGTCTAATAAAATCGATAAAAATATATCTATGTTTTTGTAAATAAATCAACCTAGTGTTTTTATCGATATATCGTTATTACTAATGAGGAATAATTTATAACTTTAAATGGGTAAGGATGAGGAAGGTAGTTTCGATAAAAAAAAAACTTGTGCTAGCGTTAAGAGGTGATGAGAAAACCAAAAATCAAAGAGCCACTCCCCGGTTCATCTGGTCATTTTTATTTTCGATTATTTGAGATATTTAACGTACACTCTTTGAACCGACAGATTATAACATTTTTTTTTTTTTCATTAATCCTTACATTCTGCCCCAGTGCCTATTCTATATACTGAGGCGCTATTCCTACATTAAACTGTTGTTCCCATTTTTACCCTTATACCATTTTTTTTAACTACATGTAGATTTAAACACTTAACCTAATCGTCCGTAAACTCCCATCAAAGACTATACCCTACTATCTCACACTATAGTTGGTCCGCCCCGGGTATTTAATGCCCCCGGTACCCCTCGCCGCTCCGCAGACCCGCGACCGCCTGGGACTATGTTTTCAGGGCCGCGGGTCCAAGTCTCGGCGATGAGCATTCCCCTAACCACCACCTGGGGAGGCGCCCTACCGGAGTTTTCACTCCGCCTACTTTCTATAGACCACTACCAAGGACCTATTCTAACTTAACCTAAACTAATACTTATACAAGGAATTTTTCACTGCTGTATTACAATCACTACACACTACTCTATCTTAGCCGGCTCTTGTTGTCCTTCTCCAGCACTCTTCTTCTTCCATGCTGCCATCGTTCTCTTGCTTCCCAGCTGGAACCGGGACTTCCACTGGTTCATCAGCAGTTTTCACCACTGGCATCCAGCGGGAATCCACCATCAGCTGGGCTCCGGCTTACCAGGAGCCATTCCTGAGTCTGTCCGGCCGGCTTGTAAACCCACCTAGACTACCCATCTATTCTATTCTATCCCTACCAGTTTCTGTCAAGGAAGTCCCCTTCATCCGTCTCGTCTTCACTTGTCGTCACATCCATGTCCATACTCGTCTCGTCCAAGTCTTCTTCCAATTAGTCATACCTAGTTCGTCGTAAGTCCCTAACGTATCTGTCCTTCTCCCTAGCCGACGCGTTGTCTGCTATTTTGTCTAGGAAACCCCACCTTTCCACGTCACGCACTATATGGTAGATTGCACACGCCTGCAGGGGAGTCTGCAACTCCAACCTTGCTTCCCGCGTTAGAACACATTCCAGCACGACATATAACAGCACAAGACATATAAAATGACTTGAATATAGAACTGACACAACAATCAGGCCCAGACCATTAATTAATCACGGTGGAAGGGTAAGCCCACATTTTACCGATGGAAAAATTTCGGCCATGCTGGGAATAGAATCCACGACTCTTAGCCCAGTAGACAGACAATCTAATGACTGAGCTAAGGTGTTGGACCCTCTGATCAAGATTCGAACACAGGCTTCCCCGCCAGAGGTAGCCCAGTATATTCTGAGATTGATACTTTGGAAAACGTGATCACAGATTCGCAAAATTTTATTATCATGTTTGATTTTGCGAATAAAAAAAATTATAACTTTCAAAATAAAGGTGAATAACGACATAATCCTAGAGATATGAATAAAGAATGTAGTTTGAAAGTAATGATTCAGGACTGGCTTGGAGGGATGATGTAAAATCCACATCTATAGTTTTATTTTACTTTTTATTTTCTCTTGACACTTCAGAGAGAAAGTTTGTGATCGTCAAAAAACTAGAATTTGAGATTTTGATAAATGTCAACGTTTCATGACCCCCTGAAGCAAAAAAAAAAAGTTTTCACAATGCAGTCTGTTTGTATATTGGGCTAGAGCCGAAGCAGTTATACAGAATGGGCTATAGCTTGGTATCCGGGGTTTTTCATAAGGTCCTCCCAAGGTGTTTTTTGGAATTAGATAGTTAACCCTAAATTTAAGTGAAGTTTATTGAAGGTAAAAAAGAGAGAACATCGATTTCCTCTGAATTCACTTGAAAGAATTTGATTAAATTTTATATCTAGACACTGTTTTTTATTATAAACAATATTAATATACTCTCATTTTATCATGAAAATGACTTTGAGGGTACTTTACACGAGGGAAATATTCTAATTTTCATCATTTCTCCGCAACTATTTGAGATACGAAATAACTTAGCATTGTAAAGTTGTAGTACTATTGAAGATAAAAATCTTTTATTTGAAAAATATTTTTATAGAACCAATACTTTCTGAACTATCCATAATCTGATATATCTACTTTTTTATTCAGGTCTTTGAAATTCAATTTGATTCTTATGCTCTTTGGTGGACAAAGAAATTTCTCTTTTCTCAAATTTTTTGTACCAGTGTTCCTAGTTATTAATCCCATAGAGTAAGTAAGAAAGTAACAGTGTCATTTATGATCTTTGGTGAAATGTTTCTACAATCAATGTATAAACCCATTATTCCGTTTCACAAGTCTTACGAGTTTTTAGTAAAGGTATATTTTAAGATAAATTCAGGAGAAATTCTGTGCAGTGAGCCGTACCATTTATTGTTTCTTGTTTAACTTCACTCCCAGCCTATATACATTAGGGATGAGGAAGGTATACTTTTAAGGAAATATACTAGCACTAAACGGAGATAGAGTAGGAAAATATTTAGATATAAACACTATGAACACAAACAGCTGGGACTCAAGCCCAAACACGCTCATTACTCCCGCCTGGGATTCAAAGGTCCAGTCTCATAGTCAGATTTAGTTCGTCTTAAGTGCGAGTCAATACTAAATACAGGACACCTACCTAGACCAAAATGGAATGGGCCAGTTTCGCATATGAAACTGGCCCATTCCATTCAATTTCAGGTAGGTTCCGTCTTGTATTTAGTATAGCTTGACATTTAAACAGTATAACCACAGTGTCATGAAGTCATAATTTAATTGTGAATATTTAATACATGGTTTAATGGGTCAACAAACTTACAAAGATGTCAAACCTAAGACCGAAGTCTCTATAGAAGAGGTTCCCAACCTGAGTTCCGCGAAACAGAACTTTCTATTTTTTTAACTATCATCGCGTTAAGGGGGTGTCGAATTCATTTTAAATATCTCTATGCTGATTCCTTAAGAGAGTAAATTTTTAGTAAAATTTAATATCTAATTGTTGTTTATTTTATTAATATAAAAATGGGCTGCGTAGGTTTTTAATTTCATCTCGTATCATGTGAGAGTAGGGGACCATGATGAATTAATTACAATTGGCTTCAGGGGGTCCGTGGTTTACAACCATATCGCCAGAAAATTATAAAACTTATTTAAAACAAAAACAAGAAAAGTTCAAACATTAAATTATTATATACGGCTCTGTAGGGAACAAGCCATAGCCTGTACTTTTAATCGATACTAACTTGTAATACTCAGGATAAAAATAGTCTAAGTCAATTTTATTGCTTATCCAAGTCACAGATAAAGTTCAGCTACAGTTCACATTCGTAAATTTGAAAAATAACACCCGTACCGGGAATCAGACAAGGGACTCTAGGCCCAATGCCTTCTTGGACCCTTTCTACAAATGCCGGCAAACACTTGACTCCTGAGTCATTGGTGGCTCTTAGTAGCCTATTATTTCCACACGTCCATCATTGACTCTGCCTTAAATTATAAGTTTTTAATGGCCCTGAACACGGGACGAATCCTGGATAGCTCAGTGGTAGAGCATCATCGTGTTAAGTCGAGGATCCAGGGTTAGATTCTCGTGTCAGGTTTATTAATATAATATTTGATGCAGCTATATCCATAGCTAAGAGATTATTTCAGTCTTCTAAGCCTCGCTAGTAATTTACAGTACACAATAATTACTTCCATACACTTTTGATATTTTGAAATGTTAGTGATATCTACAACTCAATACATATTTTTAAAGGCCACAGCCACTATTTAAGGATATCATCCACACTACCATATAGGATTAGGAAGGGAATCCAATAGGTCAATGTGAAAGAAGTTTCTTACGTTGGTTTGGCCACATTGAGAGGATGAGTGTGGATCGAGTGACGAAGCAAATATATGAAGGTAGAGTGTGTGGATCAAAAGAAAAGGTTAGGCCAATGTAGACAAATGTGTGAGAGTAAGAAACATTAAGAGTTTTAAAAATTAAAGAGAGTGTGTATGAGTGTGTGTGGTTGTTGTTCAAGCTAAAGATGTATGCAAGGATTGGGATGTGTGGAGAAAGTTAGTGAGGATGGATTAAGTAGGAGTTGTTTTTTGAGCTAAATGCACAGTTTCTTGCCTAACCCATAAGGGAACAGCGTGATTATGTATATATTATGTATAAATGTATGTATATATGTATATATGTATGTATATATGTGTATATATGTATATATGCATACATGCATATATATGTATATATTTATATAATATGTATGCATATATATTTATATATATGTATATATATACGTACATATATAAGCATATATATACGTACATATATATGCATATGTATGTATATATATTTATATACATATGTATGCATATATATTTATATACATATGTATGCATATATATTTATATACATATGTATGCATATATATTTACATATATGTACATATATATTTATATGTACATATGTATGCATATATATGTACATATATATATTTATATGTACATATGTATGCATATATATGTACATATATATATTTATATGTACATATGTATGCATATATATGTACATATATATGCATACATATATATTTATATGTACATATGTATGTACTTATGTATGCATATATATGTACATATATATGCATATATGTAAGTATATATATGTATATATATATGCATATATGTAAGTATATATATGTATGTATATATATTTATGTAAGTATGTATATATGTATGTATATATATGTATATTTCTGACCCTCAAAGATGGGTACCTTGTAGCCATAAGATGCCAAAAGGGTGGTGAAATAGTCCTGCTCTTGGTTATGCAGTAAGACTGAAAGACCCATTTGATAGCCACATGCACTGGTCAAATAGGGCTGGTCCCGAAATCCGCTCCTGGCATCGTACCTTTACAAAGAACACAAAGTTAGCTTAATAAGGAAACAATTAGCACAGCGATACCAAAAAAACCATAAAATGCGATCCAATTTTCACAGGAAGGGTGGTTGATTTTTTTCCAAGTGGTTGATATTGATCACGTTTTACTATATTGTTAGTGTTATTTTATAAGTATTGATAATATCTATAGTTAATTACATCTGCAGACAACGTAACTTGACGTATGAATACGTGTAAATAGATCTATTAACTTTTATACCTATCATCCTATAAAAATTGAACTAGTTATATTATAAGGTCAAGAGCTTTACTGACTTTTTGCAATCCAAATACAAGGATTGCTTTATTACAGAAAGGGTATTAAACTCCCATTGTATCGTGTTTTATGGACCTATTTAACGTGCACATTCTACACACACACACACACACACACACACACACACACACACACACACACACACCACACACACACACACACAAACACACACACACACGACCTAGTTCCATCGATTTGACCTTTAAATTACAGTCCAATTTTCATAAGAAAGTTTTTTTTTTCAGAAAATATAAATTTATCTTTGCGGACAAGATTGATTTCATTTTATCATAATGTTATTTTTTGTATCACCTTGTCTTACTACCCACACGAGTTATACGCTTATGTACTAATCACGCTAATGGTTTTTGGGATTAGGGAGGTTATATTAATAGGAAGTGTACCCACAAATGTGTGGAAGGAGGGTGGAAACCATTTTTGAAATTACACCCGACCAAGATTCGAACCTCTATCTTCCCGCCATCGTCGGTCTAGAATACTGCGAGAATAGTGCGTTAGACCTGTTGGCCACCGAAGCAGGTATTTTATAGGTATTTATAGTAACTATTACAAGGGAGGGAACACTGAATATAACATGAGTTGATGTACTAGTTTGTAAAAGTAGATATAATGACATTTCTTGCTGTAAGATGTTCATATGTAAAAATGGACTACTTATTCTAGGTGGCTACAAAAAAAACCTTACATTTAACGAAAGAGTTGTAATTGTGGTTTACTAAATTCAGGAACATTGAAAATATCATTTCTTAACTAGAACAGCAGAGAGAATGAAGCCAGAAACTTAATATAGTTTATGACTGAAAACCTAACCTTAATTTGTTAAAAGAAGAACCCGGGCATTGATGGCATAAAAATTATAAAAACAAAGCCTCCTATAATATAACCTAAAAAGATAAATAAAATTATACAAATTTACAAAAGACCTTAAAAAAAAAGCTAGTAATAAATTGAATCGACAGAATCAATTAGGTTATTCATCCACTTTGGTGAACGCATGTTGTAACGCGCTAGTCTCGCGGTAAACTAGACTGCCAATGACAGGTAGATCAAGGTTCGAATCTCAGTCAGGTGTACTGAGGGTGTTGTTTTTTTTCCTAAATGGTTTTCCAACTCCCCTTAGGGACCGGTAGATAGATTTCGCCTACATTTTGGTGAAAACCATATTTAAAAATATGAATCCACTTCTTCAAAAATGCGGGATTTTCAAACGCATAAAACGCCCTCCCTAAGTAACAGCCTTAAAAGTATTACCTTGACTGAATTCACTATGGCTTATCCTATAGGATACACTATGGTGAAACTAAACACAAGATACACATCTAGCTTTCAGGGTAAACTAAAAATGTACATACAATGGTATCTTGTAAGTGTGATGTCTCCTGTACCATGTGTTGGAATAGCGTAGAACAGGAGTGTGTATTTAGATATGTGTGATAAAAAAGTGTTCATATGAATATTTATAATTATGTTATTTTTAACAACAATTTTACGAAAATTGTTTTAATTCTGAGACTAAAGTTAAATATAACAATACCTATGATAACTGTAGGCCTATCCAAACGTCTTCAGGTCCTAAACCAACCAAGCCATTTCTTGCAATAATTTCAATAGAAAGTTCTAAGTTAATTAAAGACTATTTTTATGTTTTTAAAAAAAGCTGTAACTGCCATTCTCGTGAGAAATATTGGTTTGGAAGTATCTACCACTTCAAGTAGATTGCCCCTTTAAGGTAAAATTTCATAATGGAGTCGTCTACCTTAGCAACTAAACGTATTTCATAGTTAATATAATCCACGTTATTTAAGTAAAGCTTAATATTTAAAAAATATGAACGATGCAAAAAATATAGGGAAAAGGTATCAACGTGATCACGCAGTGTAGTAGGTCATACATTTTATTTTTTATAATATTAAAAAATCATGAAAAACAGAAATTATCTTATTTTCAACGAGGCCTCCCAAGAAATGTCACAATACTAAGAAAAAATAAACGTATTAAATGTAAACAGACTCACAACAGAATCGATTTAGTTAACTTTAATTAGCTCTAATAGATTTTGAGCTCAAATAATAACTCTCATTACCACAAGAAATATCTCATTGTGGGGACAGCTACTTTTAAGTATGGGGTGCACTTAATTTTCTTGACAAAGGCTTGAGGCCAGATAATTTTTCTAAATCCCAGACCGAGTCAATAGAATGCAGACCTTGCCTTAGTTTGCAGATATTTACCTCCTTAATGTTCGTTTGATGGCGTAGTAGTTAAAACCACAGCAGAAACCATTGGATGTCTTAACTATTTGGAATAAAGAAGCGCATTCTTCCAGCCGTCCTTTGAACTTACACTTGGTAACTATCGATTCACAGGGGGGCATCAACTGTCAACAAAAAAGTATATATTTTAAAATACAGTTTTTTTACGTAAAAATCTAGATATGCTACAAGAACTACAATCAATTAACAGTACTTCCAATGAATAATTAAATTATTGTTTTCAAATTTACCATTTAATAATTTGCATGCATTTAATATATATGTTAGTGAATTTGCATGAATATTTGTGTGCAATATTCCATCCAATCTATTTATAACTGTTTTATTAAAAAAAAATATAAGCGTTTGTTTACATTCCAGGTCAGCAGTGTGTGCTTGTTAACAAAAAGGCATGGGTGACTGATTTCAATGTGAGTAACATACATTATTTTTGTTTATTATTTATATTTAATTTGTGGAACATTAATATTGAAAAAAGGCTAATTTGTGTGGATAATATTAACTTTTAACTAGAGATGAATTATATGTTTAATTACGTTGACTTTCTGTGAAGTTGCGGCACGTAAAAAAAAGGATTTCCCATATTAATGTATTTATATGAAGAAATAAATGAAGAATGGAAAGGTATACAGTAAATAAGAATTAACATGGTAGGACTTATAAAGAGACATGTTAGTTGACGAAGATATATTAATATTTTTTAGCATCATGACTTAAGCTTTTGTACTAAATATGCTAACGGTTTTATGGATCAGGAAGGTTATATTTATAGGAAGCGTACCTGCATTTGCTTGATGGGAGAGGAGAAAACAATTTTGGAAAAAAACCCCCCTCGGTATACCCGACCGAGATTCGAACCTTGATCTCCTCATCATTGACAGTCTAGTCTACTGCGAGAGTAGCGCGATAGACCACGTGACCACCGATAAGGGTACGAAGATAATTATAAAAGGAGATGTGGAAGGGAGAAATTCAATAGGGAGACCAAGGCTGGAGAACATGACAAGATAGCGGACGATGTTAGCAGAATAAGGTACAAAATGTAAGAAATTTCACCAAGATAGATAAAAATTTAAGAAATTTCACCAAGATAGACAAAAAATTAAGAAATTTCACCACGATAGACAAAAAAATTTAAGAAATTTAAAACAAGATAGAGAGAAATTTAAGAAATTTCACCAAGATGGAGAAAAATTTAAGAAATTTCACCAAGATAGACAAAAATTTAAGAAATTTCAGCAAGATAGACAAAAAATTTAAGAAATTTCACCAAAATAGACAGAAATTTAAGAAATTTCACCAAGATGGACAACAATTTAAGAAATTTCACCAAGATAGAGAGAAAATTAAGAAATTTCACCACGATAGACAAAAATTTAAGAAATTTCACCAAGATAGAGAGTAATTTAAGAAATTTCACCAAGATAGAGAGAAATTTAAGAAATTTCACCAAGATAGACAAAAATTTAAGAAATTTCACCAATATAGATAACAATGTAAGACATTTCACCAAGATAGAAAAAATTAAGAAATTTCACCAAGATAAACGAAAATTTAAGAAATTTCACCAAGATAAACGAAAATTTAAGAAATTTCACCAAGATAGAGAGACATTTAAGAAATTTCACCAAGATAAACAAAAATTTAAGAAATATCACCAAGATAGACAAAAAATTTAAGAAATTTCACCAAGATAGACAAAAAATTTAAGAAATTTCACCAAGATAGACAAAAATGTAAGAACTTTCACCAAGATAGACAAAAATGTAAGAACTTTCACCAAGATAGACAAAAATGTAAGAACTTTCAACAAGATAGACAAAAATTTAAGAAATTTCACCAAGATAGACAAACATATAAGAAATTTCACCAAGATAGACAAAAGTGGAGAGCTACAGTAAACAAATTTTAAGATTGATGACCTAATGATGATGATATTAATGTAGGCTTACTATATTTACTCAGTGTTGAATATTTAGCGACTTTTACGTGTCTGAAACGACTAATTTTTATTTTTAGAGCTTAGGGCCAGTTTCATAGTCAGATTTAGTGAGCCTAAAGTGCGAGTTGATACTAAATACAGGACGACACCTACCTAGACCAAAATGGAATGGGCTAGTTCGCATATGAAACTGGCCCATTCCATTCAATTTCAGGTAGGTGACGTCTTGTATTTAGTATAGCGCTGCACTTGAGGCGTACTAAATTTGACTATGAAACTGGCCCTTAGTGACTAATGTGGTGACCGGCGACTTGCCTTAATTTTCTAAGTTCACGTTTAATATTTTAAATTTTAATATTGTAGAATTTTGAATTTTGAGCTACCGTACTGTAATGCATTCCTTCGGTCTAGAGAAGATCTTTAAACTATCTATCTGTCATTCAGAAATCACAATGATATCGTTCCGGATCCGGGAATCACCTTAGTCCACTGATGTATCTTATATTCCGTTCAGATTAATGTATCCGTTTTTAGTTTGTGACAAATCTGACGAAATTTAATTTTTCGTTTAGTTACAATCTAGCGACTTTCTGATAATAATCTAGCTACGACACGTATATGGTCGTTGGCAACACTGTATTACAATAAAATCAATCTTACATTGTCACATAATTACTTATAAAATATTTAAGTTGTTTTTTAAAAACATACTTTTTCAATAGTCTACAACTTAAGTTTTATTGGTCATTTACGAAAGAGGCCAGTAGGAATATTTCTGACAGGATGTAGATAGTAAATGGTACGACACAATATCACAAAAGTTCTTATATTGTGTGTTAAAGCTTTGATTAAATTATTACCTGCCTTGGTGGCGTAGTTAGCTACGTGCTAGTTTCGTGTTGAGTTAGACTGCCGAGGAAGAGGAGATTGAGGTTAAGAATCTCGGTTGGGTGCACTGAGGGTGGTTTTTCAAAATAAGTTTTTCATCCTCCCTCCACGAAAATGCAGGTATACTTCTCATAAATATAATCCTTCTCAGCCCTAAACCCATTGGAGTAATTATTTCATAAACCTATAACCCAAACGGGTAAGTAAGACGTGGTGTTAGAAAAAAAAACCATACCGAATAAAATAATTAATAAATAAAATGATATTCTAAGATGTTTTATATGAATGTTTTAAACAAATTGACTATATTTTACAGAATATAAATTAATATATATATTTTATTGATCTTGTTGTGATTTTTTAATTGAGGGGAAGATCCTTTCATCTACGTCACAGCAACAATGTCAGAACATCGAGCTACAGGGGAAGGGAATGTATTCGTAAATGCTTTGCTTATAATATTGAAGCGTCAGCATATTATCTGGTACTAAGCGGACCAGATGTAGTGAGACATTTAAACACCAAGCGCTGTAGTCGATACGTGAGGGTGAGAACAAAATTGAAATTAATTTAATTAATTTATTGAAACTCGTTCGATAATTATTATTATTATTATTATTATTAGCACCGCGTCTTACTACCCGTTCGGGTTATACGCACTTACGCTAATGTGTAATGGTAGGGTGATTGTGAGATGAAATGGAGGACCTACAGTTTAACGTGGAATCCGAACCACGGTGGAGGCCTGGCATTCCTCACGTTCACAAGTTGTGATTAATACACGTCTTGTCAGAGAGTGAAGGGAGGGTTTGGCTATCAGATAAATCTGTGCCGGGACCGAGGATTGAACCCCGGTCGCCAGCACAGAAGTCCGACACCTTACCCCTAGACCACCAGGTCACCTTCGTTTGATAATGTTTTGGTATTTAAAAACTTGGAAGAAATTAAACTGATGTGTTAACTTTAAATTTGGGTTGTATCGAGTGTATTCGTTCCATTTAAATATCTGTAAATCCTCTTCAAAAAAAAAAAAAAGAATTCCAGGTTTAACTCTTAACTACCATTTATGAGTAGGGAATTTAATTCTAATCCCTCAGTTATTATAAACTGGAGCATTAAATTTGGTGCTAAAATCTACACTGGCTTTAAACGTGAATTAACATTATTGATAATTATTTGAGTGCTGATTGCTGTGTAAGGAAATATGTTTAACTTTTTGGATAACTCTAATGAATATTATTTATGAAATTTTTTTAATACGCTTTAAATTTTCTTCCAAAAAATTTTTTGGGGGAGTAAAATAAAGTTTCCACTCACATGGCTATTGTCAAAGAGTAACAAGAGAATAATTTATTTTAAGACTTTTTATTTAACTTTAAAATAAAATTAGTTTTATTTTATTTTTTTATGTCCAAATATTATTTTGGAGAAAGCTACTTTTTATGAAAAGAGAAGCTTGGAAGATTCAAAATAATATTTAATTACGGATATAACCGTATCAAGTATGATATAAATTGAACATTAACACTTGGGCACGGGAATCAAACTAAGGACCCTTGTTTTGGCACGCCAATACCCTACCACTTAGCTACCAAGTATTAGTACCGTACTCCGGGTTATTATTCACACAAATATTCTAAGGCAGAGTCTGTGATGGACGTGTGTAAATTATAACTAACGATGACACCACAGCCACCGGCAACCAAGGAATGGCAATGAATGATAGATCATTGTTAACCGATGATTTCCACATGTCCACCACAGACTCTGCCTTAGAATAAGAGTGAAGAATGACCCTGAGTATGGGACAAATCCTGAATAGTTCATTGGTAAGACATTGGCGAGCTAATTCAAGTCTCCCGGGTTCGATTTCTGTGTCAAACGTATGAACAAATATTAATTTCCGTTGGACGACATTCTTCTAATGTACTCCAGGCTGCCTAAAGGTTTGGGACCCCAGTTATCTAGTGTAACCAACAACTGTACTATGATGACAAGGAAATGCATTCAGAGCCATCATGTTCAGGACTACATGTGTGCCAGTTTGTAATGTGACGACTTAGCGACTAATAAATCACCGTGACATGTGAGTTACGATGGCTATAATGGAGACTGGAGGGTTGCTACACCATTACAACGGCAGGCCCACACCTGCTTACTCTTTATTAGTAGTATAGAGAGGTAGTACTTTTGACTGATGTTCAAGGTGACTTGGTTCACTGAAACTAGCTGCTCATTCATCTAGTTCAATAGTTCAGTCTTTTTTCAAACTACATCTTGGGGTTTTTTAGTCGTTTACTATTAGACTATTGCAGATTGGAGTTTAGTATTTTACGAAATACAGTTTGAAGCTTGGTTATTCATGAAATACTGATTGGAATTCATTCAATCGTGAACTACAGCTTGGAGTTCATTCATTTTTGAACTACAGCTTGGAATCTATTATTTCATGAAACTACAGCTTGGTGTTCTTTATTTCGTGAACTACAGTTTGGAGTTCATTCAGTCGTAAACTACAGCTTGGAATCTATTCTTTCATGAACTACAGCTTGGAGTTCATTCACTCATGAACTACATCTTGGAATCTATTCTTTCATGAATTACAGCTTGGAGTTATTTCTTTCATGAACTACAGCTTGGAGTTCTTTCTTTCGTGAACTACAGCTTGGAGTTCATTCAGTCGTAAACTACAGCTTGGAGTTCTTTCTTTCGTGAACTACAGCTTGGAATTCATTCAGTCGTAAACTACAGCTTGGAATCTATTCTTTCATGAACTACAGCTTGGAGTTCTTTCTTTCGTGAACTACAGCTTGGATTTCATTCAGTCGTGAACTACAGCTTGGAATCTATTCTTTCATGAACTACAGCTTGGAGTTCTTTCTTTCGTGAACTACAACTTGGAGTTCATTCATTCGTGAACTACTGATTTGAGATCATTCGTTCATAAATTAAAACTGATAGTTCAGTCATATGAAAACTACAGCTCGAAGCTTAGTGTTGTAAACTGCCACCTAAAGCTCACTCATTCTCAAACCATAGCTTGTAACTTATCCGTTCTTAAAGCTTGCAGTTCAATCTTTCATCAGTCATAACCTACATCAACTAGTCATAGTTATTATTATCATCATATAATTAATTATAACTATTGGGATTATGGTGCCTATTTAATGAATTTGTAGTTTAGCTTAGATGGACTAGGTAGCTATTCTAAGAAACAGAAATGTCAAACAAACAACTCCTAATCATAAAATAAGTTGCCAAAGTAGTTCATGGGATAGTCTTGGTTTTTTATTGCCACCTCATTTCTGTTACTAATATTGGCCGAAGAGTTGCGATTGTTTACCGTACGCGTATTGTTGTGGTTCAATTTGAGCTAGATCACTTCAAGAAGAAGAACTAATTCGAATAGTCTAGTTCGAGGAATCGTTAATATTGAAATATTCGTTCACAAACTATACTTATTTAGCCATACACCAAATTTCTAATGAAAGTTATAAAGTTACTAGATCTACTTTCACGTATTCATACGTCAAGTAATGTTATCTGGAGTTGTCATTTTTGATGGATATTATCATTACCTACATATAAAAATAATAACACCAATAATATAGTAAAATTTTATTAATGTTGACTTAAGAAAATATTTCTGTATTTTCTTAAAGTTGCTCCAAATGTCTAATCGTAAGAAAATCAAGTAATGATAATGATAAGCTAGATATATTAACAGGGAGTTGATAATTCTAGGAAACACGTAGACAATTTATTTACTATTCGTTCGCTCAAATTACAGGAATAGTCAACTTTACATTACGTGTGATTTTATCTTGTCTGAAGTTGTATCGCTATATGAGCATTGCAGCATCATATGAGACACTTTTTAAATAAAGAGAAAATGATGTCACTAAATTATTCCAGAACACCCTTGACTTATATTCAACAGCTGTTATCACTAGGTGAAATAAATGGTACAGCACACCGCACAGACTTTTCCTCTCTTTCTATAAACTCCTAAGATTTCTGAACGGAATAATGTACATTGTATCATCACCACTCCACATAAGAACACGCATAAAATAATATACAATGATATAGAATCAATGAGAAAAGAGGCGCATCTTTGTCCACCTAAGAGCATTTCAAACAGTTTAATGTCTTCCACAAGGGTCAACACTTCGTATTAAAATTTCGATTTCTGGTTAAAATTTTAACATTTTATAAGGTGTTGCAGATCTTCAAATCATCGCATTGATATTTAATTATTCATTTATACATTTTGACCAATAAAAAATGTAAATATTGACTATTGAGTCTAAAATGGAGATAGATCATTGCTATGCAAACATTTCTCCAAAGAGATTTAAGGAAAAATAACATACTTTTTTAGATACTTATATTTAATTACTCTATGGCATTGGAGAATTATTGCGTTAAGACCTAAGTAGTATATGTTTACAACTAAAGCTCACAAAATTGTATTAATATATTTGCAAATATCTCAGAAACTGCTGCTTTTATAAAAATATATGTCAAATAAAAGTTTTTTATTTCTGATAGTCCTACAATTTTGCAATGATAAGTTGTTTAGTTTATCCAATAGTTGTGGAGATACGGAAATTAACGCTTCTGTAAAGTACCCTAAAAATCATTTTCATAGGAAAATGAAAATAGCCAGTTTATTTATAATATTAATCAACGCCTAGATACGAATTTTAATCAAAATCGTTTGAGTAGATTTTGAGAAAAACAAATTTTTCTCTTTTCGCCCTTCAGTAAACTACCCTTAATTTTAAGTTTTTATAGACACACAGACAGACGGCATTGCAAAGACTATTTTTTAGGGTTCGGGGGGTCATGAGACGTCGACATCCATCAACATTTTAGGTTAGTTTTTTTTTACGGTCGCAATACTTAAACTTTAATGTCCAAAAAGTTAAAAAAAATTCATATAATTGCGTATAGATTGAAAGTTATTGATTTTATAAAAATATGTTTCGGATAAAATATCTGTATTATAAATATATATACATATTTGTAATGCTAAGTAATTTCATATCTCAAATAGTTTCGGAGCTATTTAAAAAAATGTTAATTGACGCATCAGACCGGAGCCCTTAAATCCATTTTGCCGAAATATTGAGGGTAGCCATTATGTTTGGAATATTTATTAATGTTTATAAATGAAATTTAATCAAAATCGTTTGAGCCGATTTTGAGAAAATCGACTTTTTCTCTTTTTGCCCTTCAGTAAACTACCCTTAATTTTAAGTTTTAATAGACACACAGACAGACGGCATTGCAAAGACTATTTTTTAGGGTTCGGGGGGTCATAAGACGTCGAAATCCATCAACATTTCAGGTTAGTTTTTTTTACGATCGCAATACTTAAGCTTTAATGTTCAAAAAGCTAAAAATATATATATAATTGGGTATAGATTAAAAATTATTGATTTTATAAAAATATGTTTCGAATAAAATATTTGTATTATAAATATATATACATATTTGTAAAGCTAAGTAATTTCATATCTCAAATAGTTTCGGAGCTATTATAAAAAATGTTAATTTCACGCATCAGACCGGAGCCCTTAAAGCGATTTTGCCGAAATATTGAGAGTAGCCATTTTGTTTGGAATATTTATTAATGTTCATAAATGAAATTTAATCAAAATCGTTAGAGCCGATTTTGAGAAAATTGACTTTTTCTGTTTTTTCCCATCAGTAAACTACACTTAATTTTAGGGGTAGATGTCCAATTCCAAAAACCCCTTGGGGCAGCCCTATGAAAACCCAAGATATCAAGTTTCAGCTCAATCGGTAAAATAGTTTAGGCTCTAGTTGGAGGTACAGACAGACAGACAGACAGACAGACAGACAGACGGAAATTCAAAAACCACTTTTTCGGATTCAGGAAGTCATGAAACGTCAAAATTCATCAAAATCTCGACTTCGATTTTTTTGACGATCACCATACTTTCTCTACCTGTAAGATAGAGAGAAAGTAAAAAATTAAACTATGATTCTATTGAGGAATCTTTTGATTTATTTTGACAAAAAAAATGTTTTGATATGAAAAATGCAAAGCTACTGCCCTTAACTCATATTCTCAACTATCTCACCTTAAGGTTCTTGGCCCTATCGAGTGCAAGTCTAAAACCTATTTTGTGGGATGGTGGGCGGGATGGTGAAAGGCGTGACGTGGCTTCATAACAGACCAAAGTATCCTTCCGCGCCAACAAGAACAGATGGATCACGGAAAACATAGATGGATCTATCTACCGGACAGGTCTTGCCGGAAAATCATGTTTGGAAATATTAGTTTTCTCGAGAACGAGTGAAATTTTTATAGTAATATTTTCAACACCTCTTCTCAGTTGATTTATTGATATTTATTAATTATTAATTTTTCAATGAAACCAGCAGTTTTCTTTTGAAAAATGTCAATTTTATCGATATTTGATTACTGTTAAATTTATATTATTATTATTATTAGCACCGCGTCTTACTAACCGTTCGGGTTATACGCACTTACGCTGATGTGAAATGGTAGGGTGATTGTGAGATGAAATGGAGGACCTACAGTTTAACGTGGAATCCGAACCACGGTGGAGGCCTGGCATTCCTCACATTCACAAGTTGTGATTAATACACATCTTGTCAGAGGTGAAGGAAGGGTTTGGCAATCAGATAAATATTTGCCGGGACCGAGGATTGAACCCCGGACCCCTAGCACAGAAGTCTGACACCTTACCCCTAGACCACCAGGTCACCTTAGATTTATAGAAGAGGTGTGTGTATACAAATATAGTTTAATTAACATGCTTCTCTTCTTGAACAAACCGTTTCCGAAAAGCAAATTGCAAAACACTAAAAATTCTTGAAGATAACCATTTGTTCCCATGGCTCTGCATTTCCACGCCAAATGAAAAGGGCCAATCGCCTTAAGAGGGATATAAGGTAGAGCACTAATAAGCATTGCAGACGTTTAGAAATCCTGAATTATTTATGAAGATGTTTCATTTGTTTTATTATTGTGTTCACCGAAATGTTAGGGAAAGTTCTGACTAGTCAAAATTAAAAAATGTTTTGGTTGAGCTGTTTAAAAATTGAGTGGTAGCTTAAACTAACACTATAAAAAAATCACACACTATCATAGCAAAATTTCTGTTGTGACCCTCACAAAACATGACTTTATTTGATAGTGGAAGGTTAAAAATAGGTTTTTAACCATAATATTTAGTATCAGAGGAAGACATTTTTGTCTTAAGTGCCTTTTTTTTATCTTTGATATAAAAAATTTAAACCTTTTAACTGGCCAGAAACTTGCTGATGAATTTCACCTTCATTTTGTTGAAAACGATATTAAAAACTATCAATGAATTTAATAGTTAATATACCTCAGTTTTAGCTTCTGTGGTGCTGACTGACAGCTCACAGCTGACTTCTGACGGCTTTGAAAAGCTACCAGACCAAATTATGTATCCCTACGCCGAACCATATGATCTGCAAAAAACATGTCTTTAGCAGTTGTCACTTCTGACAGTCAAAATTTAGGTATATACCTAAATGTTGACTGTCAGAAGTCAGCTGTGAACTGTCAGTCAGCACCAAAGTAGCCATGGGGCTACTGTACTACTCTAAACGTACTGTAAGTTTTGGGGTTAATTTACCTCACCAGGAACTTAAATATATAATTATCTGTGTGGCAGTTGAAGTCAACCGCTTAAATGTTTAATCTTTCTCTACTTTACTCCAAGATTCCTTTATGAAAAATGGTTTATTCAATTATATAAGCGCAAGAAAAGGAAGTAACAATCCATAAAAATATGTGCGCCATCAAAGAGAAACTAATAGTATGTATTTATGTAACGAGGAATATATCCATCATGATATCTAACTATTTATCTCTGTATTTTTCTCTCTTATCACAATTTCCAGGGGGATGACACTAACATAATATTACTAGAAATTTGATTACAATTAATACTATAGAATTAGAGGGAATTTGATAATGTAATAATAACAGTGAATCTAGGTCAGCCAATTGGCCAGGAATGTAAAAATTTTTCCGAACAGTTTTCAACTTAAAGTGGGGTGGAAAGAATGCGCTTTTACTGCAGGATTTTTGCACATTTTTATAACGACACATTTTTTTTTAGCCAAAATTGATAAAATATTTCTCTAAAGGAAATATAGCGTTTAATTTTCTTCAGATGATGATATCAACAGTTGTTGAATATCACTCATCAGCATAGCGGCATTAGATGAGAAACTTTTTAAATGAAGAGAAAAAGTTGTCATTAAATGACAGGAAACACTTGACAAATATACAAGAATGGTTGAAGTAAGCATGCAAAGAAAATTAATTTCATTGTTTCTACTGGAGAGTTATTTGATTCCTTTTCACCAAAGATTTGTTGTGATCCGAAAACTGAAAATAAAAACTCCCTTCGTTTCCACTCAAATTTAAGTATTTGCTGGATTATTTGAATTAGTCTAGTGATCCACCTTTTATTTAAGTTTTGTAATGGCTTTAGCAATAGTGACTTTATGGCTTTAAATATATATATTATATATAATATATATATATTATATATATATATATATTATATATATAATATATAATATATATAATATAATATATATATAATATATATATATATATATATATATCATTTATATATAATATTCCTGATATATTATATATATATATATCAGGACTTTATATATATATTTTATATATATATAATATACATATAAAATGTCCTGACTCACTGACTGATTCATCAACGCCCAGCCCAAACCCTTGGACCTAGAAAGCTGAAATTTTGCACAGAGGCTCCCTTTATGATGTAGACAAGGAATAAGGCCAGATTTTTTGAAATTCCCACGGGATAGGGAATAAAGAGGATTTATATTTTCGCTTTAAAGTTGCCTTATTTCCATAACTATAATTATTAGAGACTTCAAATTTGGCATGTAAGTAGGTAACTATAATCACAAATAATATTTTTCAGGATTTTTCGAAATTCCCTCGGGATAAGATAGAAAGCTTTGCTTTAACGTTATAAAGCTTAAATTATGCTTCCGTTACTATTGTTAGGTTTTAGGATTTTTCATTATTCACTTGGGTAGGGAATTATATAATAATAAAAGGAAGGGTTTTTCTGCATGTGTGTGTGTTTGTTTGTGTGTGATGCCCAGCCATATCTATGGCACGCAGAGATATAAAATTTTAACATAGGTGGATGGAAGGGGGTCCGAATGCACCTCGAGGCAAAATTTTTAAATTTTTAATTAACTTTTATAATTAAGCTATTTTTAACCAATTTTTAAAGAAAATAGATTTAATATGGTTTAGAACTACGTTTCAGAGAAATGGCAAATCGGACACCATGGGGAGAGGAGGGCTCTTATATAATTCTTATACCACAGTGGGTCACGGTCAACAACGTGCGGGATCGCTAGTGTGTTATATGTTATTGGTTTATACCCTTCATAAATGTATGTACAAACAATGAATTGTATATGTTGTTAACAATTATTGCAAGTCGTTCTAAAATGGCTTTTTAAGATTAGATAAGTAGATTGGTCTTAAGATTAAAGTTACACTTTTTGGATGTTTGTAACATCAATAATTTTTATAGCAACAAAATTATTTAAATAAAACATATTTTGCAGTACAGTAATCCAATTTTTTTAAATGAGGTTAAATATTATGAAATGTAATGAATCAAGTCAAATGAATGGCACAATCTCACACAAATCTCAACTGGTGCCCCTCACCCCTAAATATAGTGTCATGGTATTTTGTAGTAGTTATATTGACAAAAAAAAAAAGTAAAGGTAAGATACAAGCAACATAAACAATTATATCATATCTTGAAAAGTATTATTTAATATTTAATTTTTTTCATGTTGGCTTGTTCCCCTTATTATATTCACGTGCCATAGGTTCAGCACCTCTGCACTAGATCATAGCTAAATATGCATCTATGTTGGTTATATGGTTCTTAACTAAATAACTACATTAAATCAAATTGAACTACCTAGTTGAGTAATAGTAATGTTGCGCCTCTGGGCTACATTATTTGTAGCCGAGTTTCTGTTAAGATTAGCGCCAGTACTAACGTACCGTTGCCCAGGGGACGCCCGAATGTACTAATCGTACATCCTTTCCGTGGAGGCTCTTTCCATGTCACGATGAGATGAGGTGATGGTGATAGTGAGTTGAGGGTGTGGAACCAGTGGGAACAATTAAACCTAACTAAGGCCTGATCAACCAAACCCTGGTGACCGTTGGGGGTAATTCCTCTTTCAGGAAAAATAACCAAGATACCAGCTAGGAATCGAACCTAGGACCCCTAGGCTTGTAGTAAGGTGCATTGACCACTACACCATGGGGTCGGTTACTTAATAAGTATTGTTACGCCTAAGGGTAGTTATTTTTATTATATTGAGTGATAGCTTATATTGAGTAAAATATAGTTTTTTTATGATTACCTAGATTGATTTAATCAGCTACCTCATTGAAGGAATAGTGTATATATATATAATAAAATGTATATTTATATGAATATATAATTATATATATAAGACTATGATAGAAGTTCAATATAAGTTGTTGGCTGGTTTATTTATTTTTCCTCGATATAGTTGTATCGTCAAAGTTTTTATTTGATGGGTCTAAAAAAGTCAAACACATTTAGAATATGTAAAAAAGTTTGTTCATATTTCAATTCTATCTTTAATCATTTAGTGGCAACACAGACAGATAAAATTAATTCTCAATTACACAGAACTCTAAACATTTATATTAAAAGCCAGAGCCGGTTTTTTGAGTACTTGAGTTTTATTGGAAATTCACCAATAAAGTTGCATTAAAACGAACAAAAAAAGTAATAGAAAACTAGGAAAGAACGCGCATGAATTGAAAAACCTTTATCAATTAAACTCTGGAATTTCACTAAACGTAGACATTGATTTATAAATACCTTTTTAGTAAGCGATAAATAATGCCTTTTAAATACAATTTTCTATATTAGTTGCATCGTTTTAACAGGAATGTGGATATTCCTACCTCAAAATTAAAGAGTGTGTAAAGTTAATTTGAAGTCTACAGTATCTTGTCAGTACAAACACTGTTTTCTAAAGAATCTTATGCTTGAAGATTAATGAATTTACCAAACAATGTTATTATTTAACGTAAATACCTCAAAATAACTAAAAAATTACTCAAAAGTAGGAAAATATGGCTTAAAACTGCAACTGACCAAAAAATTAGTAACACACAAATTTATAAAATAATATAAGAGATACCTGGCGTTTCCCTGAGTAGTCATGCAAAGAATTATGTGGTTAGCCAACGGTTTTTTTTTTTTTTGCTTCAAAACAGAAAATAGCTCTCCCCTTTATTTCTTCCGATAGAGTTTTTAATTAACTTAAAAAATCTAATCCAAAATTTTAATATTCCGGCTTTTAGATACATATTTTTGTGCACAGGAGCTATCAATTGGAAAATGTCAAACCTTCGTGTGTGGTTGATATCGCGCAACGCTCATGACAGACAAGCAAACTGTTCAGTTTATTTATATATATATATATATTTTGCTACAAAAATATTATCATGAGATGACTTTAAGTGCTTATGCGCCTTTTCTGTGATGTAAATATATAACTACATTATGTCTGACTGAGGAATTACAAAATATTACTGTAATTTTGGTTTGAAATAATTGTCAGTCTTAGATAATTTGAAACTATTATTTGTTAGAGGTGTTATATGCATTTAGGATTGTTTTTACTACGTCATTTTTTATATTAATAATAATAATATTTAGCACCGCGTCTTACTACCCGTTCGGGTTATACGCTTAAGTACTAATTACTCTAATGGATTAGGAATTGGGAAAGTTGAAATTAGAGGAAGTGAACCCGCATTTGCGTGGAAGGAGAGTGGAAAACCATTTAGGAAAAACCACCCCCAGTTCACCCGACCGAGATTCGAACCTCGATCTCCCTGTCCTCGGTGGTCTGACTCAACACGACTAGCGCGTTAGCCAACTACGCCACTGAGGCGGGTATTTTTATTTTTTTTTATTTTTTATATTAAATTGTGAAATCACAAGGTATTAAATATCTTTGTTCACCGCTGTATATAATAAATATTTTTCGAGCAATGTATTGATAATCCTAGGAAAAACTTTCCGTTGAGTTTTCATTTTAAGGTTTTGGCTCAGAATCGTTTGGACATTGAACTGTAATAACCGAAGAAACTATCCGCCTTGAACTGTAAATATGCTGCAGTCTGCCACACAGAACTGCTTGGCAGGTTGTATAGTCCAAACACCATACATATAAATAACATCACAAATACATTAGATGATTTGGGAAATAAATGATACGGAACTTCGCACGGACTTTCTCGCTCTATTGTTTAAAAATTGATATATTTACTCAAAACTTGTAGTATATGTGAAACTGAATAATATACACTAGCAAGCACAAGTATAAATTGCACTATACTTACATAAAACATGTTTTGAGTCCCAGTTTTAAATTTTAAATAATTAATGTCCTCATTTGTATGTTTGTACCAATAAAAAATATCGATTATGGGTCCACAAGGGTCAACACTTCGTATTAAAATTTCGATTTCTGTTTAAAATTTTGACATTTTATTAGGTGCTGTACATCTTCAGGTCATCACATTGCTATCCAATTCCTAATTTATAATTTTTGACCCATAAAAAATGTAAATATTGACTATTGAGTTTAAAATGAAGGAAATCGATCATTGTTGTAAAAAAATTCTCCTAAGAGGTTAAAGAAAAAATAACAAACTTCTTGAGAGACCTACTTATATTTGTTTACTCTATGGCATTACATAATTATTAAGTAGTATCTCTTTAAAACTAAAGCTCACGAAATTGTATTAATATATTTGCCAATATCTCAGAAACTGTTAGTTTTATAAAAATATATTTCACATAAAAGATTTAATTTATTTTTAATAGTACTACAATCTTGCAATTATAAGTTATTTAGTATCTGAAATAGTTGTGGAAATACGGAAACTTCCGCTTTTGTAAAATACCCTAAAATTCATTTTCATGGGAAAATAATAATAGCCTGATTATTTAAAATCTTAATCAACGCCTAGATACGAATTTTAATCAAAATCGTTTGAGCATATTTTGAGAAAATCGATTTTTTCTATTTTCGCTTTTTATTAAACTACTCTTTATTTTGGGGTTAAAAAAATACACAGACAGACGGCATTACAAAAAAAACACTTTTTAAGACTCAGGGGGTCATGAGACGTCGACTTCCATCAACATTTCTGGTTATATTATATTTACGGTCGTAATACTTAACCCCTAGCGTTCGAAAAGTTAAAACATATATATATTTGCGTATAGATTTAAAGTTATTGATTTCATTAAAATATGTTTCTAAATATATATATATATATTTGTAATGATAAATAATTTCATATCTCAAATAGTTTCGGAGATATGATAAAAAATGATAATTTACGCATCAGACCAGATTCCTTAAATTCATTTTGCCGAAATATTGAGGGTAGCCATTCTGTTTGTAGTATTTAGAAATGTTTTAGAAATGAAATTTAATCAAAATCGTTAGAGCCGATTTTGAGAAAATCGACTTTTTTTTATAGTTTAGCCCTTCAGTAAACTACGCTTAATTTAGGGTTAGATAGCCAATTCCAAAAACACCTCAGGGCAACTCTATGTAAGCCCTAGATACCAAGTTCTAGCCCGATTGGTAAAATAATTTAGGCTTCAGTCAGAGGTACAGACAGACAGACAGACAGGCGGAAATTCAAAAAACACTTTTTTGAAATCGGGGGCTCATGAAACGTCGAGATTCATCAAAATCTCGAGTTCTATTTTTTGATGATCACAATACTTTCTCTACCTCTAAGATAGCGAGAAAGTAAGCCTAGGCATACACACACATATATATATGTATGCCTGGGCCCCTATAAAGTAAACCATCCAAAAAACATTTAAAGCTACAGTTCTTTATGACAATAGCTACTGTGCTTCTGTAAACAAACAAAAAACGTACTTGTTTAATTTGTTTCTATGGAAGATATGTGATGTGTGTATAGTGTAGGGGTGGGTGGTGGTATGGGGGAGAGGGGGTGGGGGAGTGGAGGAGGTCGCCTCTACAAGATTAGTTACAATTCTATAGTACAGTATATCATACGTTTGAAATATTAAAACAATATCAAAGCGAAGGTTTTTCGAAACTATATTTTAACATTGTTTTGTTCTTTTAACGTATACTATAACCTTAATTTGGGTGTAAATACTGTATTTTTGTGACACAGCAACTCTTTATAATCCAAATTAAATTATCGTATATAATTTAGAAGCTAGTTAATGAGAATTCCATTTTTTAAAAATCCAGGTTCCTGTGTTACCGAATCACACATTTGTGCTTGACGATTTCCACACGTCCATCATAGACTCTGCCTTAAAATATGAGTGAAGAATGACCCTGGCACGGGACGATTCCTGAATAGCTCAGTAGGTATAACATTGGCGTACTAAGCCAAAGGTCCCGGGTTCGATTCCCATATTCAGGTGTCAATTTTCAGAATATTAAAACTAAATATGTTTAAAAAATATATTTATGATTTATCGTTGTGATGGAGTGGTCAAAATTCATATGGTTATAGTTCTTGGATACAGATCCAGAGGACCCGGTTTCAATCCCTGGTACTTCCAGAATTTTTTTTTGAAGCACTGGGTCTAGAACGGTGTCAAACTCAGCCTCATTAGGACCAATTAGAAGCTAATTTAACGGAAAAGTAGCAGCTCTGGTCTAGAAAACTGAGATTAATGGCCGGAAGTTTTGTTGGGCTGACGACTGACACCGCGAATGTCAGCACTAGAATCGCTAGTGGAGGCGGCCTCTCGGTAGGTATTGTACGTATAGTTCGATTACGGGCTAGTACCATGGAGTGTTTTTTTTAAATGTTTATAGTAAAATAGTTGACCCAGTGATCTAGGTGTAGGGTGTCAGACTTCTGTGCTGAGGGTCCGGGCTTCAATCCTTGGTCCCAGCACAGGTTTATCTGATTGCCAAACCCTTCCTTCACCTCTGACAAGACGTGTATTAATCACAACTTGTGAATGTGTGGATTGCCAGGCCTCCACCGTGGCTTGGATCCCACGTTAAACTTTAGGTCCTCCATTTCATCTCACAATCACCCTACAATTACATAATAATATTAATAATAATAATAATTATTATTATATTATTATTATTATTATTATTATTATTATTACTATTAGCACCGCGTCTACTACCCGTTTCGGATTGTACGCACTTACGCTAATGTGTAATGGTAGGATGATTGTGAGATGAAAGTGGAGGACCTACAGTTTAACGTGGAATCCGAACCACGGTGGAGGCCTGGCATCCCACACATTCACAAGTTGTGATTAATACACGTCTTGTCAGAGGTGAAGGAAGGGTTTGGCAATCAGATAAATCTGTGCCGGGACCGGGGATTGAACCCCGGACCTCCAACACAGAGGTTTGACACCTTACCCTTAGACCACTAGGTCACCATTTTTTAATGAAGATTATTAATTTATAACATGCAGGACCAAGAGTTTCAAACTCAGTCAAGTCTTTTATCTACGAATTATTACATTTATGTGGCCTCATATTTGGCTATAATTTATCTGGTCACATGGTATAAGACGTCACTCCCGCAATATACTTCCACTGATGGAGAGAGATGAGTTCGAATCCTAGATTGGAAAAACTAAGCTTTGTTTTCTATAAATGATTCTCTCTCAATGAGAATGTGAATACACTATCTCTAATTATATCTTACTCCTCCCTACTCCATTTATATGAAATAGTGGATCGCTCTAGTGGCGCGCAAAAAAGTATTCCATGTTGAGTTATAGAAACCAAACTCATTGGTCACCGTAGACAGACAAATTATTTTACAAACCATATTAAATTTTACTATTTTCAAGCGTATTTTAATGGAAACCACATTTTTTTTTTTGGAATAAAACCGTAGTTGTGAAACGTTATCACGTAACAGTGTCACATTTATCTATCTATCTACAATGAACATGAAGTTCCATGTGATATGTTATCTGGAGCAAGCATTATGGTGTTAAAATAGGAATTGAGTGGGTACACAAACTGATAATAGCTTAACAAAAATGTCACGTTACATTAATGATTAGGGACTACACACATATTATTACTATTATTATTATTTTCAACACATTTTAGTAAACACTTGGGAAAACATTTATGAATAAAACCACTCTCAAAGACCTCGACCGGAATTCAAACCCTGATCTTAATTTCACCGACAACATAGTATAGGAAACACAAGAGTGTTAGAGAGCCTTAGAGAATGTTATTAGGGTAATACAAGAGAGTAGGGAAGGGTCGACACTAAACGATACAATGAAGATATTAGGAAACGCAGATGATTTAGCTTTACTGGGTAGTTAATAATATGGTTAAATCTACATTTTTATGCCCTTCTCCTTATTTTACATACATTTTTCCTTTTATGACGACGTTTTCGATGAATTTTACACCATCTTCATGTCTGAGGAAAACCAATTTTATTTCAAATCATTGCGCCAGTCGTGTTGAGCCAGACCACTGAGGACGGGGAGATCGAGGTTCGAATCTCGGTCGGTGAAACTGGGGGTGGTTATTCCTAAATGGTTTTCCACTCTCCCTCCACGCAAATGCGGGTTCACTTCCTCTAAATTCAACCCTCCCAATTCCTAATCTATTAGCGTAATTAGTACTTAAGCGTATAACCCGAACGGGTAGTAAGACGCGTGCTAAATATTATTATTATATTATTATTATTATTCAAATTATTGTACAAAATAGTTATAGATTATGAATTTAAGAATAAAACAATAGAAATGGAAATAGTTAGGAGAAACTATAATATTTTATACGAAATGTTAGATAGATAATAATTTAAATTAACAATCTTATAAATGCCTTATCTTTATTAAAGATGATCAATTTTACTTCATACCATACAGATTGTATCATTCACAATAATTCCAATCCTCATTCATCTCACAAATTGGCATCATTCAATAACTTTATTTACATATTAATTCATATTCCACTTTCCAAGAAGAATTTTAAAGCAGAATTGAACACATTAAACAAATAGCAACATCCCACTCGGTAATATATAAAAATTTTACAAAATGTAGTAAAATCGATCATCTTTAATAAAGATAAGGCATTTATAAGCTTGTTAATTTAAATGCTTATCTATATAATATTTCGTATATCATATTATAGTTTATCCTAACTATTTCCATTTCTATTGTTTTATTCTTAAATTCATAATCTATAACATATTTTTATACAATAATATGAAATAACATTGGTTTTCCTCAGACATGAAGATGGTGTAAAATTCATCGAAATGTCGTCATAGAAGGAAAAATGTATGTAAAATAAGGAGAAGGGAATAAAAACGAAGATTTAACCATATTATCAATTATTACTACTCCTTACCAAATAAACATAAACATTATTTACTGAGTCCACTGGAATGACGTATGACAACCGGCATGTGGTGCCTTACAGCCCGTACCTTCTTAAAAAGTACGGCGCTCATATCAATGTGGAGATTCGCTCTTCCATGCAAGCCACGAAATATCACTTTAAGTACATCTTTAAAGGCCATGACAGTGCTACTATCGAGTTTGATCTTCAATGGGATGAGGTTAAGTCTTATCTGGATTGCAGATATGTCAGCTCTCTAAGGAGGCCTGTTGGAGACTTTTCGCTTACAAGATGCAGGACAAGAACATTGTGATCGTTCGGTTTGAACATACACATCTTGCCCGACCGACAATCTGTGATACGTGATACGTGATACGTGATACGTCATACGTGATAACGATGTCGATGGAAACCGAGAGAGAAAGGAGGTTTCAACACCCTCGGCAGGGTCGCCAATATCAATCCCGTTGGAGGAGAGGCAAAAATGTAATTAGAGGAAGGTATGGTAGCAGGTTTAGAAATGAATGCTGAAAATACTAGGTACATGATCACACAGATAGGAGACAATAATTTAGAGACTTAAGTCAAACAACATATTATTAGACGGCGTTAATGTGTTTAAATATTTAGAAACAATTTGAGCTAGAAATCACGATATTAGATCTATAAATTAGGAAAAGAAGACATTCAGAAAATGCATGCTGATATTCGTTCAGTTGTTGTCATTTTGTCTGATGTCGAGGAATGTAAAACTCTGGATATACAAAACAATAATTTCACGTATTTTTCTCTATTGGTGTGAAACGTGGTCTCTTAACTTATATGAGGAAGACCAATTTAGGTTGTTCCAAAACCAAGTACTTAGGAATATATTTGGTCTATAAAGTTAGGAGGTTACTGGCGAGTGGAGGAGTCTACACAAACAAGAGTTACATACATTATACTTATCATAAGACACTGCAAAGGTAATCAAGTCTCGTAGATTACAGTGGGCAGAATATGCAGCATGATTAGGAGAATCTAGAGCAGTGTTCAGGGTATTGAATGTTCTAACAAATTGGAGGAGACCATTGGGAAGACCTAAATGCATATGTGAGGATTAAATCAGAATGGACCTGAAAGAGATATGGTGTAGTGAGGTGGACTGGATAGAACTAGCTATAGATATAAATAGAATGTAATGAGGTGGACTCGATACGGACAGATCTAACTCAAGATAGATATAGGGTATAATGAGTTGAACTGGATAGAACTAGCTCACGATAGGAATAGGGTGTAATAAGGAGAACTGGATAGAACTAGCTCAAGATAGAGATAGATTGTAATGAGGTGGACTGGAGAGAGTTAGCTGAAGATAAGGATAGGGTGTAATGAGGTGGAATATATAGATATAGAACTTGCTAAAGATAGTTATATATTGTAGTGAGGTGGGCTGGATAGTACTATCTCAAGATAAGAATAGGTGGCATACTTTATTTAGTAAGGCAATGAAATTTTGTGCTCCTAATGGCATAGCGTAAGCCTAAGTACTTTTCCGCCTGTGGCCACGAGGTTTAAAACTTTGTGATCTCATAAG
Source organism: Timema podura (assembly GCA_033556935.1). Taxonomy (NCBI): domain Eukaryota; kingdom Metazoa; phylum Arthropoda; class Insecta; order Phasmatodea; family Timematidae; genus Timema; species Timema podura. Next base: position 24,972,764 of record JAVRXN010000006.1, read on the forward strand.
ACTATATTGCTGGTGAAAAGTGAGACAAGTTTACAATTTCCGCCCAGTGTAATGATTTTTGATTTCCCAAAATCCATATTCTATAGATTACTTTGGTTCCCCATCTCTTCTCCACACAAATATGGCTGTATTTACACCGTATATCTTTCAGGTCCATTCTAGTGTTGTCCTCCCATCTGCGTCTGGGTCTTCCCACTGGTCTCTTCCCATTGGATTTACCAGTCAGTACCCTGGACACAGTTCTAATTTCTTCCTTTCGCTTTGCATGTCCTGCCCAACTTAAACTCCAGAATATGATTACACTAAAAATTCTGGTGAGAGTACATGGTATTTACCTAGAGAAAGATTTGGGAATATTAAATTTAAATAGGAAAACTATCCTTGGAACACCACATCAAACCACAAACTATAGTTTCGAGAGTCGGAAGTTTATAAGCCACTCGGACATCGACAGAAAAATATCCTAATATTTTTTCTGAAAAGTTTTCAATTATTTGTATGGAAGGAATGCTATCGATGTATCGAAAGTTATAAGTTTCCACTTCAGTTCAATTAATTTGATCATCTTTACCTCCATAGTGACTATATCGGATGTAAGGTAAGGAGAGAAAAACAGGTATACCGATTTTTACCTCCATAGAAACTACATAGTTTATAAAGTGACGACTGGAATACAGGTTTGCCAATCTTTACCTCCTTGGCAACTGTTTCTTTGTAAGGTAAGGACGGAAAGATAGTTGCGCCAATATTTACCCTAATAAAGACAATTTTAGTCAAAGTAAAGAGACACAAAGAAAAGTGTGGCTTTATTTACTTTCCTAGAAACTGTTTCAGTTGTCAGGTTGTTGATATCAAGGACCCTCTGCAGCCTCGCGGCACTTTCTTGATCCGTGTTTGTCGTGTCGATGAGATGAATTAAAGAGGCGAGTCGTGAAGGACTTGGTCCGCCGACTGTCCAGAAGGAAGCACTCTGTAATTATGACGTAGCAATTAGTGAAGAAGATGTTATGGGTAGGGGGGAACTGTGGGGGAAGTGGGATATAATATCTCTGGGGTACTTCATGGCTATAAGAGTAGGGTTTTTATTTGGAGGTGATGAAGAGGGAACGGTATTGAGTGGTTGGATGTGGTTAAGAGGACGCAATTATTGAATTGTGGAGGTGATTGAGAAAACGTATTAAGTGGTTGGATGTGGTTAAGAGGACGCAATATTGAATTGTAGAGGTGATTGAGAGGGTAACAGTATTGGAGTGGTTGGAAGTGGTTAAGAGGACGCAATATTGAATTGTGAGGTGATTGAGAGGAACAGTATTGAGTGGTTGGAGTGTTAAGAGGACGCAATATTGAATTGTGGAGGTGTTGAGAGGGAACGGTATTGAGTGGTTGGATGTGGTTAAGAGGACGCAATATTGAATTGTGGAGGTGATTGAGAGGGAACAGATTGAGTGGTTGGAGTGATTAAGAGACGCAATATTGAATTGTGGAGTTATTGAGAGGGAAGAGTATTGAGTGGTGGAGGTGGTTAAGAGGACGCAATATTGAATTGTGGAGGTGATTGAGAGGAAGAGTATTGAGTGGTTGGATGGGTTAAGAGGACGCATTATTGAATTGTGGAGGTGTTTGAGAGGGAACAGTATTGAGTGGTTGGAGGTGATTAAGAGGACAAATATAATTTTGGAGGTGATTGAGAGGAACATATGAGTGGTTGGATGTGTTAAGAGGACGCGAAACTGAATGTGGAGTTGATTGGAGGATAGTTTTGAGTGGTTGAGTGATTAAGAGGACGAATATTGAATTGTGGAGGTGATTGAGAGGGTAACAGTATTGAGTGTTGGATGTGATTAAGAGGACGCAATATTGAATTGTGGAGGTGATTGCGAGGGAACAGTATTAAGTGGTTGGAGGTGATTAAGAGGACGCAATATTGAATTGTGGAGGTGATTGAGAGGGAACAGTATTGAGTGGTTGGATGTGATTAAGAGGACGCAATATTGAATTGTGGAGGTGATTGCGAGGGAACAGTATTAAGTGGTTGGAGGTGATTAAGAGGACGCAATATTGAATTGTGGAGGTGATTGAGAGGTAACAGTAATGAAGCTGTTGGATGTGATTAAGAAGTAACAGTATATAATTTTTTGGAGGATTAGAGGTTTCCACTCATCAAAAATGTTACACTAAAATAAAAAAACCAAACAAAATCACACATTTAATCATAATTGTTTTTATTTATTCATAATGGATTATATATCTTTTAGAATAACTACTTTCATTTGTTTCCAAAGTTAATTGCATTTTTACTTTAGTTTTACTTTTTTAATTTAATTAATAAATTTTATCAAATTGATTTAGATTATAATGAAGATACTTCACATAAATTAAATAACTAATTAAAGATTTACGAGGGATGGTAAAACCATACCTAAGAGCTATATTTATATCTAACTTTTGTTCAGGGCTGTTTTTGTAAACAATTAAAAAGGTTTTAAATATAAAATTTTATTGAGGGGCGAAGAAAAGGTTGATAAGTGGAATGGGAGGTAAAAATGAAAGTTTTTAACAATTTTTAAGACGTTTATGATTTTGTAAATATGGTTTGTAGAAGGGGTGGAGAAATATTAAAACAATTATGTGTGTTTGTAATGTAGATATTAAAAAATATACTCCTTAATTATATAAATATGCACACACAGCTTTGTAAAAAAAAAAAAAAATTAAATAATTTTCAATGCACTATACATTTTAAACCTTACAATTAACATATATTTTATTAATCAAAAAATAGGAATAAGGGTGACCTGGTGGTCTAGGGGTAAGGTGTCAGACTTCTGTACTGGGGGGTCCGGGGTTCAATCCTCGGTCCCGGCACAGATTTATCTGATTGCTAAACCCTTCCTTCATCTCTGACAAGATGTGTATTAATCACAACTTGTGAATGTGAGGAATGCCAGGCCTCCACCGTGGTTCGGATTTCCACGTTAAACTGTAGGTCCTCCATTTCATATCACAATCACCCTACCACTTACACATTAGCGTAAGTGTGTATAACCCGAACGGGTAGTAAGACGAGGTGGCTAATAATAATTAATAATAAAATAATAAAATATGATAGAATTTTAACGTGTGTTCACCAACACTAGCTTTGGGAGATAATGGGAAAATATTTGTTTTAATTATATGTGGCAAACTACCCATTGTACCAAACAGAGATTCGAATTCCAACCTCTCTGATACAGAAAATCAGGTATACTGATATCATGAGGCCTTAGTAAATGTGACGTTGAAATGTAGGTCAAGCTGAAACTGATATAAGTGAAATAAAAATAAGAATTCCAGTTTAATTACTTTATTTCATAGCTCGGATTAAGGGGATGGCTTAGCTCAAAATACAAAGGATTTGTTCTTGAAAGTGTATTGCTTTGGAGGATTTGCAAGGATGGTCGGATTGATCGGTGCAACAACCATCCAGGCACCATTTCCATTATTATTTATTACTATGTTTACATTTTAAGGTGGGATGGAAGGGGAAGGTTAGGAAAAATACAATGTTTTCTAGATTTTATGGCAAAATAAATTTTTTTTTAAAATAAAATATTCCTCCTATAAAAGCAGAGAGTTTAATTTTCTTCACTCTGTGATATCAACAATTCTAGAATCTCGGTCATGAGCAAAGCACCATTAGATGAGAAACCTTTTTTAAATAAAGAAAAAAAAATTGTAATTAATTTACATGACACCCTTGAAAGATATTCAAGAAATGTTGGGGTCACCATGAGAAGAAAGCTATTATATATGTTTGTACTGAAACAATATCTTATTTGTTTTTGGCCAAAATAATTTTCACCATAAAAACTGAAAAAACAATGGCTTTTTCTCACGTTCCCTTCCAGATCACCTTAAGAGTAATAGTTTTTAAAAAAAATTATAAATTAAATTATTTGTATGTAGCGTGGACAATCTTGAGATGGGAGAGAGGTTCCAATGTAAATTAATTGCTACGGAGGTGATCTGGTGGTCTAGGGGTAAGGTGTCGGACTTCTGTGCTGGGGGTCCGGGGTTCAATCCTCGGTCCCGGCACAGATTTATCTGATTGCCAAACCCTTCCTTCACCTCTGGCAAGACGTGTATTAATCACAACTTGTGAATGTGTGGAATAACAGGCCCTCCACCGTGGTTCGGATCCCACGTTAAACTGTAGGTCCTCCATTTCATCTCACAATCACCCTACCATTACACATTAGCGTAAGTGCGTATAACCTGAAAGGGTTGTAAGACACGGTGCTTATAGTTATAATTGCTACGGTCATCGCCTTCAGTTTTGGTTCTTGTGCTGTTCTTATGTTGAGTCCTACGTCATCGTACGTTCTCTTTGATCATACATGAAAGCTATAGTTTACTTGTGTTTATGATGTGGAGTGCCCAGTAAACGTGCTTGGTTCCTCACAGGTAAACTTAGTTTACCCTGAAATGGAACAATCTTGCCTTGGCTATTTACACTACGGAGCGGTTTATAAGATATGACCATAGTGTAATAAAACAAGGTAAGACAACTTGTTAACTTGGCAGTACAAACGAAGTGTACAATATGTTACAAATAAAAGCTATATCCCTCGACATTTTACATGTTTGTTGTTAATCTTTGAGTATTTTAATGCGAGCTTTGAACTTTTTTTTGACATTTAAGTGACCACATGGTATAAGGCTTCACTATCGCAATGGTCGACTGACAGTGACGGATAGCTCGGGGTTCAAATCCTAGTCTCGCGTATTGAGGGTGGTAGTTCCTAAATGGTTTTTCACTCTCTCTTCTCGAAATCCACCCTTCTTTGGTCCTATAATATTGGGTAATTAGTACATATGGGTACAGCCCGAACTGTCTGTAAGATTCAGTGATAAATAAAAAATATATCCGTTTATATTGATTTTTTGGAAAAAGATATTTTTTCCTCTGAATTAACAAATTCTAGGTGTCGTGGAAAGGAACGTGGTAAAAATGCGGTTTTGTATTTCAGTTCATAGCAAACAAACTTATTGGCATAATAAATAAAATATTGATTCAGTACAATTATAGAGTTTAATTTTATTCACGTGGAGATATCAACAGTTGTTGAATATCTGTCATGAGCATAGCGGCATTAGGTTAGAAACATTTTAAATTAAGAGAACAAGTTGTCATTAAATTCCAGGACATTATTGTCAGCTATTAAACAATGGTTGATATCACCATGGAAAGTAAATTAAACTCTATATTTCTCCTGGAATATAATTTGATTTATTTAGCTGAAAATTCGTTTTTTCTATAAAATTTGCAAAATAATACCCTCAGCTAACAAGTTTTACAATACCAACTTATATTATAAAGTAAACATTATTGGGAAACTTTCTTTATATTTTCATTTTTATAAAAACCATTTAAACATATTTGAAGTTTTATTAATAAATTAGTACAATTTCAGTAAACAGTAGATAGTATATTTTACAAAGCAATGCCAATATTAGAGATGATTCCCATTAATTATAACTTTATAACAAAACAATATGAGTTGAGAGAGTACAAATAGCTTTACAACCAAAATTAAAATTTTCAAAATCACTAAAAATTCACTTGAACACCTGCAACACCCATATTCGACTACCAAGAAACGTTATAGACGTCCATAATTTATCTTTTATTTTTAACCTTGATCACCCCGTCATTGGAAGTCTAGTATACGGTGAGAATGGCGCCTAAGACAATGCAGCCACCGAAGCGGGTATATTATTCCTCTGTTATCTAAGATTCTGTTTGCCATCATAGAATATGAATCACTCCAAATGGAAGGCAAAAAGTATCAACATATTCTCTCTCATAAGATTAAATCCTTACTTTTTTGGATCAAAGAGTTTTATAAAAACTTCTTACAAGAAAGGGTTATTTTACTATCAAGGGTATTTGACGTGAAATTTCTTAGTTATAGGATAAAGTTAATTGGTTAGAAATATAGACCTAGATTTTCTTAATACATTAAAGTCTTTTTCTTTTTAATCAGGTTCACCACATACATATTTAAGGCAAAGGTGGGTTGTTTTAGTTTATTTGAAACTTTAAAGATACCATTCCCATATTGTAATGTTTTTTTTGTACTTCAGAGTGGTCATTTTCATATTTTAGTGCTTTCCATGCTTCAGAGCTACATTTTCCATATTTTTGATGCTTTATAGCTTCCCTTTCCATATGTTTTGTGTTTTAAATGCTTCAGAGCTACGATTTCCATATTTTATTGTGTTTGATCTGGCTACGAGCCTAGGCATCCCTGGTTTGATTCCCAGCTGGTATTTGGCTATTTTTACCTTGAGGAGAGTTATCCCAACGATCAGCAGGGATTGGTTAATTAGGTTTAAGTTATGTTAAGACTCCCACTGACCCACATTTCCATATTCACTATCATCACATCATCTCATTGCTAGTACGACGTGTTGCCAACCTCTTATGGTGTACCCTGGGATAAGTTTTCTGCCAACAGAGCGACAAATAGTCTACATTCAGGGGACCGAACTGGATATCATGTTATTCCCAGTTATAATGCCACACAATAAAAAAAAATTGTTTGATGCTTCGGAGTTGCCATTTCATTTTTTAGTTTTTTTAATGCTTCAAAGATGGCATTTGTATGTTTTAATGTTTTTAATGATAAATACTTCATGCTGGGCTATTTCTATTCAAGTAGATCACGCCCTTAAGATTATTCTATACATAAAAATTATTATCGGGGCATTTTATTCTGTCGTGGCTTTTAAGAGGTGAAGTTCCGGGACAGATTTATCTGATTACCAAACCCTTCCTTCACCTCTGACAAGATGTGTATTAATCACAACTTGTGAATGTGAGGAATGCCAGGCCTCCACCGTGGTTCGGATTCCACGTTAAACTGTAGGTCCTCCATTTCAACTCACAATCACCCTACCATTACACATTAGCGTAAGTGCGTATAACCCGAACGGGTAGTAAGACGCGGTGCTAATAATAATAATAATAATTTAAGTGGTGAATTTATATCATTACGTAAAACGTAATTTTTCTGTAGGACATTTAATCCATCCCTCTAGACAAAGATTTTTTTTAAACTCTCTTAACCTATTCATTGATATTAGCGTCTGTAAGTGTAATTGCAGTCGTATTCAAAGATCAACCTCTTTTGAAACAAAGAAAGACTAAATTCTACCATTACCCACTCCAGTAGTCACGTGGTCTAACGCGCTACTCTCGCATAAGAAAAGACTTCCGACTTTTGACGTGGTCTGGGGGATCCTAAAACGAGAAGTACAGCTTAGATCATTCGGCAATTGAGGTGGGTAAAATAAATGGTTTGGTTCATCGCACAGACTTTCTTGCTCCTTCAACTAAAACTCCCATCTTCCTTCCAAGCAAATTCTGGCACATTTTCCATAAAATCTCATATTAATCATACCTATCTCACTAGCGTAGTTAATATAAAGGCATGTATCCCACATGGATAGTAATACGTGACGAGGAAAGAAACAAACAATAATAATAATGATAATAATAATTAATTAATTATTAATATTTAGCACCGCGTCTTACTACCCGTTCGGGTTATACGCTTAAGTACTAATTACTCTAATGGATTAGGAATTGGGAGGGTTGAATTTAGAGGAAGTGAACCCGCATTTGCGTGGAGGGAGAGTGGAAAACCATTTAGGAAAAACCACCCCCAGTTCACCCGACCGAGATTCGAACCTCGATCTCCCCGTCCTCGGCGGTCGAGCTCAACACGACAAGCGCGTTAGCCAACTACGCCACCGAGGCGGGTGATAATAATAATAAAAGGGAGTGTAATACAATAGAGTATACAAGCGTAAGCCAGACTTAAAAGAGAAGAGTAAACAATCCCGTCTAGAGAATGAACAAAAAGAGTAATTGAAGATAATCTAGATGAAGTGTCCGGAGCGGATCTGGCTTGAGTTGGCTCTTACACCTGACTGCGCGGCTGGAAAGCGTCTCATTGGTCGACAGTGTTTGCTGCTACGCCTACGTCAGATGGATAATCACGTGAAGAATAAGAGTCCTGGATTTAAAAGAAATGATTTCAATGTTATTTGATTTTATGTCATCGCATCATACTACAAGTTCAGTTTCATCAGCTTAAGTATACCACATGTGATCTGCAAATCTTTTTTTTTTTTTCTTTCGGTCGCCTGTATGTAGGCTATTAGCCGCACAGAGCGTTATCCAGGGTACACCATAGGAGGTTGTCTACACATCGTACCAGCAATGAAATGATGGTGATCGTGAATATGGAGGTGTGGGCCAGTGGGAGAATTAAACATAGCTTAGGGTCAGTTTCATAGTCAGATTTAGTACGCCTCAAGTGCGGCGCTATACTAAATAAAAGACGTCACCTACCTAGACCAAAATGGAATGGGCCAGTTTCGCATATGAAACTGGCCCATTCCATTCAATTTCAGGTAGGTGACTTCTTGTATTTAGTATAGCGCCGCACTTGAGGCAAACTAAATCTGACTATGAAACTGGCCCTTAAGCCTAATTTAACAACCTCAGGTTATCACTGGGGACAGTTATCCTTAAGAGAAAAATACCTAAGGTACCAGCCGAGAATCGAACCTGAGACTCGTAGGTTCGTAACCAGATGCACTGACCACTACACCACGGGGCCGACCTGCAAGACCGTTGTGTGATCTGCTGTGGCTTTTGGCTGTCAAAACTTCCTCAACAAAAAATTTGTTATAAATAAATTTTTTTCGACCATTTTTTACATCATCTGGTAGATGTCATTTACCACCTCCTATGGCGAATGGACTCAACTTATTTTGCTAAAGCGTTAGAGATATGTATGGCTGTATTTATAGGAGGTGCACCCATATTTGTGTGGAGGGTAGGTGGAAAACAATTTAGGAAAAATCACCCTTATTATAACAGATTGGGATTTGATCCCCAATATTCCTGTCATCGGTATTCCAGTCTTTTAGAAGACTCTTTGGATAATCTGGGACTATTATTTTATGTTGATAAAGTGAGAATCTGGAGTTTGAAGAAGGTACAAGGTCTAGGTGTTGTGTGGATGATCGCCTGGAGATATAATTTTATAAGTTTTTTTATCCCCGCACTTGACAACACGTTCTGGTAGCACGCTTGTTTACTAATTACACCAGTAGTTTTAGGGATGAGTAAGGTTATATCTAGAGGAATTGTACTTGCATTTGCATAGAGAGAAAGTGGAAAGCCATTTTAGATATACCACCCTCAGTACACACGACCGAGATTCGAACTTAGATCTTCCCGCTATCGGCAGTCTAGTCTACTGCAAGATTAGTGCATTAGACCTCACGGCCACTGAAGCGGCATACTTTCAAATTTACTTTAAATCTTAAGATAGATGTAGCAACGATAATAAAATGAACTGATTCTTAACATTATATTATTTACACTTTTGAAATTAAGAACGTGAGGTTCACAGAACTAATTGTTCAAAGAATTTCAGAACACTAATTAATATTACAACACAAAACCACATAAAATAACAGCCGACTATCAACATAAGAAGAGGAATAAATTATCACATCTCAGCCTGACAGAAAATGCAAATGGCCACGTACAACAAATATGTTTAAATTTATGTAACATTATTAAATACGCACAGAATAATAAAGAGTTGACTTGATTCGGTAATTGCATAGCTTAAGGCGTAACTCTAGCAATAGACTAGACTGCCCATGACAGTGAGACCGGAGTTTTAGTTCTAGCCGAATCTACTCAAGCTGTTTTATCCCAAAATTGTTTTCCAGTTTCCCACCACGCAAATGCTGATACACTCCATCTAAATTCAATCTACATCATCCCTAACTCATTAACAAAATTAGTACAAATAATTTATAAACCTATAATCTCCTCATTTGAATGTAATAGCAGTCTATAATATATAAATAAGAATGAAGACAAAGTGAAATTGAATGATTTTATTTTAGTAATATTCTTTGAAAATAAAAAAGAATTCATATATGATTGTGGTGGAAACAGAACTGATCGAATATATTATAATATTAATCATTTCTTGAATAGAAAGAAAATAATAATTTTGGAGCAAGAAGAATGTTAGTCAGCTAAAAAGATAGAATATGAAGTAAAACCAGAATAGATAAAGAAAGGGGCGATTACATAAAATAGATAATGAAAATATCGATGGAGTAGACTGCACAAACTTTCTCACGTTTGGAAACATCGGACTATGGTAAATTATACTGCACAAACTTTCTCACGTTCGGAAACATTGGACTATGGTAAATTATACTGCACAAACTTTCTAACATTAGGAAACATCGGACTATGGTAAATTATACTGCACATACTTGCTAACATTAGAAAACATCGGACTATGGTAAATTATACTGCACAAACTTTCTTACATTCGGAAACATCGGACTATGGTAAATTATACTGCACAAACATTCTCACATTCGGAAACATCGGACTATGGTAAATTATACTGCACAAACATTCTCACATTCGGAAACATCGGACTATGGTAAATTATACTGCACAAACATTCTCACATTTGGAAACCTAGGACAATGGTAAATTATACTGCACAAACATTCTCACATTCGGAAACATCGGACTATGGTAAATTATACTGCACAAACATTCTCACATTTGGAAACCTAGGACAATGGTAAATTATACTGCACAAACTTTCTTACATTCGGAAACATCGGACTATGGTAAATTATACTGCACAAACATTCTCACATTCGTAAACATCGGACTATGGTAAATTATACTGCACAAACATTCTCACATTTGGAAACCTAGGACAATGATAAATTATACTGCACAAACATTCTCACATTCGGAAACATCGGACTATGGTAAATTATACTGCACAAACATTCTCACATTTGGAAACCTAGGACAATGGTAAATTATACTGCACAAACATTCTCACATTCGGAAACATCGGACTATGGTAAATTATACTGCACAAACTTTCTTACATTCGGAAACATCGGACTATGGTAAATTATACTGCACAAACATTCTCACATTCGGAAACATCGGACTATGGTAAATTATACTGCACATACTTGCTAACATTAGGAAACATCGGACTATGGTAAATTATACTGCACAAACTTTCTTACATTCGGAAACATTGGACTATGGTAAATTATACTGCACAAACATTCTCACATTCGGAAACATCGGACTATGGTAAATTATACTGCACAAACATTTTCACATTCGGAAACATCGGACTATGGTAAATTATACTACACAAACATTCTCACATTTGGAAACATCGGACTATGGTAAATTATACTGCACAAACTTGCTAACATTTGGAAACCTAGGACAATGGTAAATTATACTGCACAAACTTTCTCGCATTCAGAAACATTGGACTATTTTAAATTATACTGCAAAAACATTCTCACATTCGGAAACCTAGGATTATGGTAAATTATACTGCACAAACTTTTTCACATTTGGAAACATTGGACCATTATCTATTATACTGCACAAACTTTTTCATATTCAGAAAAATAGGCATGTGATTGATATTATTGTAAACATATTTTCATAATAAAAAACATAAGCCTATGATAAAGTATGCTATGTAAGCCCTAGAAAGCATAAGCCTACTGTGAATAATACTGTTTGGATCTCGTAATATTTTAAAAGAACGCTTCTCAGTGCTCTCCCATGTAGTACCCTTAAAGCATATTGTTGCGTATATACATGGTGTGCAGTACACACCAAATGTTAATTTAAATATATTGTTATTTAATTTAGTATATTTATCTCATTATATTTAATAATTACCTAATTCTTAGTAATGTTTATTTAATGTTTCCCTAATATTTTTAATTTCTCTCTATCTTACAGGTAGAGAAAGTATGGTGATCGTCAAAAAAATCGAGCTCGAGATTTTGATGAATCTTGACGTTTCATGACTCCCTGAATCCAAAAAAGTGGTTTTTGAATTTCCGTCTGTCTGTCTTTCTGTCTGTACCTCCAACTAGAGCCTAAACTATTTTACCGATTGAGGTGAAACTTGATATCTAGGGTTTTCATAGGGTTCCCCCGAGGGATTTTTGGAATTGGATATCCACCCCTAAAATTAAGGGTAGTTTACTGAAGGGCAAAAAGATAAAAAGTCGATTTTCTCAAAATAGGCTTTAACGATCTTGATTAAATTTCATTTATAAACATTAATACATATTCCGAACAAAATGGCTACTCTCAATATTTCGGCAAAATGGCTTTAAGGGCTCCGGTCTGATGCGTTAATTAACATTTTTTATAATAGCTCCGAAACTATTTGAGATATGAAATTACTTAGCATTACAAATATGTATATATATTTATAATACAAATATTTTATTCGAAACATATTTTTATAAAATCAATAATTCTCAATCAATACGCAATTATATATATATTTTTTTTAACTTTTTGGACATTAAAGTTTAAGTATTGCGACCGTAAAAAAAAAACTGGCCTGAAATGTTGATGGATGTCGACGTCTCATGATCCCCCGAACACTAAAAAATAGTCTTTGCAATACAGTCTGTCTGTGTGTCTATAAAATCTTAAAATTAAGGGTAGTTTACTGAAGGGCAAAAAGAGAAAAAGTAAATTTTCTCAAAATCGGCTCTAACGATTTTGATTAAATTTCATTTATAAACATTAATAAATATTCCAAACAAAATGGCTACTCTCAATATTTCGGCAAAATGGCTTTAAGGGCTCCGGTGTGATGCGTCAATTAACATTTTTTATAATAGCTCCAAAACTATTTGAGATATGAAATTACTTAGCATTATAAATATGTATATATATTTATAATACAAATATTTATACGAAACATATTTTTATAAAATCAATAACTTTCAATCTATACGCAATTATATTTATTTTTTAACTTTTTGGACATTAAAGTTAAAGTATTGTGACCGTAAATAAAAACTGACCTGAAATGTTGATGGATGTCGACGTCTCATGAACCCCCCCCCCCCAAACCCTAAACAATAGTCTTTGCAATGCCGTCTGTCTGTGTGTCTATTAAAACTTAAAATTAAGCGTAGTTTTATAAAGGGCGAAAAGAAAAAAATAGGTTTTCTCAAAATCTGCTCAAACGATTTTGATTAAAATTCGTATCTAGGCGTTGATTAAGATTTGAAATTGGCTATTTTCATTTTCCTATGAAAATGATTTTTAGGGTACTTTACAGAACCTAGAGCAGAAAGACGGCATAGTTATTGTATACCATAATGTCCGATCTACGCACAAAAATATGGCAAACATCCTTGCAGATGACTGGTATTCACGCTGTGACATATTGATAATGTCTGAAACTGAAACAATCCCACAAGACTTTCTCCAAATTCCAAATTTTAAGATATTTTTCAGATCTGATGGTGTTAGTGTCCGACGCCCAAGAGGATTATTATGTTTGGAAAAGAAAGACATGAAAATTCAAACATGTAAGCACATTTCTATAGAAAACTCTGTTTTCGGAATAGATATTATAGGTTTCAAAATTGGGAATGTCACTATCATCACAGGGTACAAATCATCTAGTACACCTAACATTGAGTTTGTCACTGCTATTAATAAATTAATCCCTTCTGATAAATCTGATGTAATACTATTAGGAGATTTTAACTATAATATTATTAGACATAAAGACTATTTTTTGTTGGAATTAATGAGCAAATATATTTTGAAACCCATTCTGAAGTCTGACGAGTCTACGACAAACAACGATACGCAGATAGATGTCATTTTCAGTAATATGACGATAACCAGATTTAGAGTGTACGAAAGTTGTTTTACAGACCATAAACCAATTTACTGCGAATTTATAAATTAGTTTCCCGACACTCCGATTTATTTATTATCTGTAAATACATAAATCTGTATTGTTTATATTATTAAAATTAGAGGTCAAATCTTCTGTCCTGTTTTCAAATGTTATTACTTCCTACTAATTTGATTTTACCTTTACACAAGCAACAACAAATAGTCAAAAACTAGTATTCACTATAGCTAATATTGCACTTTCACATTCTTTCATTAGTTATTGATTCCTTAGATTTCTTTCTACTTCCCTCCATTCATCTCTAATAATATAATTTTCATAAATTGGAACATGTAAAGCAGATCAGAGTTTCCAAGCTGTCAGCAAATGGTTCAAATACCATTTTATTAAGGTCTTTAAAACATTAAAATGTTTGAAATGCTCTTAGGTGGACAAAGATGCGCCTCTTTTCTCATTGATTCTATATCATTGTATATTATTTTATGCGTGTTGTTATGTAGAGTGGTGATGATACAATGTATATTATTCCGTTCAGAAATCTTACGAGTTAATAGAAAGAGAGAGAAAGTCTGTGCGGTGCGCCGTACCATTTATTTAATTTTAGAATCAGGCTCTTTGTGATGGTACAAAACCCACACAAATAAACGTAGCAAGACAAAAATATTAACGGATGTTTTAGAACAAATTCCTTTTCTCTTTGACTGTTTAATTATTCTCGAAATAAGAAACGAAGGGAATTGAGGTATTCTTGTTTCATATTGGGGAAGGCAAGTCTACCTTTTGGTATTTTAACATTATTACCGCGTGTGGCTAGACAAGGAAATTCACCGCAAAATGTTCTCTCTAGAATATTCCTCTTGCTTTCATGGTCTTCCCAATTAGGGGACGCCCCTAGCGGCCACTTGAAGAATTAGAGGAGGGCTTCACTCGAACATAAAGAGGTACGGTGCCGGAGAATATGATAAGGTTTCCTCCTGTAATACATAGTTTGATGGGTTGGATATCCTACACGCTGCTTCAGCTCATTTATGATGGGGACACACTGGGGTATTATTTACAAGCGTTGTAAAGACGTATATTAATCACAACTTGTGAATGTGTGGAACGCCAGGCCTACACCGTGGTTCGGATTCCACGTTAAAACTGTAGGTCCTCCATTTCATCTCACAATCATCCTATCATTGCACATTAGCGTAAGTGCGTATAAACCGAACGGGTAGTATGACGCGGTGCTAATAATAATAATAATAATAAAAATAAAAATAATAATAATAATAATAATAGTAATAATAATAATACAAGCGTTGTAGCGTGCGTTCAATTGTAACCCATGTTACTTAAATAATACACAAGTTAAAGTAAGTATTTTAAAAGGGGCGTTTTCGAGTTCCTCCACGAAATCTGATTTAATCCCCTTTTCGATAATGGTGGAGTTCCTTCACTAACTGGGTTAGGGGTGGGGTGTTGTGTTCCTTCAAGACACCTGAAGGAATGGATTATAAGTATAGTTGGTTAATTTCTGCTCATTCATACGGTTCTTACCCAACCCAACCTAACCTAACCTAACCTTTCATGCGTTAATGAATTTCGTTCTTATTTAATTTTGTAATTTACTGTACGAATATCCCTTCCTTGAGGTGTCATGGAGGAACTCGACCATTGCTATTGGACTAATTATCTCCATGGAGGAAATCGACATCCTCGATTAAGAGAGTCGTGATAGTAAGAAAATAAATTGCGAAATTGTAATATGTGCTTATATGGTAGGTAAATATTTAAAATATAAATGGTACGGTGCACCGTATAGACTCACTCTTTTATCTTAAAATAAATTCTTAAGATTTGTGAAAATAAATAATGCACATTGTTGCAGAAACAGTATACCAAACACACATATGAAATAATATACATTGTTACAAAGGCGTTAAGAAAGTAGGAACATTACTGTTCACCAAAGAGTATAACAATCAATTTAATTATCAAATACCTGAGTATGGTTTTATAAAAGTATATCTAAAATAAAAGAATTTTAGTTTCAATAGTACCACAAATTTACAAAGATGTGCCATTTAGTATCTAAGATAGCTGCGGAGATATGATTAAATTTGGAATTTTCCGCTTATTAAAAGTACTCTTAAAGTCATTTTCATGGGTAAACGAAAATTACAATTGTATTAGTAATGTTAAATTATGAATAGATCAAAAATTTAATAACATTCATTAATGCAAATTTCGAGAAATCCGATTTTTCACTTTTAGCCCTTTACCACTCTTTATTTTTGGGTCAGATATTCAATTCAAAAAATCCTTGGGAAAACCTTATGAAAGCTCTAGATTTCAATTTTCAGAATAATCGATAAAATGGTTTCGGCTCTAGTCCGAAATACAGACAAAGTCAGCTTTACGAAAAACGCTTTTTCGTTTACAGAGGGTGATGAAACGTCTTATATATACTTGGTTATAACGACCAACAAAATATCCTCATTACAACCACTACTCGCTACATCACTCATGACTTTAATCAACATGAAATTTTTTTAAATTCTCAATAACTTGTTAAAAAGATAAGTTCAAAACACAAAATAAAGATTATAGAGTAAGAATATAATGTCTTGTATACCATCGTATTATTTGTATTAACATCTATATTAATAAAATCTAATAGTGTGTGTGTGTGTGTGTATGTGTGTATGTAATGTAATGTAATGTATTTATTTTATGTATGTATTTAATGTATTTTATATATGTATTGTATGTATTTTATGTATGTATTGTATGTATTTTATGTATTTATTGTATGTATTTTATGTATTGTATGTATTTTATGTATTGTATGTATTTTATGTATTGTATGTATTTTATGTATTGTATGTATTTTATGTGTGTATGTATTTTTTGTGTTTATGTATTTTATGTGTGTATGTATGTATTTTATGTATGTTTTGTATATATGTATGTTTTGTATGTATGTTTTATATGTATGTATTGTATATATGTATTGTATGTATGTATTGTAAGTTTGGTATGTTTTGTATGTAATGTATGTAATGTATGTATTGTATGTATTGTATATATTGTATGTAATGTATGTAATGTATGTAATGTATGTATGTAGGTGTCAAGAAAAAAACTAGTATTACTTCTCAAGAGCTAGAAATCTGAAATTTGGTGAAATGGTAGAGGAACCACTCAAAACTTGCGTAATACTTTAAAACTTGAAATTGATACAAAGTAAAAGTTATAAAAATATATATAAACGTAATTTATTTAATTCATTTTAATTCGTCGACATGGTATTTCCACTTCAAAAGCAAGAATAAATTAAAATTTATATTTCAATATAAAATAAAGAGAAATTGCAGTTAATACATTAATGTTTTCAACGTTTTATTTGTTTTTTTATTCATATTAGTAAAAAAATAAAGACAAATCAATGACTACTCTAAGTAAAAGGTATCTTTAAAATGAAGTGTGTGGGAGGATAGGCCTACATTGGCAGAAAAGAAGCTGTTTAGGTGAAAATGACGTGTCCTCTAAGACAGCTCTTTGAATTCATTTGTGTATTTGCTTCATTGGCTGAGCCTAAGAAGCCATATGAATCTTTATTTCGATATCTTCACATATAACTTTTCCCATGAAACACTAAAATCATATTCTTTGATATTTTGACTGTGAAAATTTGGTTCTATGAGATGTACAAAACATTCATATCCTACAAACAGACAGAAATTTGGGAAACGACTTTAACAAGAGAAACCTCCACATCATCTTCAGGAAAACATCCAGGATATCTCTGACATGAACAATGAAGAAACAGCTTGAAGCAGTATGATATTTGTCGTTGAACAAGAGAAAAAACTTGCATTTGGATAATAAGCAATGAACGATCTAAAAAAAATCATGCAGTGTCACAGAATTCTCGTTATGTAAATCAAAACTATTTCTAAGAAAAGTATTTATTATAATAAGAACTAACTGCGAAGGAGAAAAATATTCAATTTATTTTCAGATAGTAGGTACTTTGAAAAACTAATATATTAGCTAATATAACTTTCACCTCTTTTTGAATTCAAATGATTTTTCATTTTAATTTTAAAATATCAACTGACTGAATGTTGATTGACTTACTTAACTTATTGTATTTATTATTATTATATTATTATTATATTATTATTAGACGCTCTTACTACCTTCGGTAATACCATTACGCTAATGTGCAATGTAGGGTGAATTGTGAGATGATGAGGCCTACAGTTTAACGTGAATCGAACAGGTGGAGCTGCATTTCACATTCACAGTTGTATTAATACACTTCTGTCAGGTGAAGGAAGGTTGGCAACAGATAAATGTGCCGGACGAGGATTGACCCGACTTCAGCACGAAGTCTGACTTACCTAGCACAGGTCACGACTTATTTATTTACTTTGTTTATATGACCTGGTGATTATGTAGTTCACCTCTCTGGCTGGGGTTCAATCCTCGTCCATATATTTATTGAATGCAAACCTCTCACTTGACAAGATGTTATTAATCACAACTTGTGAATGCGGGAATGCCAGTCCTCCACCGTGGTTCGATGTGTTAAACTGTAGTCCCCACCAATTACAATACTACATGACATAGTCAAGTGGTAAATTCTAGGTATAGACGTGCTATAATAATAATTCATTGAAAATATTTAATCTCAAGTCACTTTTATTATAACTTAAACTTTTTTAATTTACATTTAATTCTATATTTTTAGTATTTCTAATATTCACACACTCTATGTGACTCAATAAAATTAAATTTATTTTCAAATCTATTACTCTCATTTTTATACTAACCCATTTATAGACATTTCATAAATTATATCTGCCAAGAAAAAATCTTCCTACTCTAACTTAATTTTACAACTCCATATAATATGGTATTATAATTAGGTTTTTTAAAAATCTGTTTCCTGTTATTTTAACTGTATCTAATATTCTTATTCCAAAATTGTTCAACATTTTTTAAAATAATTATTGATATTTACACTATCTTAATCATTGTAATTTTCCCTTATGATTTGTGATCCTGTAGATCACAAATTTATTTTCATCCCTTGTCTTATCATAAATATTGCTCATTACTTACCAATTTTTAAATGTTTTCTAAAATGTTAGATATTAATTAATATACACCACTCCCCGGTTATAGCTTCATTTGTTATAACACGGCTTCGGATAAACACGGGTTTTATTCATCCCAGTGCATTTGAAAGATAAAAGATATCCAATTAATTTAGCTAAAAAATCTAATCTTCTAAAAGGATTCTCCCATAAAAAAACTACTAACATTTAAGGAAGAGTTAAAATACATTTTATGAATAATTTTATGGTGACTAAGTGTTTTTATCGACGCCAAAATAAAATAAATTCTGGAAATCGTGTCTGTACAGGCAGACAACAATATTTATTAAACTTTATTTGTTCCATCAGTTAATTTCCCTGTAACATATTTGTGTCAGTATATACATATTATGTAAGTAGAGTATGTATTAAACTTTATTTACCCCCTCGGTGCGAGCTAGCTAATGCGCTAGTTGTGTTGAGCTAGACTGCCGAATGAAGGGGAGATTGAGGTTCAAATCTCGGTCGGGTGAACTGGGGTGGTTTTCCCTAAACTCTTTTTCCATTTTCCCTCCACACAAATGTGGTTCACTTCTTTAAATTCAACCTTCCCATTTACTAATCCACTAGCGTAATTAGTACTCAAGCGTATAACCGAACTGGTAGTAAGACGCGTGCTAAATAAAAATAAAAAAAACCTTATTTGTTTAATCAGTCACTTTCTTGGTAACCTGATTTTGGTCTTTGTTTGTTTGCCAAGTTTATAGTGCTTTTGTAGTGTTTTGTGAGAAGAGTTTTTACTCTTACTAGTATAATATCACTATCTATATAATTATTATTATTATTATTATTAATTATTATTATTATTATTATTATAGCCCCCGCTTCTTACACCCGTTCGATGTTTTTACGCACTATCTCCCAATGTGCAATGGTAGGGTGATTTGAGATGAAATGGAGGACCTAAGTTTAACGTGCGAATCCGAACCACGGTGGAGGCCTGGCATTACCCACATTCATAAGTTGTGATTAATACACGTCTTCTCAGAGGAAGGAAGGAAGGTTTGGCAAACAGATAAATCTGTGCCGGGAACGAGGATTGAACCCCGGACCCCCAGCACAGAAGTCTGACACCTACCCTTAGACCACCAGGTCACCTTTATAAAATTAATTGAGACAACTTTATAGTGAGGTTTATCCTATAACGCAGGTTGGATCCCTGCCCCACAAACCCCGCTATAACCAGGAAGCGATGTACTGTTCCATCCCAACGACATTTTGAGGTTAAGACGATATAGAGAACTTATAGTCATTTTTAAAGTTATCATCGTGTTATGAAGCGGAAAAATAAACGTTTTTGCTCAAATTAAAACATTAAATTCTTAAAATCTATGGACAAGTAGATATCCCTTTTCGAGTTAAACTTTAACTATAAAGTCGAGAAAGGCTGCATTTCTTAGAAATTTTCCCAATAAAATTCTTTGAATGCGTTTTAACGCGATCATATACAGCCAGCGCTTCAAAGATCCACTAGTTTGTACTATAATTAAGGTACACGACTTATAATACGTGTCATAACCAGGTGGAAAATCGATTAAGTCAACCTTCGATCTTATTCAAATCACCGAGTTTATAGTACGACCGAACGCTTAGACGTTTTCGATTTTCATATAAATTTACAGCTCAAGACTTTTATTTTATTGAGATTCCAACCATTTTGTTTTCTAAGCAACCCTCTCATTTCTTAGTGCCGCGTCTTACTAACCATTCAAGTTATATGCCTATGTAATAATTACGTTAAACTATTTTGGGATGAATAAGGTTGAAAATAGATGAAGTGTACATTTATTTGCCTGGAGGGAAAGTGAAAAACTATTTAGGGAAAACCACCCTCAGTTCATCTGATAGGGGTGACCTGGTGGTATAGGGGTAAGGTGTCAGACTTCCGTGCTCGGGGTCCGGGGTTCAATCCTCGGTCCCGGCACGGATTTATCTGATTGCCAAACCCTTCCTTCACCTCTGACAAGACGTGTATTAATCACAACTTGTGAATGTGAGGAATTCCAGGCCTCCACCATGGTTCGGATTCCAGGTTAAACTGTAGGTCCTTCATTTCATCTCACAATCACCCTACCATTACACATTAGCGTAAGTGCGTATAACCCGAACGGGTAGTAAGACGCGGTGCTAATAATAATAATAATGATTCATCTGATAGGGATTCGAACCCTATTATACCCGCTATCATCTGTCCACCTTATTGCGAAAGTGACGACTTATACAAAGCCTAGGCATTTTTTTCTAAGCTGAAAGGTCAAATTGAGAAATTAAGTATAATAACTGGTTGCCAAATAAAATACGATATGTGGTTGACACAAATTATTTTAGAGAAACAATATTATATAGACAACAAACAAAAGTTAAGAAACGTAAAAAAAAACTGTCTCTATTTCTCCAATAAAACAGAACTTGATCAGAAGAATGTCATGTGTTTCATACCTTATGTCATTTCTTTAATGTCAGGTTTAAATCTACAGTTAAGATTTTTAAAACTGCTTTTAAATGTTCTTCGGTAATGGTTGAACGTTTGGAAAATGTTTGTTCACATATGAATAGATTGCGTTGTATATAAAATGCATATAATTAAATAATAATAGATTTAAACTCTGGCACTTTAGCATAATTTTTCTTTTCCATAAATAAATAGTGATGGATGGAAGGGTGAAAAGAGTGGCGTGGTTTTCACAACCGACCAAAGTATCCTTTCGTGCTAACAAGAACAGAAGGATCACGGAAGCCGTAGATGGTGCTAGCTACCAGACAGGTCTTCCGGAAAAATCATACGTTTGAAAATATTAGTTTTCTCGAGAACGAGTGAATTTTTTATAGTAATATTTTCAACACTTCTTCTAAGATAGTGTATCGATGTTATATTAATTGCTAAATTTTCTTATTTTTTGTTAAGAAGCTGGCAATTTTTTATTGAATTTTATCTATATTTGATCACTGTTAAAGTTATAGAGGAGTTGTGTAGTATATAAAAAGTATAACTTAATCAACATGCTTCTATTCTTGAACAAACCGTTTCAAAAAATAAAATTGCAAAACAATGAAAATTCTTGAAGATAACCGTTTGTTCCCGTGGGTCTGCATTTCCACGCCAAGTGTAAAGGACCAATAACCTTAAGATAAATATAGATAATTTTATTTTGTGAATGTTGGCTACCTCGTATTTATCTGGTCCATATTCTATTAAGGCGAGCTTCTATAGTGTCAAGTCTAAGACAGTCAGCTTTCCTCAACTACTTTACTTCAGTGGACGAATGCTCTAAGGTGTCACATATGTGTTGAGCTAGTCTGCTGATGGCAAGTATTTAGGGGTTTGAATCCCAGATGAATCTTTTGATAGTGTTTTTTACTAAACAGTTTTATCACTCTTCTTCCACGTAAATGCGGGAATCCGAGTGGATTACATCTAAAATACTTCCTTCCTCATCACTACCTCATTATATTAATTATCATATATGCCTATAGATTGAACAGGTAGTAAGACGCTGTGATAAAAAAACTACCTCTCAGTCAAGTAAAATATATTATTTCTTTATTTTTTGACGCAACTTTTTTTGGGATCAAAAACCAGTTAATTTGATTTCGTTAACAATGTTTATAGGCGCGATCTATAGAGTTTCAACTTTTATAATTTGGCTTCTGAACATTTCGCGAGTCCCTATAAAGTAAAATACATTTTATTAATAGATCCCTCTTCATTCTTTACAAATACATCTTGATATTCCGTGGTTCCACTTTGTCACAAAGCACGCAGGTCCATGCTCAGTTAAAACTGTACTGTACATGACTTTAGGAGTCATGAACTCTTCAACCAGGCTGATAAAACCCCATCTACAGACTCCGAATCCGTGGGTCCATATTCCGTAGTCCATGGGTCCATACTCCGTAATCCGTGGGTCCATACTCTGTAGTCCATGGGTCCATACTCCGTAATCCGTGGGTCCATACTCCGTAATCCGTGGGTCCATACTCCGTAATCCGTGGGTCCATACTCCGTAATCCGTGGGTCCATACTCCGTAGTCCGTGGGTTCTTATTCCGTAGTCCATGGGTCCATACTCCGTAATCCATGGGTCCATACTCCGTAATCCGTGTGTCCTTATTCCGTAGTCCATGGGTCCATACTCCGTAGTCCGTGGGTCCTTATTCCGTAGTCCATGGGTCCATACTCCGTAATCCGTGGGTCCATACTCCGTAATCCATGGGTCCATACTCCGTAATCCGTGGGTCCATACTCTGTAGTTCGTGGGTCCATACTCTGTAGTTCGTGGGTCCATACTCCGTAATCCGTGGGTTCATACTCTGTAATCCGTGGGTCCATACTCCGTAGTCCGTGGCCAGTTAAATATCGATGCCACAGTATCAGATTCCTTTGTCTACAGAGTCCTGATCTGTAAGTTCTTATTCCGTAGGGTTAACTCAACTTTTAACTTTCTAAGTGGTCTATCGCTCTATTCTTGTGTTGGACTGGACTTCTGAAGACGGGGAGATCGGGAATCGATTTCTCTCAGGCGCACTGAGTTTTTTTTCCCCTAAATGTCTTTACACTCTCCCTCCCTGAAAATGTGGGTCCACCTTCTCCAAATTCAACCTCCTTAATCCCTAACTCATTAGTGTAATTATTTTATAGGTTTATATCCCGAACGGGTGGTAAGATGCGGTGATAACAATATACTTTATAAGGGCTAGTTTATATGGAATACCAATCTCCGTTAAGCAAATATGTACGCTCGCATCGGAATAAAAGAACCAATAGAAGCACACTGATTATATGTTTGATAGTTCTAATAGATCTATAAATATATTTATTGTGATTGTACTTAACTCACATTTCAGAAATATCATTAACCTTTTCTAAAAAAAAGTTGTTTTAGTTTATTTTATTGACCAGCAAACTATTTGGCGCTGTATACAATTTTCTTTAGAAGAGTTTAATTGGATGAAGTCATTGATTATTTAATTGGTTGTTGCGGTCACGTGATTTTGGTTATGGACTGTGTGGACATGAATAGAATGGTTTTTTTTTTAAGAATCACGGACTATCAACATACAGATACAGATTGTGTAGTGAGGGATTACTATTCTACCACCATCAGTAGAGGTCGTCCATGACTGAGGGCTAGTTAACCACTAGTTCTAACAAGGTTACTTACACGACTGAGGGCTAGTTGGCCACTAGTTCTCACAAGGTTACTTACACGACTGAGGGTTAGTTGACCACTAGTTCTCACAAGGTTACTTACACGACTGAGGTCTAGCTGGCCACAAGTTCTCACAAGGTTACTTACACGACTGAGGTCTAGCTGGCCACAAGTTCTCACAAGGTTACTTATACGACTGAGGGCTAGTAGGCCACAAGTTCTCACAAGGTTACTTACACGACAAAGGGCTAGTTGGCCACTAGTTCTCACTAGATTACTTACACGACTGATGCAGTCGCGAGTCTTGCATGACTGAGGGATACTTGGCCAATAGTTCTCACAAGGCTACTTACACGACTGAGGGCTAGTTGGCCACTAGTTCTCACAGGGTTACTTACACGACTGAGGGATACTTGGCCAATAGTTCTCACAAGGCTACTTACACGACTGAGGGCTTGTTGGCCACTAGTTCTCACAAGGTTACTTACACGACTGAGGGCTATTTGGCCACTAGTTCTCACAAGGCTACTTACATGACTGAGGGCTAGTTGGCCACTAGTTCTCACAAGGTTACTTACACGACTGAGGGCTTGTTGGCCACTAGTTCTCACAAGGTTACTTACACGACTAAGGGCTAGTTGGCCACTAGTTCTCACAAGGTTACTTACACGACTGATGCAGTCGCGAGTCTTGCATGACTGAGGGATACTTGGCCACTAGTTCTCACAAGGTTACTTACACGACTCAGGGCTAGTTGGCCACTAGTTCTCACAAGGTTACTTACATGACTGAGGGCTAGTTGGCCACTAGTTCTCACAAGGTTACTTACACGACTGAGGGCTTGTTGGCCACTAGTTCTCACAAGGTTACTTACACGACTGAGGGCTAGTTGGCCACTAGTTCTCACAAGGTTACTTATACGACTGAGGGCTAGTTGGTCACTAATTCTCACAAGGTTACTTACATGACTCAGGGCTAGTTGGCCACTAGTTCTCACAAGGTTACTTACACGACTGATGCAGTCGCGAGTCTTGCATGACTGAGGGCTAGTTGGTCACTAGTTCTCACAAGGTTAATTACACAACTGAGGGCCAGTTGGCCACTAGTTCTCACAAGGTTACTTACACGACTGAGGGCTAGTTGGCCACTAGTTCTCACAAGGTTACTTACACGACTGAGGGCTAGTTGGCCACTAGTTCTCACAAGGTTACTTACACAACTGAGGGCTAGTTTGTCACTAGTTCTCACAAGGTTAATTACATAACTGAGGGCTAGTTGGTCACTAGTTCTCACAAGGTTAATTACACAACTGAGGGCTAGTTGGCCACTAGTTCTCACAAGGTTACTTACATGACTGAGGGCTAGTTGGCCACTAGTTCTCACAAGGTTACTTACACGACTGAGGGCTAGTTGGCCACTAGTTCTCACAAGGTTACTTACATGACTGAGGGCTAGTTGGCCACTAGATCTCACAAGGTTACTTACACGACTGAGGGCTAGTTGGCCGCTAGTTCTCACAAGGTTACTCTCATGACTGAGGGCTAGTTGGCCACTAGTTCTCACAAGGTTACTTACATGACTGAGGGCTAGTTGGCCACTAGTTCTCACAAGGTTACTTACACGAATGAGGGCTAGTTAGCCACTAGTTCTCACAAGGTTACTTACACGACTGAGGGCTAGTTGGCCACTAGTTCTCACAAGGTTAATTACACAACTGAGGGCTAGTTGGCCGCTAGTTCTCACAAGGTTACTTACACGACTGAGGGCTAGTTGGCCACTAGTTCTCACAAGGTTACTTACACGACTGAGGGCTAGTTGGCCACTAGTTCTCACAAGGTTACTTACACGACTGAGGTCTAGTTAGCCACTAGTTCTCACAAGGTTACTTACACGACTGAGGGCTAGTTGGCCACTAGTTCTCACAAGGTTACTTACATGACTGAGGGCTAGTTGGCCACTAGTTATCACAAGGTTACTTACACGACTGAGGGCTAGCTGGCCACTAGTTCTCACAAGGTTACTTACATGACTGAGGGCTAGCTGGCCACTAGTTCTCACAATGTTACTTACACGACTGAGGGCTAGTTGGCTACTAGTTCTCACAAGGTTACTTACATGACTGAGGGCTAGTTGGACACTAGTTCTTACAAGGTTACTTACAGGACTGAGGGCTAGTTGGCTACTAGTTCTCACAAGGTTACTTACACGACTGAGGTCTAGCTGGCCACAAGTTCTCAAAATGTTGCTTACAAGACTGAGGGCTAGTTGGCCACTAGTTCTCACAAGGTTACTTACATTACTGAGGGCTAGTTGGCCACTAGTTCTCACAAGGTTACTTACATTACTGAGGGCTAGTTGGCCACTAGTTCTCACAAGGTTACTTACACGACTTAGGGCTAGTTGGCCACTAGTTCTCACAAGGTTACTTACACGACTGAGGGCTAGTAGGCCACTAGTTCTCACAAGATTACTTTACATGACTGAGGGCTAGTTGGCCACTAGTTCTCACAAGGTTACTTATTTGACTGAGGGCTAGTTGGCCACTAGTTCTCACAAGGTTATTTACACAACTGAGAGCTAGTTGGCCACTAGATCTCACAAGGTTACTTACACAACTGAGGTCTAGTTGGCCACTAGTTCTCACAAGGTTACTTACACGACTGAGGGCTAGTTGGCCACTAGTTCTCACATGGTTACTTACACGACTGAGGGCTAGTTGGCCACTAGTTCTCACAAGGTTACTTACACGACTGATACAGTCGTGAGTCGTACACTCTTCTCATGAGAGCCTGTCTTTAGGTTCCTTCTATGATGTACCCGACTGTAGTTGCCAGTAACCTCTTGACTAGTTATTTCAAGCGTGTTGGGGAGCGGGGTATGGAGGGGAAAGGCGAGCTATGGGTTATTGAGGGCTCCCCTTTGTCTGGTTGGTAGATGTCGACAAGATTCAAGGGTAGGAAGCTTCGGGACACTTCAGTGTTTACTTATTAGAAAGTGCGGTCTTTTGAAGGAAGGTGGTGGTGTACAATGAGAGGTTGGCTGTGGTAGAGAGCACAGAGCATGCTTCAGGAGATCAATGAAAGGTCATATCAAAATATATCAGTTGTTCTCAACCTGGGGTACACGGAATATTTATTAAGGGAGCAGGAACATAATTTAGTAATTCTGACTTTTTTTTACACCAAATTTAAAACTAATAATAAAACACAATGTCCTTTAGAACAAGTTCACGGCCTTTAAATAGTTTTAAAAAAATCATAAAATTATAAATGTTGTCTTTTCATTAAGTTTTTTATTTATATTTATGCCTAAGCTGCTAATAATCTCCATCTAAGTCCTATATTTGTAAATATCTTACTAATATAAGGTATGTTTTTTGATTTTTGTAGCCTGGCATGTAAAATATAATAATTAATTATGTTGGAAAGAGAGCTCTGATCAAAATAACATAAGCCCTTTCTAGCTTCTAAGTAAAATGAATTTAAAAATATCCTCTTAAGAGTAGGGAGAAACATTAAAAAAAAGTATTAATTTAAAAACTAGACTTGTTTTAAAAAAAACATTTCTTGACCCCCGAAAACCGAAAAGGTGGTTTTTGCAAAGCCATCTGCTTATTTGTCTGTTAATTAGATTAGAGCCCAGACCATTTTACCAAACAGACTAAATCTTATAGGTATCTAGGATTTGTATAAGATTCCACAGAGGTATTTTTTTGGAATTATCCATACAATCCTTAAATTAAAGATAATTTACTTACGGTCAAAAAAAAATAAAAATTAGATTGATGGTATATTTGCTAAATTATTTACCACTCTCCCTTCCTGAAAATGATGGTATATTTATTTAAATTCAACCTCCTCACCCCTATACTACTAACGTAATTATTGCAAGAGTTTAACTTTAACGATAGTAGGACAAAATAATAAATAAAGAGCTACTGACTGCAGTGGTCTGAAGCATCAAAATTTTCGTGTAGTGAGTGTGAAGAGTCATTTTTTTCCCCCGCCAAACCACGCGGTAAAAACATTAGTGTAAAAATACTTTTGAATGAAAACGCGTGGCAGAACTAAGGCCAATTCTACACTAGCGGTTAAAACGCGGCTGTTTTGCCGCTAGGCTTACGCCCCCAAACTCTTGAATCTACACCTGACTGTCAAAACGCACTGTTAAACAGCTACCATTACGCTACTGATTACCAAACTAGCGGTTTAAATGCCGCGGTTGTTGCTTCCACTTGTGCAGAATGGTTTAAAAATGGACATTGTACAGGCCGGCTGTATTGAGGGACTTATTTTGTTGAGTAAATTAATAAAAAAAAAACTCGTCAAAAGAGACGTTTGGTGACTCACCCCAAATTATCGAACCATCTCTTAACATGATAGTTTATATTCTGTTTATGAATCACGAATTACCCAAAAGTTATTTTTGTACTAATGAATGTCTGTGGTTTCACTTGATGAACTACTTGGTTTAGAGAATGGAATATTCAAAACGTGATACCATCTTGAGAAGAGTATTTATTATTTCCTGCTGAAAGACTTGTTGTGACATTGAGGCACAACTGCCTGTTAACGCCTGGTATAGTTTGATTCGCGTTTCTACCTCAGGGGTTTTTAACGCTCCAAGGTAGCGGTCAAAACGCTGGTCTAGACGAAAACTTATTTTCTAACTTGATAACAAGAGTTTCATTCAAAGGCGAGGCTGCTAGCCTTTTAACTGCTAGTGTAAATAGGCCTAAACGTGGGTTATACATACGATCGTTGAGAAACCGCTCGTGGGAAATATTATTAAGCTATAGGTGCACTGAAACGTGTGAAAACACAGTCAATTGACACAATTTGACATAATTGGCCAAATGCCTTTAAAAATTGTTATTTATACCATCGTATGTAGATGGTGTGTATTTGAATTACTTCTCTCACGGTGGCGGTGAACCTATTTGGTAGAGGGTAGGGAAGGGAAAAAAAAATTTATTTAGGGGATTTTTCTTACCTCCCCGATAAATGTTTGAAAATTGGATGTCCTAAAAGCTATTTGAGGTGGTGGTCCCCAATTTTTGGGAATTAAAATATGGCTATTTATTTCCCCAATTTTTGGGAATTATCTATAAGCTATCTATATAAGCTATTGGAGTATTCTTCCAAATTTTTAAAAAATTTGATGCTTCTAGGAGATATTTAGTGGTACTCTTCGCAAGTGTTTGGATATTGGATGCCTCTAGACGATATTTAGTAGTAATCGCATTCATTTTTTAATTATTAGATTCCTAGATGGACCCACCCTAGACATTATAAAAATGTTGGATGCCCCTTTAAGATATTTAGACATCTCCTCACTGATTTTTTCTGACATTTAGATGCCTAAGGAAGTTTTATATTCAGAAGATTTCTCGAAATTTTTGAAAATTCAATGATTCTATAAGTCATTTGGAGTTTGGGCCAACTTTCAGCTTCATATTAGATGATATTAGATGATTATAAATATACCATGGGGGGGGGCAGAATTTATTCCAGGGAAGGGAAAATATTTCCAAGGAGACTATGCCTCCTCACCCCGCCTAGTTAAACCACCCCTCTCATCCCTGTACCTTCTCTCAATGCTTTTTTTAGCACTACATCTGACTACCTGTTTGGGTTATACGCCTATGTAATAATGAAACTGTGTGAGGTAGTTAGGTAAGGTTTAATTTGCTGAAGGTAAGTGCCCATTTTTTGAACTATTGAGAGAGTGGAAATCACAATTTGTGAAAAACCAGCCTTAGTGCCCCCTGATGGAATCAAACCCCCATTCCTCCCATCTTCAGAGGCCTATTAAATGACCTGAGCCCTTTGCAGGAAGTGAAACTAGGAAAACTCCTTATGACCGAATGAATCACCCCAAAGGTACTCACATGTTGTTAAGAAGTCGACCGCCGCAGGCCTGTGACCTTGTTGGGACTACAGATGGTGACCGCGGGGAAGTGAATGTTCCAATGGGATAGTGCGAGGTCTCGACAGCCGTCAGGATGGGGTTAGCGTAGCTGTAGGCGTTGGCCAGCCACAGGAGGTAGATGGCCGAGCCAGTGGCGACAAGAATGGTCGCAGTCCAGATCACCCTGGAGATACAAGGATAAAAAAAAACTCTTTACTCTACACACGCTCCTAAGGTGGGAAGGCAGGGATTGCTAGCTAAGGGCAAATTTTTTTGCAGTTTTTATAGTATATATTATTTTTCATCAAATTAATCATGTATCTCTCCAGTAGAATCAAAGAATATAGTTTCTTAACATAATATTCTCAACAGTTCTTGAATATTTGTTAAGAGCATCCAATAATTTGATGATAACTTTTTCTCTTCGCGTAAGTTTCTCATCAAATACTCAAATGTTCATGAAACATGTTAAAAATGTTGATGATATCACCATGTGTAAAAAAAAGAAACTCTATGATTCTACTGGAGAAATATTTCATTTATTTTACCGAAAAAAAAACCATTGTTTGCTATGAAAACTGCAAAAATACTTATCTCTTATCACGACTCCTTATATTCCTACCTAACATCTGATTTTACATTAAATATCAACAAGCATACTAAAGGTTAATTCAACATGAGCTCATAATGCATAGATAAAAATAATAATTTATTGATCCGTAGTAAGACAGAATATCCCCTCACCCAAGACCGAGTTTGCTTCCCCCCCATTGGATAACCGGTTTACAACCCCTCCTATTTACCTAGTTTTAAACCCTAGGGCTTCTCACCTCAACGAATGAGAACCTTTCTCTCCCTTCAGTGCCCAGAAGGGTTCTGGGCTTTCTCAACAAAGGCTCGAGTGTGGGAGGGTGGTGATAAGATGGGGAGATTCCCGGGGACTTGGCTTTAGAGAGATATATTCTAGGACTTTCCACCACACGGCTTGAATGTGGGGGGAGGTTGGGGAAGAGGTAAATTCCTGGAGGCTTCCCGAAATATGCTTGAGTGTGTGTGGGAGACAATGACTCAGCATGAAGGCCGTGGCGAAAGAGCTTCACTATCGTAGCTAAAGTCCCACTACAAATAATACAGATTGGTTCTGGGGAATTATTTCTGCCTTTTGCTCCCCCCCCCCTTTTTTTTAGCTCTGAGCATCATCCCACATCGTTTTTGCCACACAACAGATGCAGTTGAACATGGAGACTCATTCCTTGTGAAAGTCTGGAATACACCCATCTGTCTACGGACAGGATTGACGGGCGTTGACCAGGATATAATTGGACTGATAAGGAGACAATGAATAAATACAGGGTTGATCTCGAACATGTCTATCTATGAGAAATATTCCATTGTGCAAAATATACTTCCTAGAAATTGACATCGTACGTCAAAAGTGTCAAAATAAACTTTTAACCTTGCTAAACTGTCAAAATCAACATTCACCCTCATCAGAAAACTCTCACAAATCTTCACATCATCAAAAAAAGGTCAATCAGTAAAAGAATAGTCAAAGTAGTCAAAATAGCAAAATAAAGTTAAATTGGTCGAATAATTACAATCAATCAAATTAGTCCAATTTAGTCGAATTAGTCAAATCAGTAAAAATTAGAAAAGTCCAAAATTCTGAGTTCCGAAAACTACAAAAAGTAAAAAATAAGAAAGTCTGAAAAAGTTGTATGACTCACATCAATCAAAACTACCAAAGTGTCAAAATCGACTTACAGGAATTTTAAAGCAGTTGTCAAAAGGGCCCAAACAGACCGTTTAAACATTTGCGTCAACTTCCAAAATCTACTTTTACAAATTTGATAACATCGGTAGAGTCACAAAAATCCTACAGAGGTGTAAAGTTCACACTATAGTACATAGTCGTACACGCAATCCACTTATGATGCAAATCAATAAAACAAATATTTTTGAATTGCCAAGTTTTGAATAGTAAAAACAATCTCTCGCCCTTAAATGGGTTGGTTCTGGTCGGTCTGAAAGCTCCAAAGTGGATCTCTCCCCACCAAGCGAGCTCACCTCAGCCTTTGGGTCCTTCTTCCAAACCGGCTACATCCTTGTCGGAGCCAACCATTTCGAGCGTACCTTATTTATATGGCTCTATCGCACAAGATAAAGCCAGTAGAATTAATCATGTCACATGAGTACAAAGCTATTTTAATGAACACTGTTGGCAGTTTTGAGATCGATAAAAAATACTTACCGAACTTGAGATTGATTAAAGTTACCACGTCGGGAGCTTCAAAGTTATAAAAACGCGCTTAGGTCGACGTCTCCTATATGAATTGGATGGGAAATACAGTGCGAAGCTTCCAAATCATTTCTCGTTTATCCTGACGAGCGTTGGCGGTCGTCGCCAAAGCCAATCTAGTACTGGTGTACAAGGGCTTCTCCCAGGACATCAAAATACCAATTTTATCATTTGGGGTAAGTGTACCAACTGAAGAATAACTATCTGTCATTGTAGATTAATTATTATATTCCTGTAGACCAATTATAAAATTTCCTGTTTATAGTTGTGGATTATATAACTAGATCCTCAAGCAATTCACTCAGATGTGAATAATAATGAGAATATTTTGAATGGCTGTTTTATACACTTAAAGGAACATTGAAACATGTTAGGACTAGATACAAAACCAACCTGTTTACGTCTCCTATAACTGTAACACACGGACAAACGGAAGTAGAGCGTATACTTTCAATGAATTAACCCCTTATATATATGATTAACCTAAGACGCGATATACGCTGCATCGAGATGGGAAGGTATGTGGAGCCTCCATTGAGCATATACCAGGAATGATTTGAACCTCGAGTGAACTGATAACTGTGAAGACTGATGTATTGCAATCCTAGAATCATATTATTACTTAATGGGAGTACGTTATTTATTTAACCTTAATCCTTATCTTCCCATTTTATTTGATGAAAACAGTCTCTCTTTCTCTCTCTCTCCTTATATATATATAAATATAATTGAGTAGGATATGGAAGCTATCCGTATTACTGATAATAACATATTTTCATGAGAGTACATTTTTATTCAACCTTAATCCTTATTTATCTACGATCGACTCTATCCTCTACCATGTCCTCCAATCTTAGGGTATGGTTTAGGGCTGATACCCTCAGAGTACAAATTAACTTAGGCTGGACGTCCTACCCCGGCCTGGGTGTGTTCCAGCGAGCAGTTGCACACTGAACGTGATACCTGAAACTCTCTTCTTACCACGTCATCTTAGTCCCAGTCCCGGGGGAAGGGGGAAGCTCCAGGAATCTCCCTCTCCTCCCCTCCTTCCTCTCGCACCTGAGCTGTGAGGTGGAAATCCCAGAATATATCTCACTAAGGCTACGCATCGTGTTCCCCTCCCTCGATCCCTGGGAGGGGGAAGCCTCGGTAATATTTCCTCACTCCACCCCTCTCTAGGACCTAACTTCTCATTGGTTGAGGTAATATAAGTCACAGATTAAAACTAGAAAGAAGGAGGGGCTGGAAACCAGTTCGGCCAATGGGGGGCAAGCATAAATTGCTTGCGATGAAAGGCCTATTTATCCTATACTATCTGTATTACTAAGCGAGTTCTTAAATTTTATCCAAAATGTAATCAAAGTGAAATATTTGAAGGAGTATAGTAAAAATCTACAACAGTTAATATTATTATTTTACAAAGAGGAAGATATTTTTGCAAGGGTTTATTTAAAATAAATACATGGCGCCAGCTCGTAAACGATCCAAATAGTCCAAATGCCCCCATATGTTGGCAATATATTGCCAATTTCTCCGGATAGAGGGCGTCATGTTGTCAGCACAATGAGCCTTAGAGTTGTTAATCTCAGTTTTAAATACCAGAACCGCTAGTTTTTTATTCTCATCAGTAAATTAGTACAGCAATATTTTCTTTCCTTCATGAAGTTAGTTTCATGAATTAGGTAGTACTTGAAAGATACATTTTGTCGGTAGTGTTTAAATAATTATGAAATGACAGTTAATTTGCTTCTTTTCCCTATGGTGATTCACTAAGCTGACTATACTGCAACGCCGTCCTAAACGACAGGAAGGAGAATCAAAGAGCTTCTGTTACCTTCACATTTTGAGTTTGACAGGTTTCCATTGGTGCAAATTCAAACAAGGTGAAGAAGGGTTGGAAAATAACGACCATCCCGATGCGATTTAACTTGGTAATAAGAGCGATGGGGCCGAGAAAAAAATAGCCAATCTTCTTTAAAATTGTGGAAAATGTAGAAGCTATTGTCTTAAATGATCAGATTCGGAATGAAGTTATCCGGAAAGAGTTGAGAACTGGGTACATGAGATAGTAGAGGAAACAGACTGAGATGGTATGGATGTACTGAGGATGTTGAGTACATAAATAGTAGAGGAAGGAAGACTGAGATGGTATGGTCATGTAATGAGGCTGGAAAAAGAGAGAGTGGCGAAGAAAATGTTTAAAATGAAGTATGTAGAAAAAAGACCGCAAGGGAGGCCAAGAAAAAGATGGGAGGAGCAGATAAGAGAAAGTGTTTAAGTGAGAGGAGAAGAATGGAAGAAATTAAATGAGAAGAGTTGTGGAATATTAGAGGAGGATGGAGGCATTTTACTTAACTGACACAACCACAGGCCGGAAACAGATGATGATGGTGATAATGTTGATTAATATGCTACCAATGATTATCACAAAAAAAATTGTCTCGTAGTTTCTAAAGATGCCCAATATGTCGA
The DNA here is from genome assembly GCA_033556935.1 of Timema podura. NCBI lineage: Eukaryota > Metazoa > Arthropoda > Insecta > Phasmatodea > Timematidae > Timema > Timema podura. The sequence continues at coordinate 25,007,585 of JAVRXN010000006.1, forward strand.
TTTGTAAGAACATTACTGTAAAAAATCCTCTTCTCCATACATTAAGGTCATTCGAAAATAAAAAATATATACGGCACAATTTTAACACATGTATAACTATGAGCTAAAAATATTTATCTAATTTATTTCAAATCATTACAATTCCCAAGTTATAAGGTGAAATACTTGATATTTTATGCTTTTAATGTACCATTGTTAAGGTACAGTAATTAAATAATGCCCGAAGCTGAATTTAGTGTAAGACATGCATATGAGGTGTACACAATGAAATATTTATAGTGTTAAATAAAAATAATTTTTAAAGTATAAGCAGTTTAAAAGTGGTAAAACTACGTAATTTTTTAATCATATATGAATACTATTCACTTTATAACCCAACAATTTGATTAGACTACTTCTAAATTTGTAATAATACACTATTTATTTGGAATGGAAATTTTTTAGCCTAAATTGAAGCGTTAATTTTATTAATGTGTTCTAATTATTATTGAAAATTCACAGGTCGTTATTGGTCTCGGAAACACCAGAAGGTAATTATTTATGAAATAATAAATAGGAAATATACGGACGACTTTTTCCCAAAGAGGATTACTAAGGGAGTAATGAGCTCTTGAAAATCGTATTTTTAAAATTATTTTATGTAAAAATATCAGAAACGACAAATACCTGGATAATGTTTTTTTGAACTAAGGTGTTAAACCTCTAAAAACTTGGTTGGTAATATCATCCCCTTCTCCGAATAAATGGGGGCTGCCACCCTACCGTCATCTTGCAACACTGCACAACTGGCTGCCTAACTTCAAGGCACTAAGAAACGAAACTAAACAATATGTGATTTTCTCGGAAACGATGAGCCTAGAGAGTTCCAACAAGAAGACTTTTTTTTTGTTAGTTGATACATTCTGATTAATAATTCATCATTAAAAATCAATTACAACACAGTGTTACAAAATTAAATGCGTGTAATAGGGTGGCAACCCTAATTTAATCAATGAAGGGATATGATATTACCAACCAAGTTTTCAAAGGTACATCTTAGTTCAACAAAATATTATCCAGGTATTTGTTGTTTTATTTCAAGTTGTTTCTGATATATTTACATAAAATAATATCAAAATGGCATTTTCAAGGTCTCTTAATAAACACTTTCAGGAAAAAGTCGTCCATAATTATATTTCCTACTAATATTTTTGTAAGGAATCACCTCCCGGAGGGTCGAAGACAAATGACGATTCAGCTTGTTTATTTTAAATGATATTTAATGAAATTTCTTGTTTTGACAATGCATATTGTAAGAGACAACATCGACTACAGAACATAATATGACCCAGTCCAAGGCAGAGGGTCAGATAATCCCAACTAATGACACACCCAGGTAAAGCGGGACGCCGGCTTCCTTATCTGGTCGGTGTTGCTGAATGGGCTGAGACATTGCTACTTGCTATCTTTTCAAAGATAACCCTCCTACCCACAACTATTTTAAATTCCCTGGCAAAATAGTTATAGACTCAAAATATCTTAACAATTCTTATTGTCGAATGACGTTGAGGACTTACTTTTCAAATAATATCTGTCGTGGCAGGACGAGGTACTTGTATCCGTGCTGACCAGTTACGAGGAGGAACTGCTTGCACCACAGCAACACTAACTGGCGGTTACTCGGTGACGGCATGATGATGGAGCACGATCAATTCGTTTTCGGTGCGCCTGGGGCTCATCTCTTCACTGCCCAAATTTCACTTCCGGTAAACAAGCAATTGGGGAACAAACCAAAACCTTTCGAGTTTTCTCGATACTATTCGAACATCCGGGCCTATCTTGCGGCGGGATACAATATCAAAGCGGCTTAAGATAATTTCTCAATAGTAGATAATTAAATCTGATACTTTAACTCAGTCGGTAGCGTGTCTACCCATTGGGCTAAAGGTCCCGGGTTGGATTTCCGATGACCGAAAAATTATCATTGGTGAAATGTGGGTTTATACTTTCACATTGATAAATTAACGACCGGAGAGTGGATGTTGTGCCTGTCCTAGTCTTAATAGATTATATGGTAAATAAAGCTATGCCTGGCCTAGCAAGCCGGTAGTGGAAAATATATGGCTTGGATAAGAAACTGACCTAGGCCACAGCTTGAAACAGTAACGGATGTAAACACTAGATAACTCAATGCTAGAAACCAAAATCATCAAAAAATGCCTAAAGAAACAATATTAGCAAAATTCATTTTTTAAAAGATATTGACCAAATGTAGGCCTTTATGAAACATATCAATATATATCTACAATATATGTCCATGAAATTATAGTGCTGTGTGGTATACCGTAATAATTTCGAAATATTCATCACTATGTGCATGTTTTTAGTATATTAGCAGCCAACAGTAGTTTATTTTTCAAAGATTAAATCGGAGGCATAAATTTTATCTTAAATTTAGGTAAACACAATAAAGAGCAGTTATAGATAAAAATATTGCACCATGTATTTATAAACTACATAGATTATATTTAAAATATTTTTGTAACATATATTAATAAAATCGTTAGCTGTATTTTTTTACGTATACATCTATATATTGGTTAGTTTAACATAAATAGTCACGCTGATGATAAACTTAAGGAATAAAGAGAGAAAATACACTTAAAGCTTACAGATTTTGTGCTTTAAGGCATGAAAAAGCGTTAATTTAGAATAATGTATTGTTTTTTAAGATTAAAATGATTATTTTTTAATCAGTAAATTAATTGTTTAAACACTTAAATGATGGTGCCTGGCAAAAAAGGTGGATTTAAAAATAATCCTTCAATTTAATTTTCATAAAAATGAATATTTGAATAATTTTTTAAAAAAAGAAAAAGAATTGAAAAATTTCTTTACTATTCTTTACTATGGTTGTTGCACTAAAGTGAAAGTGTAAAAAATCAACGATCCGTCGATAAACAAGATTCTATTGTTTACCACCTAGAGTATTTAATTTTTCAACTAGTGAGAATTATTTAAAGATCTGTTAATTACCGGACGTGTGAGTTTGTCCATATATCAAGTCACGGGACGCCCAACACTTTTTTTATACGGTAGCTCGCCCGATAATTAAACAGGGTCGCTAATTATAGCTCGGTCGGACGTGTTTTTCTCTTGTCGCACTATCCAAGATTAATTGCTTCGGTTCTTTGAAGGTCGTGAGTGACAATAAAGATGAAGGCCTTATTGAATATATCGAGTGAAAACTTCCGGTCTTGACAGACCCAACTAGAAGAAACGTCACTTCCTGTTTCCTGTTGAACCAAATTGATGTTTTAAGATGGGAGTATACGGGACATGAAAAAAGGTAGATGATTTAGAAGTTTTTATTGCAAAAAAAAAAATGTTTTTGCCAAAATTAATTATCACTCCAGTAGAAACCTAAAGTTTAATTTTATCCACATGGTGATATCAACATTTGTTGAATATCTGTCATGAGCATTGCGGCATTAGATAAAAACATTTTTAATGAATAAAAAATAGGCATCATTAAATTCCAGACACTTACAAGAACAGTGTTGATATCTTCATGTGAAGAAAATTAAACTCTCTGTTTCACTAGATAAATATTAGGCCCATATTTTTTTAAAATTTTAATCATAAACTGCAAAAAACGTACCTAATCCCCCCCCCCCATAATGAGAAAGCATGTAAAGAAACACAATGTTATCAGTATTTTAATGATTCAATCATATTGATATTATATTTTAAATATAGCGATATCTTTTTGATAGTTTTTAGTGGTTTTTATTTTCTAACAAATGTCACTACCAAACCTGTATATAGGTATTAAGTCACTAAAATAGTTAAATAAATTCTTATATGAAAGGAAGCCAACTTAATTTATAACGTTAATAGATGGAGCTGTCCAGCAGTAGGAGAAACAAACAGGGAGGAGGAAAATACAAATGACAATACAATTTGTGTTATAGATATAACCACCATATTAAATATCTATTATTCTATATTAAAGTTACATGTTTATAGTTTCCCACGAAATTAATTTAATAAGCGACACATTTAAAATTAGCGGTCAACCAAACATATTTTGTGATATTTTTAATTGAATATGTAGTATGTCCTGGTTACGATAATGAGTTAGGGATGAGAAGGTTGAATTTAGAGGGAAAGTACCCACATTCGCATGGAGAAGGAGTGGAAAACCATTTAAAACTAACATCAGTACAACCAAACCGGGATTTGAGCCCATATCTCCCAATAATCAGCAGCCCTACTTTATTGCGAGAGAGACTCCTTAGACCATACGGCTAATTAAGTAGGTTTGCCAAAGTTATATCTCTTTATTGCAATATATAAATTTTATAATAAATAGTTGATTCTCGTAAAAAATAGCTTATATGAAAGCTAATGCATGTATAGAATAAATATAGTAGAAAAATATGAGTATCTAGTTGTCGAGACAAAAATAATATTAATTACATAACATTTTTTAGATCCCTATTTAAAAAAAATATTTTGACAAAGTTAGTTAGTTTAAATATTTAGGAACAATTTAACTAGCAATAATTGTATTAGATAGGAGATTAGGGGAAAAAATACAATCGGGAAAAGCATGCTATTACTTGGCCAGTAAGTTGTTGACATCTCACCTGCTGTCAAGGAATGTAAAACTCAGAATATACAAAACAATAATTTTACCTGTTGTTATTTATGGGAAAAGTGATCCCTTAGCTTACATAACGAAAACAAATCTAGAGTGTTTAAAAGCAGAGTACCTAGAAAGATATTTGGTTCAAAAAGGTATTAAGATACTGTGGTGTGGAGGAGTTTACGTTATTATGGTTAAATAATCCTGTACTCATCGCAAGACATTGGTAGGATAATCAAGTCTCATAGATTACGATGGGCAGGACATGTAGAGCGAATAAAAGAATCGATCTATAACCGTGTCAAGGGTATTGACGGCAAACTCAATGGGAACAGACCATTGGAAAGATCTAGGCGCAGATGGAAGAATAATATTAGAATGGACCTGGAAGAGATAGGTGTAATGAGGACTGGATTGAAATAGCTCAAGATAAGGATGGTGTAACGAGGTGGACTGAATAGAACTAACTCAAGATATGGATAGGGTGTAACAAGGTGGACTGAATAGAACTAGCTCAAGATAGGGATAGTGTGTAAGAAGATGGACTGGATAGAACTAGCTCAAGATAGGGATAGGGTGTAATGAGGTGGACTGGATAGAACTAGCTCAAGATAGGGATAGGGTGTAATGAGGTGGACTGGATAGAGCTAGCTCAAGATAGGAATAAGTAGAAAAAAATTAAAGATGCGTGAATGAATACGTGGCAAAACAACAATCACAATTAAAATTTAGAAAAAACAACAGAAAATACCTAACATCTATTTTTAAAATATAATATACCCTCAAGTCTTTATAGTCACGATATTATTTTTGTATCATATTATTTAATAGTATTAACTAAATATTTTTACAATAGAAAACGTATATTTTAATTTTTTCTAGCTGTTCTGTTTCTGGATGGCTAAAAAAAATGAAACGAAATAGAAAGATACCAAGAATACTATGAATTTAACATATTGATGACTTCAAATAAGGAAAGGAGATTAAGTTTCACGGTGTAAAAATAAAGGAAGCTGCTGATGGGACATGAAGGCCTCAATTTGGACAAGGCAACGTACCCGTCGAGAGACAGAACACCTAATAATAGTTAAGAACATTCGAGAAGTGGACAACTTCAACCCTTTTATCCAACCCGAATACAGAAGTCTCTGCTACCATGAAACCTTATTGGAACCTTCTTCTCGTTTGTTGTTCATTAGACTTTTTTTAACCACTTAGTTACTGAAGAGCGCTGATTTTGGTTATAGCCACAAGTGATCCAAATAAAGAACAATGTTCTATGCCAGATTATTGAACGTTTTTAATTGTCAATAGCTGAAAGCCTTTGTTAAATATTTAAGGTTTACAAGTTCATGTAATGTTACAATAACAGCTGATCTATGAAGAACAATGTCTGATACAACAGTTTCGTTTGATGTGCGAGCAAGCACTATCATGTTCGACTGACCCAAAGTAATGTGAGTGTGTAAAAGGGAGTGAGAGTTGAACTGTGGTCCCACCCGTGCGGAAACCAGAGAGAAAGATCGCATGACCTGCCCTCTAGCGCCACACACGGTGAACCCAGAGTTCAAGAGCGCGAGGTGACGGTAGAGTGACGTCATACTCTACAGTTTCGACAAAAGAAGTAAATAATAACACAAAATTTAACTTACATTTACTTAATTAACTTCACCATTCTGATCACTTTGGTTAGAATCCAGGGTTAGTTAGTCCATCATTAATCCACAGCTCTCTAGCTAGATAACTAAAGTAGCAAATTAAGTGTTTTGGGCTGAAAAAAGCTGGGCATGTAGTCTAAATATCAGTCTCATCAAGTATGGGTTTATTGTCACGAGGAGCTAAGGGTTCGAATCCCAAAGTGATGTAATGAAGGTTGGGTTTTTTATCAATGGTTTCTCGCTTTCTTTCCAAGCAAATGCGGATACGTTTCACATAAAATTATACATTCCTCTGTCCATGTCCCTTTTAGAACAATTTTATTATTATTATTATTATTATTATTATTATTAGCACCACGTATTACTACCTGTTCGGGTTATAGGTACTTACGCTAATGTGTAATGGTAGGGTGATTGTGAGATGAAATGGAGGACCTACAGTTTAACGTGGGATCCGAACCACGTTGGGGTCCTGGCCTTACACACACTCACAAATTGTGATTAATACACGTCTTGTCAGAGGTGAAGGAAGGGTTTGGCAATCAGATAAATCTGTGCCGGGACCGAGGATTGAACCCCGGACACTCAGAGCATAAGTCCAACACCTTACCCCTAGACCACCACGTCACCCAATTTAATAATGATAGACCGGATGATTAGTCCTAGTAAAATGTAGTAGATAACAAGTTTGATGATATACAATGCTAGGAATAAATATTAACCTCATATTTAGGTTAGCTAAAATTACAGTAGTGACAAAATCCACCCTCTCCACACTGTTCCTTAAGATCCTAGAGTCAAATTTTCCAATTTCGAAAATAGAGTGTTTTATTACATTTTACCTCAATCCTCATCCTATTCCGTTTTGACATTATGTTTAAGAGTTATATAGGCAATGCCTGCTTCAAGGTATAAGACACACAAAACCAGATAACCACACAATAAATTTGCAGTGAATAGTAAACACTTTAAAACTAATTGAATCAAGATATTATTTTTAATTACCGAGTGTTCACAAATATTTAATCAGACTGTATCATAAACAAATTAAATGGCCCCAAAAAATTGTGTAAAAATATTCAAGCTAGCTCCAGCTAAATTATTTATTTAAATCAAGTCTTTATAAAAAGTGGATGTCTACAATTATATTAAGATACTAAATTTACATTTTAAATTTAACAACAAATAGTGCAATATGTTTATGGCTTCTTCTTATAGCTTAAATACAAAATATGTGTATATTTTATGTAAGGATTGTCTTTATTTACTAGGTGGCTAAATTACATTATAAATTTAAAATATTTGTAAATGATTAGTGACATTACCTTATTCCTTTTAAAAAAATGTAGGATTATTTTCAATATAAACGAATTTCAAGAAAGTGAATGAAATTTTAACTAACGTGTCAGAAAAAATACTAATATCAAACACTAGCGCTGTTGGGTTGGAAACTCCACACAAGTTCACTGTCCTGCGCTACTCTTTTGTCTATGCTAATACTATTTGCCACTGCCACTGTCAATACCATAATTACAACTGATTATACGCTTGTCCACTTAAACTGCTATCTGGTGTGCCAGGTGGGAACTAGTGTTGTTTAGCTTTGAACAGGCGCTCGTGTCTGGCCGATAACAACAGATATACTCAGTCCACCCCTTGTTGGACCTCTCTAAACAAATGTTTAAGTTGGGGATGTAATAAGGCGAAGAAAGGTCAGAGTTCGTTGCAGTGTTTTTATCAAAACTTTTTTTTTGCCCAAAATAAATCAAATATTGATTAAGTATAGAAGTTAATTTTATTCACATGGTGATATCAACAGTGGTTGAATTGGATGACTTGGTGTTCTAGGGGCAAGGTGTCAGACTTCTGTGCTGAAGGTCCGGGGTTCAATCCTTGGTCCTGGCACAGATTTATCTAATTGCCAAACCCTTCCTTCACCTCTGACAAGACGTGTATTAATCACAACTTGTGAATGTGAGGAATGCCAGGCCTCCACTGTGGTTCGGATCCCACGTTAAACTGTAGGTCCTTCATTTCATCTCACAATCACCCTACCATTACACATTAGCGTAAGTGCGTATAACCCGAACGGGTAGTAAGACGCGGTGCTAATAATAATCATAATAATAATAACAGTGGTTGAACATATGTCATGAGCATGGCGGCATTAGATGACAAGTTTTTTAAATGAAGAGAAAAAGTTGTCTTCCAGGACATCCTTGACAGATATTCAACAACTGTTGATATCACCATGTGAAGATAATTAAATTATGTTTCTACTGGAGCAATATTTTATTTATTTTGTCTAAAAAAGTTTTTAGATATAAACATCAAAAACACTGGTTTTTTTTCGCATTTCTTAAGCCCCCACCTTTATACTTGATCCATGCTCAAGAAAACTAATAGTATGACGTCATGTGTGAAGAAAACTTTTCAAATTTTTTTTTCTAACCTCCAAACCGTGTTCAAAAACTAACATTATATCCAATCATAATTTCTCTGGAGATTCCTCTTAGGTAAAATAGTTACACTATAAAAGTGTCAAAAATAAAAAATATTTCATTAGATGCATTTAGTTTAATCTTCTAAAAATAGTAATTCCAACAGCTATTTAATATTTGCCATGATCACTGTGACATTTGAACAGGATGTATTCCTCTAGTTCAGTGGTCCCAACGTGGTGTACGCGTACCCCTAGGGGTCCGTGACAGGAAGTGTAGGGTTACGCGAAACGAATAATGGCGGAAAAAGCAACATTAGTCAACAGTGTAAGACAAAATATAAGTCAAAAGTTATGAAACTAACTCAACTATATGGCAAGGGGTCGTTCGGGGTTTATTCTATATTTGAACTTGAGAAAATGATTTAAATTTCAAACATAAAATAGTTTTATAATGATTAATAAATAAATTAAATCTGCTAGTTTATGTTGAAACTTGCTTTTTGAATATAAAATTAGTTTTTATTTTAACTTGCTTTTTGAATGAAAAAATATATTTATTCTTATTACTAAATTATTTTTTAATTTTTAATTTAATCGGTTGCAACAAATAAATTAGAAATAACTACTACTGTAGTAATTAAACATTTTGCTAAAATGAAGGGCACAATTTATGGAAATGGGTTTCCAAGGGGTACGCAAGCGAAAAAAAAGGTTGGAAACCACTGCTCTGGTTAAAAAAAAAAATCTGGTCATATTTCACGAGGCTATTGAAAAATATCAGTATTTCCAAATAGTTTGATCAAAAAAGGCCAAATTGAAAATTGAAAATATTTAGGGGGGCTATATTTTAAAATAAATTAAATATCTTCAACCAGCTTCGAGTCAAAATATCACAATTTTAAAATTCCTATTTTTACCAAAAGAAACTTAGGACTAAATTAAATTGTAAGACTTACTCTATAATTTTTTTCCGAGAAATTTAAAACTTTTTTTTCAGAATGGGTGTGAGTGTATTAGAATTTAAATCTTTCGTTTGAATCACTTTCATAATTGATGACAAATACGGGTTTGTAAGTCGTGATTTCTTGGGTGTTTGTTCACTTTCATTGGAGAAAACTAATTTTCACACACTTGTGTGGCAAAATATTGAACATATTCGATGAAAAATCGAACCATTTTTTGTGAATATATCTCCGGTGAGTAAAAAATACAAATTATGTGCACAAATTTTTTAAATTATTATTTAGCACCACATCTTACAAACCGTTCTGCTTATATGCTTATGTACTAATAACACTAATGGTTTTAGGAATTAGGAAAGTAATATTTATAGGAAGTGTAACAGGTAAAGTGGAAAACAATTTTGGATAATCCACGCTCTGTAAAACCGACCAAGATTCAAACCTCGATCTCTCAGTCATCGGCAGTCTAGTCTAACGCGAGAATAGTGTCTTAGACAGTGTGGTCACCGAAGCAGGTTTACAATTTAATTACCTATTTACAAATATCATAATCCAGATTACGTATCCTACACGTATATAGAGATGAATCGAGCACATATTAGTTGTTCATCAAAGTCCGCGAGCGCACTGAATCATGGATCGAACACATTTCAGTTTTTCATCAAAGTCCACGAGCCGTCTTGAATCATGGATCGAACCACATTGCAGGTTTGTTCATCAAAAGGTCACGAGCCGTCTTGAATCAGGATCGAACCACATGGCAGGTTGTCATCAAAGGTCCACGAGCCGTCTTGAATATGGATAGAACACATTGCTGTTTGTTCATCAAAAGGTCCGCGAGCCGTCTGGAATCATGGATCGTGCCAATTGCAGTTTGTTCATCAAAGGTCGCGAGCCGTCTGGAATCATGGATCGTGCCAATTGCAGTTTTTTTTTTTTTTTTTTTATTTAGCACGCTCTTACTACCGTCGGTATACGCTTGCAGGTTTTCATCAAAAGGTCCGCGAGCCGTTTGAATCATGGATCTAGCCACACGTTAGACAAACTACGTGTTTTTAACCCATGTTTTGGCTTCAGATTCAACATAGGCCCCAAATCGTCTAAGCTCGTTCATTAATAAACTAGGTTAGACAGTGGAGTGTCGTAAAGTGTTGCCAGGGTAAGCAGCATTAGTTTAAACTGTACCTGTGAGTTGACCACACCCCTCAGTATAACACTCATTGGTCAGGTATCGAAGGGAATACATTGCCGTGTGAGGTATGCAGAGCAGAGTATTTACGTATGATTGGTCAAATAAGTCCCAAGTGTGCGAGAACATATCGCAGGTACAGCTGTTTTAACAAGGTCTGCTTCCCTTGCAACACTCCACGACACGCCACTGAAGTTAGATCATGTTTCACTTTACACCCATTACTGTTTCCATCCTACAATCCTGGTAAGTTTTTTTATCTAATACATATATTTTCCACTACCGGCTTGCTAATCCTATCGTATGCTTTATAATTCTACTTAAGACTAGACAGGCACAACATTCAGTCCCCGGTCATTAATTTATCACTGTGAAAGGGTAAACCCACATTTCACCAATGATGCATTTTTCGGTCATGCTGAGACTCAAACCCGAGACCCTTAGCTCAAGAGGTAGACACGCTATCGATTGAGCTAAGGTGTTGGCTCAGATTAGATCATGTAGCGTTATAAATATCCTGAACAGGCCTAATTATCTTGAAAACATAGGCGATGTTTCCATACTGAATTCAGTACACTATTCATGTGGGAAATACAACTGTATTGGTGGAAACCAGTAGCTATCATGGAAACTTGTGCGTAGTTTGGTAAAAATTTGGGTCGTTGTTATCAGCTATGTTTAAGCACGGACAACAAGCGCGAATTAAACAATGGTTTCCTTGTCTTTCAAACAGGTAAAGTGAAATATTTGTGTTTGGAAAATAAAGGTTTTCAGAGCATTGGTTTTAGTTAAAATGTATTTTTGGTGATAAACTCATATTTAAAAATTTGTCAAGTGTTAAAAATTATATTTAAAAATACTGTAATTTTTAGAGACAAAACATTATCTGAAAGAGAATTTTATTTTCCTAACAAAACATCGCTTAAAAACCAATATCCACGCCAATTCCATTGCCACGTAAATAAAAAGCTTACACTAAATTTCAAGCTCAAATATGTTGTGAGTAGTTTATTGTTGCGCCAGCTGAACGTGCACGATAGTTGTATTTGTAAAGTGTAGACTTTGTTTGTTGTGGCAATATAAATATAGCTCTGACTTCCAACTCAACTGTATCGCATATGGGACTATATATTTATTTGCAAGATACCTATTAAAATTTTAACGTAAGCTCTTATTCGCATGACAATTGTATTGGTATAGCTACTGACGCAGGTAAAATTCGACAATATAAATGAGGCTTTACTTAATTACTTACTATATGGCACTAGGAATTCGAAAGTTTATTGCAACCCTTACAAAAGTTCGCCACCCATCTTTAGCTTGAGCTAGTTCTATACAGTCCACCTCATTACACAATATCCCTATCTTGATATAGTTCTATCTAGTCCCAACTCATCCACCTGCGCCTATTGATATAGTTCTATCAGTCCACCTCATTACACCTATTTCCCTCAGGTCAATTTTAATGTTATACTCTCATCTGGGAATAGATCTTCCCCAATATCTCTTCCCATTTGTATTTGGTTTGCCAGCCAATACCTTAAAGACGGTTATATTCCTCCAATCACGCTAATACACGAACCATTTCCTGAAAGGAAATTTAATATTAGTCGGTACCATTAATTTATTATATAACTAGGTATTTCATTAGTTCGACAAGCCCTTTGCCTTGTACATATTGAGTCTTCCGGCATGTTCCATTAGAAGCTTTTTTTTTAAAGTTCGTGAAACTTCATCTTCTTTGCTTGTTTGAAGGCATCCCTCATCTGCATTCGTGGTCTTAATGTTCCCCCCCCCCTTTTCTCTTTTACCTTTCCTTCCATGACATCGCTCAATACATCATTTTATTCTCAAAATGTGAACCATCCAATCACATTAAACAATTCACCCAGTAAGGACGGAACAGTGAAGAGAGAATGCTCATCGCATATCTACTAGTATTACTTCATTGAATATTTCGTGTAAGTGTCCATTGTTAATTTCATTACAGACCGAGGGGTGGTAGGGCAGCGAATATTTGTATCGGGTGGGCTTCGGGTGGGCATTACAAAATGTACACTCGGGCATGGGCAGATTAGGGTGGGCATTTCATTTTGCAAATAACTTTGTCACAGGTTCTATAAAATTTCAAATTATAAGTTCAAACAATCTAATTTAATTAAAAAAAAAAGATAGAGACAACTTTGTCACAAAACTATAAAATCTCAAATATAATATATTTAACAGTCTAATTTAATTTAAACAAAGTTAGAAACAACTTGGTCGTAAAGAGTCACAAAATGCAAAATAGCCGTTTCCAATTTAATGTTCATTTGATGCGTACTTTTCTATTTATATGGTGACCTGGTGGTCTAGGGGTAAGGTGTCAGACTTCTGTGCTGAGGGTCCGGGGTTCAATCCTCGGTACCGGCACAGATTTATCTGATTGCCAAACCCTTCCTTCACCTCTGACAAGGTGTGTATTAATCACAGCTTGTGAATGTGAGGAATGCCAGGCCTCCACCGTGGTTCGGATTCCACGTTAAACTGTAGGTCCTCCATTTCATCTCACAATCACCCTACCATTACACATTAGCGTAAGTGCGTATAACCCGAACGGGTATTAAGACGCGGTGCTAATAATAATAATAATAATAATAATAATAATAATAAATAATAATAATAATAATAATAATAATAATAATAATAATAATAATAATAATATAATAATAATAATAATATAATAATATAATAATAATAATAATATAATAATAATAATAATAATAATAATAATAATAATAATAATAATAATAATAATAATAATAATAATAATAATAATAATAATAATAATAATAATAAATAATAATATAATAATAATAATAATAATAATAATAATAATAATAATAATAATAATAATAATAATAATAATAATAATAATAATAATAATAATAATAATAATAATAATAATAATAAATTTATATCTTAACAAATCTGGCTAGTAATAATAGATTTAAGAAATGTAAAAATAAACTAATTTAAATTAAGTTTTCGCAAGAATAGGGCCGAAAAAACTTAATATGGAAATATTGAATTTGTTATGTTGTTGGCATTGACAGAGAAAAATTAAATCGTAGGAATCTTGATCTCGCTATGTTGTAGACTTGTAACCTATGAGAAATATTATCGTAGTTTTGTTGAAAGCAAACATAATAATTTACGAACTAATAAAAAATAATACTTACCTTTGTTTAATATTAGTTTAATTGAAATAATTCAATTATGATTATCAGTTAAAGGTGACCTGGTGGTCTAGGGGTAAGGTGTCGGACTTCTGTGCTGGGGGTCCGGGGTTCAATCCTCGGTCCCGGCACAGATTTATCTCATTGCCAAACCCTTCCTTCACCTCTGACAAGATGTGTATTAATCACAACTTGTGAATGTGTGGAATGCCAGACCTCCACAGTGGTTCGGATTCCACGTTAATCTGTAGGTCCTCCATTTCATCTCACAATCATCCAACCATTACACATTAGCGTAAGTGCGTATAGCCCGAATGGGTAGTAAGACGCGGTGCTAATAATAATAATAATAATAGTTAAACATTTTTTTCAAAGTTTTAATTAGAGGTTAGTGCTAACGTGGTATTATATACTTACCAAGTACCGATTTACTGCCCAAAATTTCGGGTGCTCGACTACCTACTGAATTAAGTACGAAATATAGTATAATTGTAGTGGGTATAATAAATCGTGGACGTAGTATAGCTAAGTGTTGTGTGTGTTCAACTGACCTCGCTCGATATAGGCTTCAACTCTTCGTGACAGAACCCTTCACCAAAGGTCGAGTGATTAGGGAGACAACCCGCAACTAGTAGCCATATACTGGTTCGATACCGAGCACATACTAGTTTAATTTATAATTGGTGTATACGATCTCTATCTCAAACTAATGTGCCAATTTTATTCTTGGCATTATCAGGAACAGCCATTCTAAAACCATGTATACGATTATAAGAAGGTATAATCCAATTTTAATTTGTAAAATGCAAAAAAAAAAAAAAAAAAACTGTCAACATTGATCAAATTTTACTTTTTTATTAGTATCGATAATACCTATCTATCAAAAGTTACATATCGCATGAGCTGACGTATGAATACATGAAAGTAAATCTAGTAGCTTTACTAGCTGTCATATAAGGCCCATTATATAATTGAAAAGCTAAATATGATTAAATTAACCTGTTGGTCGAATTACATATTATGTTATATTAAAGTCAATCTAGATGGTCTTAAGATAAAGTGTTCGCCTCAAGACCTGATGTTTATGGGTTCAAACCCAGCTGGGGTGGACGATTTTTCTTGAGCGATTAGATATCCGTAGCACAACTTCCTTCGGAGGGGAAGTAAAGCCGTCGGTCCTATGTCGATTGTGGCATGTAAAAGAACCCTGGAATGTTCCCATAAAAATTGGTAGTACTTTCGCTCTCACTCATAGAAAATCTCTTGTGAAAATATAATTAGTTGGTTCATAATTGGATGGCCCGTGTTCTATTCTCTGCCCAGGTGTAAGTAAATTTTATATATTTACTCATTTTTTCTATACTTTCTTGACCAACAAACAACGACCAAAATGGGCAAGGCCTTAATTAACATTTTGTATTTTAGACAAATATTTAATATATTTATTATTTAGAAACTTTATCTGATTCAGTAGAGTGCATACATACTGAGAAAAAGGTCCTGGATTCGATTCCTGACATGACCTAAAATTTAATAATTTGTTAAATGTAGGTTTCTCATTTCCCAATGATGAACTAACGGTTCGGGTCTGGGTGTTGTGTCTGTTCTAAATTTCAGATAGTTTATAAGTTGTTTTGCTGATGTAAGCAATTGGTTCAGAAAGTTCAATTAAATATCACAAATAGAAACAAATGTATTTATTAAATATCACAAATAGAAACAAATGTATTTATTAAATTGTACAGTATTAAGATCTTACAAATAAATCACGAAATCTATAGTAAATTACTTTTAAGATTTTATTTAAACCAATTAACATTTTTGGGACTGAGAGGAGTTGATTTCGAGATTATAAATGATTCCTCTCCAAAATAAAGTTTTAAATAATTCAAAACCTACTTGTGCAACCTTTAATCTAAATGGAGTCATCTATGAAAGTTTTATCAAGAATGTTAGTACAAACAATGGGAAGATTTTCCTAGTAAAGGATATGGATTTATTTCTTGTTATATAATATAACTTAAGATAATTACAAACAATTTGTCAAGTCCCCAGTCGTTAATTTATCACTGTGAAAGGGTAAGACCACATTTCACTAATTATACTTTTTCGTCCATGACGGGAATCAAACCCAGGACCCTTATCTCAGTATACAGACACGGTACTGACTGAGTTTTGGTGTAAAATTGTCCTACTACTAAACAAATATATTCCTTCCCAATTAATACTTCTAAACAAATACATTCCTTCATTACATTTTAATTCTAACCAAATATATCCCCTCACCATATCCTAATACTAAACAAATATATTCCCTCAACTTGTCTCACTAATAAACAAATATATTCCCTCAACTTGTCTCACTAATAAACAAATATATTCCCTCAACTTGTCTCACTAATAAACAAATACATTCCCTCAACTTGTCTCACTAATAAACAAATATATTCACTCAACTTGTCTCACTAATAAACAAATATATTCACTCAACTTGTCTCACTAATAAACAAATATATTCACTCAACTTGTCTCACTAATAAACAAATATATTCACTCAACTTGTCTCACTAATAAACAAATATATTCACTCAACTTATCTTAGTTCTGTCCAAGCTATACACGTTTTATTACACTAATAGGTTAAGGATGAAAAAAAGGAGGTCCTTAGAGGAAATGCACTCGTATTTGTTTGGAGTGATAGTGGGAAACCATTTAGTAACAATCAAATTTTGAACACCCCTCCTGGGTTCAAACTCCAACCACTCTGTAAGTGTCAAACCAGACTAGATGAGTTTGACATTCAGTCCACGTATTCACTGATGAGGGTATTTTATCTTCCCTGAATGTTAGGGTCATACTCATTAAATTTAACTGATTTTTGTAGGTTATTATTATTATTATTATTATTATTATTATTAACATGTCTTACCACCCGTTCGGTTTATAAGCACTTACGCTAATGTGTAATGGTAGGGTGATTGCGAGATGAAATGGAGGACCTACAGTTTAACGTGGGATCCGAACCACGGTGGAGGCCTGGCATTCCTCACATTCACAAGTTGTGATTAATACACGTCTTGTCAGAGGTGAAGGAAGGGTTTGGTAATCAGATAAATCTGTGCCTGGACCTAGGATTGAACCCCGCACCCTTAGCACAGAAGTCTGACACCTTACTCCTAGACCACCAGGTCACCTGTTGTGGTAGGGAGAGGAGTGAGTGATAAAACCATGTAGTTAAAATTAATATCATTATACCAGATCCGGGATTCGAACACCTATATCCCCGTCACTGGCGAACAAGACAAGATGAGTTTTACTTTTAGTCTATGATAATATCATGGGGTATGACTCTGTTTCTACTTTCTCTCAACACCTTGGAAAGAAAGTATTGTGATCGTACAAAAAACTCGAACCCGAGATTTTGATAAATGTCAAACCTCCTGAAACCAAAAAAGATGTATTAGCGATGCGGTCTGCCTGTCTGTCTATGCCTTGGGCTAGAGTCAAAACTATTTTACAGATTTTGCTATAACTTTGTATCTGGGGTGTTCATAAGGCCCCCCCCCCCCCCCCGAGATTTTTTAAAATTAGATGTATAACCCTAAATTTAAGGTCTTTTTTGAAGGGCAAAAAGAGAAAAAATCTATTTTCTCTAAATTTGCTATAGTGATTTTGATTAACTGTTATGTCTAGACACTATTTATAAATAGGATGAAAAATCTCATTTTCTCATGAAAGTTATTTTGCAGGTAATTTATATAAGGGGAATTTTCCAATTTTCATCATTTTTCCGCAACTATTTGAGATACGAAATATCTTATTATTGTAAAGTTGTAATATTATTAAAGATACAAATCTTTTATTTGAAATATATTTGTACAAAAACCAATAGTTTTTGAGCTATAATCAAATTTATATACTTTTTAATTCAGGTATTTGGTAATGAATTTGATTCCTATGCTCTTTGGGGGTAAAAGATATTTCTCTTTTCTTAACTTTTATGTTACATAGTTTTCAGTTCCTAAGTAGTATCAGTGTATATTATTTCATTTATGATCTTTGGTATAGTGTTTTTACAACAATGTATAAACCTATTATCTAGTTTCACAAATCTTACGAGTTTTTAGTAAAAATCTATTAGTTTTTAAGATGAAAGTGGGAGAAAATCTGTGCGGTGCACCATACCATTTATTTTATAATGATTGTCAACACCTGTTATATCTCGTGCTGTTATTCAGACTCAACTGGACAATAGAAGGTTATCTTCTGCTTACATTCAAACACACCAGGAGTTCCAACAATAGTTCGATGCTATTTTGTTTTCTATCGGTGGGAGATGGATTTGGTTGTGTTGCATTGCACGCTCAAGTGTTTGACATTGTAACTATGTATATTTGTTCAAGCTCTATTCAATTAACTTTAATAAACAATGATTGTTTTTATAGGCCTACTGATGAAATAAAGAGGGCGTCAAACAAAAACATTCAACAATATATATCCATCAATAGTTTGAATACTATTCAACTGATTGATGCCCTCCAACAATGAAAGAAGATTAAGTTTCAGCATTTAGAAAAAGGAAACTGTTTGTTCGATACATGGGAGGAATCAATTTTGAAAAAGCAACGGATCTGTCGAAACAACAGAACATCTAGTCTAGTCATGTGACACAAATATAAATAAAATAGCACTACCTATATTATATCTATTTTTAAACACCATATTATGATAATTGAAAAATGACATTTGGACACGGGAATCGAACACGGAACATTTGGTTTAGTACCCTTATAAGGATGGAAAACGAGAAACTTTGCAAACGTTCAGAAATCCCACCTTATTTAAGAATTGATATGATTTTTTTAAAAGATATTTATCACGCTAAGTTGAAAATGATTGGTATCAACCCATCCATGTAGCATTAAAATTCATGTATTATAATAAGTTAAATATAGTTTTAAAAGATTTAATTAAAGAATTAGCTAGTTTTAAACAAAATTTTATGCGAAAATAGCGCAGTTTTAAGATTGAGGTACATAACTTTAAATACATTTCTAACCTTATTCAACCAAATAAAATAATGATATGATAAGGTCACAACGGTACATTTCTAAGATAATTGAACATCGTTTTAGTGGTTTTAAAGTTTCTAAACCACCCTTCACTTGAGAAATATCGTAGTGTGGAAATTCTCCTTTCAAAAAGGCATAACATAAATTACCAATTTTTAATATCTTGTTCAAACTAAACTTCACAAAGCTTGGTATTAACCAACCTAAGTATTTTCTACGAATATATTGTTATTGTAAATTTAAATACAACACATATTTTTTGTTTTATGGATTAAATAATAACCTGTAAGTCAAGTCATTCACTAAAAAAGTTTAAATGTAGAAACAGGAAAATGTGCACTTTTAGCTCTAAGATTGATTAGGTTAGTTCAATATGTTCACGTGTTCTTCTACCCTGAAAGGTATAAATCTTACCGTGCGTTGTTTCACTATGGCGTAGCTTTCAAGATAAGGCCATAGTGTAATCCATCATGGTAAGACTTTTAACATTCATGGTGAGGTCTACATTATCCTATCACTTTCATTTTATATAATATATTAATATATATAAATATGTATGATGTATAATATACATAAATACATGTATAATATATATATAAATACATATTTATATAAACATATATAAATTATTAAAAGCGTTTTAAGTTGTGGTGCCATTGACAAATGTATTTTTTGTTTTTAATGTTTATTACGTCACGAGCAACCAAGAGAACAACAGCTTTTTAGCTAATTAATTATAACTAATTAAATTTAGACATTTTTTTGAGATTTGGCTATCCTCCCGAATACAAACGTCTATATAACTATACAATTTTTTGACCAATTGCTTAAAATTGCTATATCAAATCAAGGTTTTTTTAGCCAAGAAACTTTTTTGAGTTCTTGGTGAGTCTCGAATTTATTGCAAAGCATAATAGCATAGGGTCCGAGAAATTCGAGTAAACTAGAATTCGAGCAACCCATCTCTAATATTATAAATTATATATATATATAGCTACATTCAACAGAACTAATTTATCAACACTGTTTGATAACACGGATATATAAAACATTACTTTTAGTGAGTATAATATACTGTACAGTACAACTTAAATGAAATAGTCCAATCTTAATAAGAAACACGTTATTTGAAAACTGGAAACTTTTATTGACACAATGACGAAAATAAAAATATTACAATTATTATGTATAAAATTTTTAGAACCTTTAATACGAAAAGGAAAGAATAAATTATATAGTAACTCACAAGGAAGTATTGTTGGGAGGTTTTTAAATGAAATTGTTAATTGATAAATCAATTTAAAAATACTGATAAAATTCCTAAATTTAGTGAATTTTAAACAATGTTGGTGGTCGAAAATGGACATACTATAAAAATCAGGTTTATTTTAATGGTTAATAATCTATCACTTCACTCTCTTGTTATACTAAGTTACTGATTGTGGATCGATCGGGGTTTGATGTGCACATCATCAGTCCAGTGTATTGTAAAGCTGAAGTTATTGGCATCCTAGGACATCCTGGAAACTTGTGGGATCCTCCAAACCTTGTTCCTGTGCTGCCATGATTTAAAATCAATGGTATTCAAGAGCAGGGGAATTGTAGGATGGGGTTTAAGAGGTTGGGTGGGTGGGTAGGTGGTCTAGCAAGAGGTATGCGGGACAAAATGCTTCATAGCACTCAGCCACAACTGACTCTACAGTCCTTTTACATGAAAGGTAGCTGACTTATTTTAATTTGGTTATATGATGGCCCTATCATATAGGTTACACTCAAGTGGTCCATATCAGGAAAGGGTTATATATTGGTGATGTAATAAAATGATTTACCTTTACTGGTTACATTATGAACCAAACTTATTAGCTACCTCATAGTGGAAAAAGCAAGGGAAGCTTGCTTCCTTGGTAAGTTAAGGTAGCACTCTTATCATAAAAGGTTATACTTTGACACTATAATATAATATACACCATAACAGAACAAAGCAAGGAAAGCTTGCTTCCTAGGTAGGATAAGGATAACACTCCTATTAGAACAGGTTATACTTTGACACTATAATATAAGATACACCATAACAGAACAAAGCAAGGAAAGCTTGCTTCTAGGTAGGATAAGGATACACTCCTATTAGAACAGGTTATACTTTGACACTATAATATAAGATACACCATAATAGAACAAAGCAAGGAAAGCTTGCTTCTAGGTAGGTAAGATAACACCTATTGAACGTTATACATTGAACTAAATTATAAGATACACCAAATAGAACAAAGCAAGAAAGCTTGCTTCCTAGGTAGGATAAGGATATAACTCCTATTAGAAAAGGTTATACTTGACACTTAATATAAGATACCCAAATGAACAAAGCAAGGAAGCTTGCTTCCGAGGTAGGATAAGATAACAGCCTATTAAACAGGTACTGACACTATATATAAGACTATCACCATAATAGACAAAGCAAGGAAAACTTGCTCCTAGAGGTAGGAACACCTATTAGAAGGTTATACTTTGACACTAATATAAGGATACACTATAAAAAATAGCAAAGGCAGCGTACAAGCTTTGTAACAAAACTTGCTTATATCATTATGTCCGAAACTTATAAGTTACCCCAAATCGGGACAAAGCAAAGCAGGTTTACTACTTTGGTTAGGAAAGGTATTGGTCTTACCCTGACAGGTTACACCATGACCAAAACTTTTTATCGTATGGCATTACTAACTGGGAGGTGGTACATGACACAAGCCAGTTCGGTCGCCCCTGTATGTAGACTATTCGCCAATCAGGTAGCACAGGAAGTTGCCCAGGGTACACCTATGTAGGTTGTCTACACGTCGTACCAGCAATGGGATGATATTATGATAATGAATATGAGGATGTGGGCTAGTGGGATTCTTAAACCTACAGTATTCCCCCAATGGCTTCTCTTGGAGCTAATGTACAGCTTCAACAATAGCTCTACTATCCTGACAGTCAACACAATAGGATATATACCTAAAAATTTTGAGTTCAGAAGTGGTAACAATGCGAAAGATCTCATAATTTTTTATCAGACTCATAATGGTTTGAGTAGTCACATAACATATTTTGATCTGTAACTTTTCAAAGCCGTCAGCTGTCACTTAAGCTGTAGTCGATACCAAAAAAGCCAATGGGGGTTACTGCTTAATATTTACAATACCCGTGGGACACGCTTAGTATAATTCCTCTTAGCATAGAAATACCCAAGGTATCAGCCGGGAATCGAACCCGGGACACTTAGGCTCGTATATAGGTGCATTGACTACTACATCACAAGGCCGGACACACAAGTGATTACATCAGCACAAGAGAATTTCTATGATTGAGAGTGAAAGGGCCTAACAATATTGCCGGGAAAGGTATTTTTCTCATTACTTCCATGGTTCTTTTACATGCCACAATCGACAAGGTACCAACGGCTTTATTTATCCTCTGAAGGAAGATGTGCTACGGGTTTTAATCCTTCAAGAAAAATCTGTCCATAGCAGCTGGGTTTGAACCCACAAACATCGGGTCCTGGGGTGAGCTCTTTAATCACGACCATCGAGCTCAACTGGTTTTAGATCTCGTCACATAACCACATTTCACTTCTGCTACTGTTTTTCAGAATACGTGTTAATCCAAAGCAAGGCATCATTAGCACATTAGACTGGATTATCGATAGTGAAAAAATCGGGGCTCAAATCCCGGTCGGGTTTACTAAGTTTAATATTTAGCACCGCGTCTTACTACCCGTTCGGGTTATACGCTTAAGTACTAATTACGCTAATGGATTAGGAATTGGAGGGTTGAATTTAGAGGAAGTGAACCCGCATTTGCGTGGAAGGAGAGTGGGAAACCATTTAGGAAAAACCACCCCAGTTCACCCGACCGAGATTCGAACCTTGATCTCCCCGTCCTCGGTGGGGCGAGCTCAACACGACTAGCGCGTTAGCAAACTACGCCACCGAGGCGGGTATGGGTTTACTAAGGGCGTAATTTAATCTAATGGATTTCCACTCAACCTTCCATATCCCTAAAAATTAGCATAATTAGTTCATATGCGCATGGACCAAATGGGTTAAGACGTAGTTTTGAGAGTAACAGGCTTATATGGATACGTGTTCACATCAGTTATAACGCGGTATAAAGCATAAAGCTCTCAATGAGCTTGCTCTTCATCTACTTGAAATGAATTAGCTACAGAAATAAATCAATGAAAACCTTGTTATAATATAATATACTCTGTAGTTAATAACCTTTAAAACAAAATTAAGTGAGGACAGAATAAATACCCGCTTGAGTGGCCGAATGTTCGTGTTAAACTAGCTTACGATGAAAGGGGAAATCTGGATTCATATTTCAGTTGAATATACTGAGGATATTTTCCCCCAAATGGATTACTTCTCTCCATCCACGTAAATGCTGGCAGATTACCTATAAAATGCTTCTTTCTTCTTCTCTACCATTTAGATGTATTATATTAATGTATATTCATGTAGCCTGAACAGGTAGTAAAATCTCGGTGATATTAAAATTCAGATATAATTAATTAAACCCAAAGTCAGTTCTGATACGGCGTTAAAACTATTCGTCGTCGAATGTGCAGCTAACAAATCATTAGGTAAAGGAACAAGGGATTACAGAAGAGGAAATCCATTTTTTAGGACGTTTTCCAACTTAACCTTATCCCCTAGCATTATCCACATTAACCTTAATATTTAAAAATAAAAAGTACATTTTACCACAATTTACTAAGAATAAAATAACTAAAACCTCAATATTTGAAAATGTTCAATATAAATTATTGTTCATGAAGCGTCTTATAACTTGTTTTAATAACCGTGCAGTAATGCTTTTATAATGTTTTATTGCTTTAATATATTTATAATATACTTACTACTATATAGCATTAGGAACTATAAAGTTCATTATTGCACTCACCAATGTATGTTACCTATCCCTATCTTAAGTTAGTTCTATTCAGTTGACCTTAATACACCCTATCTATCTTGAGCTAGTTATATTCAGTTGACCTCACTACACCCTAATCTATCTTGAGCTAGTTATATCAGTTGACCTTAATACACCCTAATCTCTATCTTGAGCTAGTTCTATCAGTGACCCTCATCACCCTAATTTCTATCTTGAGCTAGTTTATTCAGTTGACCTATTACACCCTATTCCTATCTTGAGCTAGTTTATTCAGTGACCTATTACACCTATCTCTTTCTGAGTGAGTTATATCCAGTCCAACTCATTACAGCCTAATCTATATATTGAGCTATTTCCATCCAGTCCCCCTCATTGCACCCTATTTTTATCTTGAGCTAGTTCTATCCAGTCATCCTCATTACATCCTATTCCTATCTTGAGCTAGTTCTATACAGTCCAACTAAATTACACCCTAATCTCTAACTTGAGCTAGTTCTATCCAGTTTAACTCGTTACACCCTAACTCTATCTTGATCTAGTTCTATCCAGTTCAAATTTTTACACCCTAATATTTATCTTGAGCTAGTTCTATCCTGTACAACTCATTACACCCTATCACTATCTTGAGCTAGTTTTATCCATTCGTTCTCGTTACACCCTATTCCTATCATGAGCTAGTTCTATTCTGTCCCCCTCATTACAGCGTATCTCTTTCAGCTCCATTCTAACGTTATCCTCCCATCTGCATCTAGGTATGTACCAATGGTCTCTTCCCATAAGGTTTTCCAGTCAATATCCTGAACACGGCTCTAGAATCTCCCATTCACGTTACATGTCCTGCCAACCGTAATCTAAGAAACTTTATTATCCTTTTGACTCATCCTTAAATAACCTCCTTCATTCTCCAGTAGCCTCATCCTATTTTGTACCAAATATCTTCCTGAGCACCTTATTTTCGGACTCCTTAAATTGGTTTAAGTTAAGAGAACATTTTTCACACTTATAGAGAACAACCGGTAAAATTATTATTTTGTATATTCTTAATTTTACATTCCTTAAAAGCCGGTGAGATGTCAACAACTTATTGACCTAGTAATAGCATGCATTTCCCGATATTACTATTTTCCTAAATTCCAATTTAATATCGTTATTGCTAGTTAAAATGGTCCATAAATATTTAAAATCTTTAACCCTATCAAATTATATGTGGTCAAAGTAATCTCTAAGCTATCGACCTCAATCTGTGATCTCTATGTGATCATATAATTTGTCTTTTTAACGTTCACTTCTAAAACACTTTCCTTACTAGCCTGTAATAAAATTTCCGCATATTTTATAATATACTAATTTTATTAATTATATATATTTTTCCATAAATGATTTTTTAAGTTGTAATATTAACATAATACATTAGAAGATTATAGGAGTAATAGGGGGCAATACTATTTTTAACTCAAATTATTGATTTAGTGCGTCCATCTGTTAGAGACAATCACGAGACCTCTATAATTGGCTTTTTATTATGGTTAACAATGTCTCTGTCATATTGAGCCAGTGCTACCATCTGTTAGACAATCATGAGAACTACACAATACACTTTATACTATGGTTAAAAGAGATCTCTGCCATATTGAGTTAGTGCTGCCATCTGTTAGACAGTCATGATACCTTTATAATCCACTTTATATTATGGTTAAAAGAGTTCCCTTTCATATTGAGCTAGTGCTGCTATCTCTTAGACAATCATGATACCTTTATAATGCACTTTATATTATGGTTAAAAGAGGTCTCTGTCATATTTAAATTGAGCTAGTGCTGCGATCATTTAGACAATCATGATACCTTTATAATGCACTTTATATTATGGTTAAAAGGTGTATTTTCAAATTGAATTAGTGCTGCAATTAGCATTGTTTTCAGAATGAAAGTGAATAGGGATTTTGTAGTACTTTTGATTCAACCAAACTATATTTGCAGTTTGGGCGTTGAGTTTGCGAAAACTCTGTATAAATACATATTTTCTAAGGCTATAGAATTTAATCATTAAGCTTTACTTATTTAAAAACCAATAAAAACATGGTAGTTGGATTACATTCTTTGCTTACATTTTCCATGCTGGTCCCGACTGTAGCCGGTAAGTTTTTTCGATGCCATAGCCCTTATTTTGACCTTGTTAAAAGTGAATGTATTAGTGGTTGCATTTTCTTTCAGTAAAGCTAGATTTAAGTAGAATAGCTATCAAAATTGTAACATTTTAAATGATATAATTATACATTCTTATATGATATTTTCAAAGTATTAAGCCTTTTACCTCAATTTTTATTGAAACTATATTTTACAAAACTAAACTACTTCTTAAATAATGCGTCTGAACAATCTATTTATTTATAATTTCAATGGAAACTAATTTTTAAGTGTTTGAAAAAAAAGAAATTATTTTTATATTAAAATGTATTTTAAAAACAATATTTTTCTGTTGTGGTTTCTGTATCACTAAATAATGTAAAACTCATGAGTAAACTTCTAAGGAAAAATTTATTAGCTGAGTTTTCTCCTCGCAAGGAAAAAACTGAATATAAAACCAACAGTGCTTAGTAATGGCCGGCTATAACTCACCTAGACTCTACCCCTGACAGCTTCTCTTCCTGCACGACCTGAACTACCCACAGCACCTACCCATATTTAAACTAGCTTTCTCTTAGAAAGTGATGTTGTCAGTTGTTTTCAAATATTTTTAAAAAGAGATTATTAATCAGGGCTGCCACTATTTTATTACCATAACGTTTCCTATGGTTTCCAAAATAATTTTTTTCATTTTATAAGGCACTATAGATTTAAGTTGTGCTAAAAAAGGAATTATTATTTATTTATTTATTTATTCTCAAAATACTTTTAATGTGAAGTAAAACTATTTAGTTGGTGTTTAAAAACAGAATATTGGATCTTTATAAGGGATTATTTGTAGCCCAATATGTTTAAAAATGTACGGGGAGGAAGGGAACGGGGGAATAGTGCAAGATAAATAATATAACCAAATAATTTTTTAGCACCTCGTCTTATTACCCTTTCAGGTTATCTATCTATGTATTAATTACACTTTTATATAAGAGAGAATAAGGTAAAATTTAAAGTATGTGTAACAGCATTTTCTTGGAGGGCATGTGGAAACATATTAAGGAAAACTCGATCCTCAGTACACCAGAATATAGACCATATTAAATTTTCAGTTGAATTTCCAAAATTTAACAAGCTGACCTTTTATCTTTAAGAAATAATCTATTCTTTTCCCGGCTCTTCCTGTTTTAAAAGTGCGTTGCAAACCTCACTCTGACATATTGAATTAGAGGTAAATTTAAACAACTCGGTGGCCACGTGGTCTAAGGCGTCACTTAAGCAGTAGATCTGACTATTTATGATGAGGAGACCAGGGTTAGTATCCCAGTCGGGTGTACTGTGGGTGGTTTTTCCTAAATGATTTTCCCTCTTCCCCCACGCAACTGCAGATACACTTCCTCTGAATTCAACATTATTTATGGCATATAAGATGCGGTGCCAAAATATCTTACACATCCATACCACATTAGCATAATATTGGGGTAAAGTGATCACCTCTGCACCCGATGTTCGTGGGTTCAAGCCCATCAGGGATTTACAAATATTTTTTGTATAGTAAAAGTCGGTAACACAATTTTTTTCGGAGTGGAAATAAAGCCATCCGTCCCATATTGATTGCGGCATGTAAAATAACTCCGGAAAATATGTGAAAATACCTTTCCCGGCAAAATTAGTAGATCCTTTTTTTCTCGTTCATAGAAATTCTCGTGTGCTGATATAATCAGTCAGTTCAGCAAGTGCATGTTAAATACTTCAAAATAATAACTAAGAGCATTCATCATAGCTGGCCCAACTCAGCTCCCGGCTCGCGCGAGGTATGGGAGTAAAAGGTAAAAGAAAAGACCTACAATACGCCAGAAAGGTGTGCAGTGCATTCGTATTTGAATGATCACTCGACATTTTCCGCGGTGACGATGGGGGACAAAGCGACAAAGTTTCTTGTTAATAACTACAGTATGTCCCTGTTATGACAGAATGAAGATTTGGGTACAATGCTTATCTTTGAAGCCATTCTAAAATGGTCAAAAACTGTGTTTTCAATGCAGTTCTTATCTAAATATAATTTAATATTTCAGCAATGTTCTGTGTTAGGAACTTCTATTGACTATTTATCTTCATTAACGTTTAATCAGAAGTGATCCACGTGCAATAGTGTTGGTGTGAATTTACGATTTCTAGCCGACTGTATCACAGAATTGATTGGCATGTGATTCTAAAACATTAGCGTAATAAGTACATATTCGTAAAGCTTGAACGGGTATTAAATCATAGTGCTAAAGAAAAAGTTAGAATCGATGCATAAGAATCTAAGTGGAGGTAGGATGGAAAAACCACATTGAAATTCATAATTATTTGATTTGAGTCCCTACTTTTATGATAAGGGCAGTGAAGTGTGATGCAAATTTAAAGCCTTAGCTCAGGGATGGCTAGACTTTTTAGACCAGTGTGCCACTTATGGAAAAGATGAATTTTAGAATAGTCTATTGTGCCATCTCTTATTTACATTTTTTTGATGAGTATTTAAAAATCGATCCTTGTAAAATATTATGAAATACTCGTATAATTAACCACTCAAATAAAATTGTAAATATTGTATTAGTTACTAAATTTTAAACAATTAAAATGTCAAAAAGAGTGTCTTGGACAATATTAATATAATAAGCCTAAGGCTTAAGTAAGGGAAGTCGAGTTTAAGTGAAGATTTGTTATAATTTTGATATATTATTATTATTATTATTATTATTATTATTATTATTATTAGCACCGCGTCTTACTACCCGTTCGGGTTATACGCACTTACGCTAATGTGCAATGGTAGGGTGATTGTGAGATGAAATGGAGGACCTACAGTTTAACGTGGAATCCGAACCACGGTGGAGGCCTGGCATTCCTCACATAATTTTGATATAAAACAATTATTTTGTTCAATATAAATCAAATATATCTCCATTATAAACATAGTTTAATTTTCTTCACACGGTAATGTATGCTTAGATTTGTTGAATATATGTGAAGCGTGTCCTGGAATTTAATGACAATTTTTCTCTTCATTTAAAAAATGTATCATCTAATACCGCTATGCTCATGACAAATATTCAACAACTGTTGATATCACCATGTTAATAAAATTAAACTCTATATTTCTAACGGAGCAATATTTTATTTATTTTGGCCCAATATTTTATTTATTTTGGCCAAAAAAGGTTTTTAACATAAAAATCGGAGAAATACTTAACTCGCAGTCCACATAAAAGTAAAAAAATTTTACGTAATACCTTCAAGAGGGAAAAAATACAATAAATATAATAATATATCAATTTAAAATAAAAAAATATACAACTTTAACCATTATTATTTTAAGCGTTTTGTGTTTTTCTAGGCAAATATTTATTTTCAGCTCATAGCTTGTCTTCAACAACACACAAGACGATTTTTAGCCGTTGACTAATTTCGCAAATTTTATTGTGACATGGGAATGACATATTTGTCAAAACATTATTCACTTCACATTAAGTAAAATTTTATCTATTTTTTTTTCATGTTGGCGTGCCACCCCACCATCCAAATATTTGTGGTGTTCCATCCAGTGTCACGCGTGTCATAGACTTTGTCATCCCTGCCCTAGCTCATTCAGCTACTACCATGGATCATGAAAAATTTGTATTTTAATATTTATTTAAATACTTAACGTTAATCTCTTGCTACTCGTTTAGGTTGAACGCACGTGTACTAATTACACAAATGCTAGAGATGAGGAAGATTGAATTTTGAGTAAGTGTACTCAAATTTTCACATAGAGGGAGAAGAGAGTTGAAAATAATTTTAATGGTACAGGGAAAAGGGTAAGTCACAATATCCACATTGTCTAGTACACAACTTTTATATCTCAAACCCAATAATGACCCTCGCAAATAATTTAATTCAATATAATATGACAGAGACCTCTTTTAAACATAATCTCAAGTGAATTGAAAAGGTTTCATGATTGTCTAACAGATGGCAGCACTAAGATTGAGTTAAAATTGGACTTAACCTCTTTTTCCTTGTAACCTTTATTTAAGGAAAACGACCTTCCGACTAAAAAATACATAACAATTCTTTATATATAAATAATGTGGCTGTTAAAAAAATAAACACATATTTGAAAAACAAACCTTTACTCTTAAGAGGATTGATTTAAATTAGAACGCAACTGATCCACGTAAAATAAAAAAGATGGTAAGCTCATCAGAAAATAAGTTATAAAATATATCTTTTTGCCACAAAGTCTTACTATCTATCCCAACTATATTCAAAGTGGAATTTAAAATAAACGTAACTACATTTACGTGTAGAGTTAGTGAGAAACCATTTAGAAAATCTACCTTTAGTACACCCGGACAGATGTCGAACCCCGATCCCCTTGTAATCGGCAGTACAATCTTAGAAGGAAGAGAAAGCCTTTAGAACATTCGATCAATAAAACACTTATCACTCAGTAGAACAGTTTGGCTAGGTATCAACCATAATACAATCCCATGTGAATTATCTATAGATGAGCCAATATATTTTCGGTCAAATGGGGCACATAAAGAGAGGGGGTAAAACGTACCACAGGTGCATTTTCAACAAGCTATGCTCCCCCCCGCACAACAATTCACACACACGCGACTGGCTAGGTGTTATCCGTGGGGTGAAGGAGGCTGTTAATAATTCATTGATCTTGGATCAAAGCAAAGCTTTCATTAAGATCCTCATTCAACTTGTTGGGGATAGTAGATCCTCATCACGTTCATCTGAGGATTGGACCAGAATAAACAATAGGTACAGTTAATCAAAGCAATCGAAGCGAAACACAATTATCCCTCTAAGGGATATATATTATGTATGAGGACAATGGTCACGAAACCCTTCATCCCTCTAATCTTTTTCACCCTCTAGAAAGGGGTGAGAGAGAATCTGGTCAAATGGGCCAGTGCACCAATAGAGCATAGTATTGAATTCCAGTAGTATCAGCACCGCTTTTTATTACTTCCTTAGGTTATACAGATGTTATTTAAATTACGCTAATGGCTTAGGGACGAGTAAGATTGAATTTAAAGGTGAAGTGTACTCTCATTTGCGTGGAAGGATATTGTAAAACAATTTTGGAAAAACTCACTGCTTTTACTACTCACTAGACTAAGGGATATATTACTAATTCGCAATGTTTTGAGACGAGGAGATTTAATTACATAGTCACTGCATTACGTTAGTGAGTGTAAACATTGAAAACTACACTCACTGCTTCTTACTACATCATTACTACCCATAAAGTAATAATTCTGATAATAGTTGGACGGGCAAGATTGAATTTACAAGAAGTGCACTCGCATTTACGTGAAGGGAGAGTGTAAAATCGTTTTGGAAGAAACCACTCTCAGTCACACGAACAGATTCGAACCCCGATTCCCCTGTCATCGGAAGTTACCCAACATGAGATTGACTCTTTAGTCCATGCGGCTACTGAAGTAGACAAAATATCACATTTCGAGACAATCGAATCCCACTTTTGTGTCCGCATGATCTAAGGCAATGTTCTCTACCTAAAAGTTCCCGAGGTTCACAATAGAATCCACGAGTCTATCGGAGGGCCGCAACATAATCGGATGGGTGGTGGAGAGAAATAGGTCTCACGTGGATACAAAAACATTATAAAATAGAGCGCAATTTATTTTATAAGTTAGAGCTTTCATTAATTTTTTCAAACAAGTAAAAACCTTCCTCCATCGGTTAAAAACATCAAATATGACTACAGTGAATTGCTTTTTCCAAGAAATTTCGTGAGCTATTTCAGTTGGAATCCCCTGGTATAAGATATCACTCATGAAATATATTGGACTACCGATGGTGGGGATACCGGGTTTTGAATCCCGATCGTATTTATGGAAGGTGATTTTTATTTAAGTATTTTCTACGTTATCCCATCCCGTGAATGCAACTATAATCATTCCTAACACACTATCGTATTTAGTAAATAAATGAACTGTTAGTAAGAAGCTGTGAAAAAAAATTATAGGACACGATCTCATAGACTTTCTTATATTGTGTATTATAGCTTAAAAGAAAATTTTCATATATAGGTTTTTAGTAAGCTAACCTTAAATAAGTTATACTCATAAAAACAAAAATCTTCATCTTGTTAATAAAAATAATCAACACTTTATGTATACATTTTCAACCAAATTGTTCAAATATAGCTAACAAATTTCAAATTTTCAAAAAATAATTTGTCAACTGTTCTATATTTATAAATATAAAAAACTATATATATATTTATAGTAAAAACTGTCATCAAATTCCCATTTTGAATTCAATCTTCAAGATCAATTTCAAAAATTTTAAAATTCTCTATAGCTTATTGTAAGTAAACTACCCTTAAATTAATTAATTTTAGATAAATAAAGATGCATTATTATTGATATGTAAAATAGTCTCCCGATACAAATTTTGAAACGAATCGCTAAAGATTTTTTTAAATATTCAAACAAAAAATTCATCAGTAAAATTCCCTATATCCACGTTTAACCCACAAAACAATTGAACATCTTTATTTGTCATGTTAAATGATTCTATTATCGAACCCCTGGCTAAATGCCAGCACGATCGATTCCAAGTTGTGTTGATGAATATATTGACTATTTGCACACGAGTTCAACCCATAATTCAATTACTATTCATCAAATTAATTTAATATCAGTAATTATCTACACCACTTTAAAAAGGGAGCTACAATTATAACAATTACACTTTTTATATCCATGAAGGTTATCGAACTCATGTTTCTTTGTTCAGTAGGCACGCCCACTAAATATTGAGCCATGATATTGGACCCTCTTCAGTGATTAAAGGGGAGATTGGGCTTAGAACTCCAGTCGGGTATGTTTTTGTTCATATTTTTCCTCAAATGTATTTCCTATCTTCCTCTCCGCAAATTAAAGTGCACGTATTATAAACTCAACCTTTCTTATTCCTAAAATATACAAGCGTAATTTTTTTATTTATTCCTCACATCTTATTACATGTTTGGGCTATAAGCATATAAACTAATATATGCTTGTATGTTAGGGATAGTAAAGGTTGAATTTAGAGGAAGTGTACCTGTATTTGCATGAAGGTAAGGTGTAAATTGATTTAGGAAAAACGACTCCCTCGTAATGTCACAGTGGGGGTTGAACCCGATTCTTGTCATCATTGACAGTCCAGTTCATTTAAGGTTGGGTGCTAGTGAGCGCGAATTTAGTGCGCTAATTTTGCAGTTTTTATAGCATAAACATTTTTTGAACAAAATAAATCAAATTTTTCTTTTATAGAAACATATAGTTTAGTTTTCTGCACGTGCTAATCTCAACAGTTTTTTAATATCTGGCATGAGAATGGTGGCATTTGGTGACAAACTTTTTAAATACAGAGAAAAAGTTGTCATTAAATTCTAGAACCCCCTTGACAGATATTCAAGGACTGTTGAGATTTGCATGTGCAGAAAACTAAACTCTATGTTTCTATAAAATAAATATTTGATTTATTTTGGCCAAAAATGTTTATGCTGTAAAAACTTCAAAAATACTTCCCTAAACTCACGCTCACTAGCACCCCATCTTAAGGAATGATGCCTTTTAGCGGTTATCAAACTGTGGTAGGCGTAACCTCGAAAATACGCGTAAAGCTCTCGAGGGAGATTTGACAAAATGACAAGAGAACTAAAAGTGGCAGAAAATTTTTTCTCCCTTTAATTACCTGACAAACTTTTCACTATTGTTTTCAAACTGTTTATGACGCCTTTCTCAACAACGCATCTATGTAAAGGTAATTTTTAATCCATGGTGTAACTAAAATATAGGTACCACAATAGTCTACATTTGGTAGTGAACTTTTGGTTTAAAGTTTTAATAGAAAAACCAGACCTCGGAAAGTTGTGTCAAGCCATAGATATAAAGGTATACCTCCTCACTGAAAAACTTTAAGAGAATTCATAATCTCTCAGCTCAAAAGTTAGGATTAAAAAATATTATTTGAAAAATCTATGTTGGGGTTTTTATTTTTTTTGTTCTTTATTTTTGAACGAATTCCTAGAGAAGGGTTATAAAACTTTTCTACACAACTTTTACATGTAGAATTATGTTGTTTGAATAAGAGATAATGTTAAGGCTATAAAAGTAAGATTCTTTAAATAACTTTTTAATATTTGAAATATTTTTACAACAGATATATTAAAAACTGCCTCAGTAGCTGGGCAGGTAGTCATAGATTTTTTTAAACATGTTATTTGGGGAACTATACCTAGGGGCTACATTAGTTTTGGTTCGTGACCAAAGAATATAATAAAAAAAAAGTTTGAAAATCACTCCTTTAGTCTACCAAAATGGGTATTAACTTATTTAATAATAATAATAATAATAATAATAATAATATTTAGCACCGCGTCTTACTACCCATTCGGGTTGTACGCTTAATTACTAATTACTCTAATGGATTAGGAATTGGGAGGGTTGAATTTAGAGGAAGTGAACCCGCATTTGCGTGGAGGGCGAGAGGAAAACCATTTAGGAAAAACCACCCCTAGTTCACCCGACCGAGATTCGAACCTCGATCTACCCGTCCTCGGTGGTCGAGCTCAACACGACTAGCGCGTTAGCCAACTACGCCACCGAGGCGGGTATTAACTTATTTATATGTGTACATTCCGAAAGGTTAGTGAGAAACGGAGACTATATATAAATATATGGGCTGTTTGGAAACTCATAACTCAAACAAAAAAAATAATACAAAACCCCTATACACTAACCTCCAGAAAATTATGCTAATATTATGTTAATGCTAATAAACTGTGTTCAAATTTTCAACGTACAGTACCGGAAGAGCAAATCTGTGCAAGCATGCGTGTACAACAGGTTGCATAAGAGTTAGGCTCGCGGCACTGTGCATATAATAATGGCAAACCCTTTCTGTGACGTAGGACAGTTAATGATGACCCTCAGAACTTATTCTCATTTCTAGATGGACTGATGTGTTGTTTAATATTAATGGTGGTATGTTCTGCTGCTGTGTTCCAAGTTGTCGAGGTGTGTAGTGCTGCGTGCCTAACTCATATGCAACCTGTTGTACACGCCTGCTTGAACAATTTTGCACTCCCGGCGCTGTACACCGAAACTTTGAACATAATTTAATGATATTAGCATAGTTTTAGGATGTAAGTGTATAGGGATGTTGTATTACTTTTGGTTCAAAGAAGCTATATGTGCAAATTGGGCTATGAATTGCCGATGACCTGTATATATATACACTACTGGTGTTTAGTCAAGTAACGCAATAAAATACTGTAAAAGTGTTTGTTTCAGGGAAGTGAGATGGTATATAATATATAAAATCTCACTTATATATATATATCACATATGTACATACCATCTCACTTATATATATAATATATATACATACATATATATATATATACCGACTAACTTCCATGAAACAAACACTTTTACAGTATTTTATTACGTTACTCGACTAATCACCAGCTAAATGACGTAACTACTCTATTTTGCAATCTCGTGAATGTGTATTAGATACACAGTTTCACTGCCGGTTTTTAAATGTACTCAGACTCGGATGCCTAGAGGCACACTGCACACGTCACCGCACCGACACAGGTCACATGGTCATTGAAGCAAGTAAATTGGAACAATGCCTTGGAGAGGAAAGCAAATAGTTGGGAGTAATTGCTTCGGGCCCCTGGAAGTATAGGCTCCACCGCGCAGCGTATACCTATGGCGGGTTTGTCTACTTCCCGGGGCTCTTCACACGTGTCCTTCCAAGCAACAAACAATTACTGTGAGACTGGTCGCTTGTATTCAAGTCTCCTCCAAGGCTAACGACCTGTTTACGTAATTCAGGACGGAGAGATCGTATGGCAAAGGAAGGGATATGGGTTCGATATGATATGTTACCACAAACACGCCCAATTTCTTTCTTCCTGTGTTTACTAAAGGCATTTGTTACAAACGGTAATATAGAACCACGGCTAAATTTGTAAAAAGTTAACTCATTGGAATCTGTATGCATTATTCACTAAATAACATAAATATTCCTATAAATAATTTGTTCAACACAATTATACAAACTTTTGATATAGTGTATTATATCTTGGAACAAAAATTTCATAGATAGGTTTTCAGTAAGCAACCCCTAATTAAGTTTTTCTCAGAAAAATACCCTAATCTTGTTAATCACAATAAAATCTCTTTTTTAAAGATATTATTTACTATTAAAATAAATTTAATTTTAAGCTAAATATTAAAAGCCATTTTAAAAATATTTCAAAATTTTGTTCATGTTTGTTGAAAGGAAAAAATCAAAACACTTTATTACATATAAAATAATCTCCAATTACCAATTTTGACTGAACTTGCTAAAACTATTTTCAGAAATCAGTAATAAGTAAACGACTATTAAATAAATTTCTTCAGAATAACAAATATATATAATTATTTACCTACAGTTACCTATTTTGAATCAAACTGTTTGAGCCTCTACAAAACATTCAAATTTTAAACAATCAGTCATCAGTAAACAATTCTCAAACGAATTTTTTCCAGATAAAAAGTATAAATTTTTATTTGGGATGTCAAACTCTCCCATATATCTATATATCAAAAAAACTATTGCAACTATTTAAAAAAATTGAATTTTCAAAAATACTTTGATATTTAACTACCCTCAAACAGAAATATATATATAACACGTTAACAGTTTAATTAGTCAGGTCTAACTCTCCCAAGATATTCATTTTAAACAAAATTGATACAGCCATTTTCTAAAAATTTGTATCTAAAATAAATCACTAATCAGTAAACTACCCTAAATTTTAGGGCTAGGGTCAAAATTATAGAAAAAATAGTCATAAGGTAAAGCCATATAACATATAAATATAAGGTTTGAACAAAATCCATATAACCGTTTCATATTGGTGCCCAGAGACGTACAAACATAATTATAAAATCAATTTTTTTGTGTTTGGGAGCTTATAAAACGTAAAAATACCACGATACTAAAGACCAAATATAATTTTAATACAATAATTAATCATAAAAAGTTAACTAATAATATAGAACCACGAAAATATATCAAATTCATAGGCTAAATTTTAGGATCATGAATTTCTTATATTAAAATATTATACTACTAATTACATCAAAAGTACTTTAAAAATGTATCCCCAATCGATAAAAGGCATAGCGGCCCCGAAGTGTAGTGGCCAGTACACCTGACCACGAGTCTTGGGTTCGATCTCCGGCTGGTAATTGGGTATTTTTATCTTAATGTGAATTATCCCAACGGTCGTCAGGGGTTGGTAAATTAGCTTTAAGCTAGGTTAAGACTCACACCGGCTACAGATTTTCATAATAACTATCATCACATCATCTCATTGCGGGTAAGTGCAGACAACCTCCTATGGTGTACCCTGGGCAAAGCACCATTCCACCAGAGCGACAAATAGTCTACACACAAGGCGACCTAAATTGAATGTCATGTCCTTCCCGGTCACACACGAGTATATCAACTTATTAAAAAATAAAGGGAAGAAAGTAAAGCTATACAACTAACTATAACGATTAAACGATGGGCTGGAAAAAATAACCTTGATCAGGAGGTGTTCTCTGCATGGCTAAGTGGTATACTATTGTTGTGCTAAGCCAAAGGTCCTTGGCTCGATCCTTCCGTATCCAGATGTCGTTTTTCAATTCTAACACGGCTGATCTTCGTAGTTATAATCATTCCCCCCTCACAATCTTCTCCGTTCATATAAATACACTTAATCGTGTTACGTTTCTTTCTTACATCCTATAAGCTACACCTTAATGGAGCAATACAAAGTAAGTTTTAAACCTTTTCAGCGTGTAACGGAGTACAATTTATCCGTTTTAACCCAACACTTTTTTCTAAAAAAAAAAGAATCAACTCGTCAATGTTTGTTTTAGATGATCTTGCTCAATCTCTCTACTCATTCAAATGTAAAATACGATTGAGTTGTAAATGAGTTTCCTCGTCGTCCGTAAAATGGGCTTCATTTACAGGTTTGATAGGGACAGAGACGGAAATAGAGATGAGCTATTATCTCTACAATCATAGTTCGTTGATGTTGTGTCTATTCCGTATTGAAAAGGGGGGGGGGGATAATTGGTACCCGTGCTCTACATAGACTTTTTTTCTTTTTATCTTAAAATAGTGAAACTTACTTAAAACTTGTAAGATTTGTGAAACTAAATAATACACAGTGTTGCAGAGACACTCCAACATAAGGGATAAATGTAATTGTATACACTGTTACAGAAACATTGAGAAAAAGAGTAACATCTCTGTC
>JAVRXN010000006.1:25051179-25108679 GCA_033556935.1 Timema podura
TGAGGTGGAAATAAATAAGTCATTGCTTAGTAGAAATATACCCTACAGCTACGTTAAGGAAGAATGAGAGGTTATTTAGTAAAAAAAAGCCCAAAAACCTAGATGTAATTTAAACCATAGTCTTATTATCACCAACCCACCTCGGTGGCGTAGTTGGTTAACGCACCAGTCGTGTTGAGCTAGACCACCGAGGACGGCGAGATCGAGGTTCGAATCTCGGTTGGGTGAAATGGAGGTGTTTTTTTCAGAATGGTTTTGCACTCTTCCTCCACGCAAATGCGGGTTCACTTCCTCTAAAATTCAACCTTCCCAATTCCTAATCCTTTTAGTGTAATTAGTACTTAAGCATATAATCCGAACGGTTAGTAAGACGTGGTGCTAAATTAATTAAATTATTATCACCAGCCCACATGACCTCTGACCGTGTGTCAGCTGTTGCTAGATTCTGTCTCGTGGAATGTTCTAATGTAGGTGAAATAAAACAACTCCACGTGTTACCTACAAAGTATTATCTATTTCAAGGCCCGTATTGATCCTAATAGTAAAGTGGTTACTACTGGACGTATCTGGTTTGTAGAACTCGTTCACAGTTTTAATACCTTCGTTAGTGGACATAATTTACCTTTCTGAGGAAAAATAAAATGACAATTTTTTTAGGGTATTTATTTACTCACTTTATTACTAAGTGTGCTCGCAATAGACTAGACTATTGATGAGGTGATCATGGTTCGAATACGGTCAAGGTGATATAAGGGTAGTTTTACCTAAATTGTTTTACACCCTTCCTCCACGCCAAACTGGATGGATTATCTCCATTTCTTCATTACTCATCCCTATAATACTAACGTTGAGAAGCCACTTCTGTGGTTGCATGGTTTAAGGCGCTACACTCTCAATATACTAAACTTCTAAGGATGGAGAGATCAGGGTTCGATCTCAGTCGGGTAAACTGAGCGTGGTTTTCTTAATTTTGTTCTATTCACCCTTCGTTCAAATGCGGGTGAACTTTCTATAAATTAAACCTTCCTAATCCTTAATACATAAGGGGCATTAGTACATCGGTGTATAACCCAAATGGTTAGTTAAAACCCAGTGTTAAAAAAAATGTACATAGAGGCAATACTCACGTCTAGATTTAGGGGGCTTTACACATGAACTGTCTAGTAGAAATAAGTATATAAACGTGCATTAGTTTAAGAGACGTCAAAGACCTAAATGAATTTCCGTAGATTCAACACAGGAGCAATATAATAGAAGTGTGCGTAATCTATAAATATTAAGTTACGTCACCTTAAATCTACAAATATAAAAAGATTTTAAAAAATGCTATAAATCCATATATATCAATGTAAATTTCACCTTTTGCCTGTGATTTTTTTTAGAAAGAAGTATCTAGATGTTTATTTACATGCAATCACTTATTTCATTTGTAAAATTACGTGACTAATTTTGTTAATAAAATATGATAAAAGCTTAAGCCTACAAAACATGTGCCTGGATTACCGTTTTTACTCTAATAAATTAGTCAGCAACTCAACTATCGATATGTTCGATTATTTTGTTTTATTAAGCGTCTTACTATCCATCCGAGCTGTAAACGCTAGCTAAAGTAGCTTAGTAATGATGATAAAGTGATATTTTAGTGGAACTGTACACGCATTCGCATGAAGGTAGAGTTATAAACCATTTAGAAAAAAAAAACTTGGAGTACATCAGGTCGATATTTGAATTCAGACATCCCTTAAGCCGGTAAACTAGTGGTAGCTCATCGGAGCACTAGTTAAAAGTTTCTGGTTCGATTCCAATGTCCCAGGAGTCCCTTTTCAATGAATAAAATTATTATTATTATATTATTATTATTATTATTATTATTATTATTATTATCATCATTAGCTCCACGTCTTACTACCCGTTCGGGTTGTACGCACTTACGCTAATGTGTAATGGTATTGTGAGATGAAATGGAGGACCTACAGTTTAACTTGGAATCCGAACCACGGTGGAGGCC
The DNA here is from genome assembly GCA_033556935.1 of Timema podura. Classification (NCBI taxonomy): domain Eukaryota; kingdom Metazoa; phylum Arthropoda; class Insecta; order Phasmatodea; family Timematidae; genus Timema; species Timema podura. The sequence continues at coordinate 25,053,188 of JAVRXN010000006.1, forward strand.
TGGCATTCCTCACATTCACAAATTGTGATTAAAACACGTCTTGTCAGAGGTGAGGGAAGGGTTTGGCATCAGATAAATCTGTGCCGGGACCGAGGATTGAACCCCGGACCCCAGCACAGACACCTTAACCCTAGACCACCAGGTCACCGTATGAATTAAATTGATTGATTTATTAAATTGTTGCAACATATGATACTATTCATAACAAATCTATAGTCAACCTATTGAAAATTAGATCAGCTTGAAATCCATTTTACTTATCCTGGTGCAAGTAATTAAATTAATCAAATTAAGTAGACTCAAAGCATCAATTTATACTGTTCTTTCTTCTTTTCTGCCGGCACATCTTACTACCTGTTCAGGTTATACGCATATATTATAATTACCTTAATGGGATAGAGATGAGTAAGGAGTCATTTTAGAGTTGACCCACCCGCATTTTCCTAGAAGTATAGTGGGAAACCATTTAAGAAAAAAAAACCACTCTCTTTAGACCCGACCAGAATTCGAACCCCGATCTCCCCAACATCAGCAGGCCAGTCTAACACGAGAGTGGCACCTTTTAGACCATTCTGCCACTGGAGTGGGTAATTCGTACTGTTTAGTTGTGTTCTGTAGTGTCTCTATGAATTGACAAAATCAATACTGAAGCACTTCATCAAATTATCTCTTCAAATATACAAAGCCAGTAGACGTTTAATCTCCAAATGGCATCCAAACTACTTTACAGGAAATAAAACAGAACATGCTCGAGACTATATCTATGACGAAAGCACTCCTATTATTCTCCAGCCTACTACCCGCTTCGGTGGCCGCGTAGTCTAACGCGCTACTCTCACAGTAGACTGGACTGCCGGTGACGGGAAGATCAAGGTTCGAACCTCGGTCGGGTGTGGTTAGGGTGGCTTTTTCTAAACGGATTTCCACTTTTCCCCCACGAAAATACGGGCACATTTATTATATATAGCCTTCCTAATCCCTAAAGCTATTAGCGTAATTAGTATATAAGCGTATAATCCGAGCAGGTCGTAAAACGTGGTGATAGATAAGTCCTGAAAGTGTGATTGCTTTATTGTTTTCTGCGTTGAATTTCTACGAGTAAGCGAGAAAGAACCTACAAAATGTAACTGTAAAGGTATCTCATATGCCTTGCAGGGATCTTTTATATGCCACAGTTGACAGGGAACGGATAGGTTTAGTTTCCATCCGAAGGAAGTTGTGCAATAGATTTTATTCGCTCGTTAAAAATCCAACGTCCTAAACCATATTTGAACCCACAAACATTGAGGTCGTTTGATCAAAACTACCGTTAAAATAAATTTTATACTTGTATTGACAATGGAAACATCATAGAACATTCCCTAATTAGATTTCAAGCTCGGTAATATATTTGATTAGATAATTCAAATCGTTTATCAAAATTTATTAAAATTAGCTGGTATGTATTCGTTTTCTCTGATATAGAGACAAGGAATTGGCTCTTAGAGTCTTTGAGCCCTAGGACCCCTCTAATTCTTAAGGAATAAAAAAAAAAAAAAAATCAGATCCAAAACTCAAATAAAAAATATCATCTTCCTAATTTTAAATAAAGATTATATCTTTATATCTTTTATTTTTGTATATTTTTCTTTAATACTACGTCTTATTACATATTCAGGACATACGCATTATGTACTGATCACGCTAATGAGTTATAGATTATAAAGGTTGAATTTTAGAATAAGTATAACCGCATTTGCACGCAGGGAAATGGAAAACCACTCTAGGAAAACTATCCTCAGTACATCCAAACGATATTCCAACCCCGAACTCCTTGTCGTCAGTAGTATGGTATATTGTGAGAGTGACGCACTAGACCATGCGGCCACTGAAGCAGGTGCGTTATTATGATACTTACTAGTTTCTTAGTGCAACATAATAATTGTAGAGCAAGCCTAACATGATGTGTACCACATCACAATTGATAGAAGAAATATCATAGTCTACTAATTTGAGAAAACTATTCTCTTTTTATTTTAATATTCTCTCAGATTTGAATTGGGATTCTAGAATATGTATTTATTTGAAAAACGAAGTTTGGATTCGAGACAAAGTGGATTTGGCCTATCTTTCTTTAATCAATACATACTATAAATAGATGTCGAATGTTTCCTGACAATTATTGTATGGTAAATATAAATTACTGTTCTTTTTTAGTATAAGAACAAAATATTATGTAATATAATGTACAGTACAATTTAAATACAATACAATATAATGTATACTCCATTCACGGTAGGAATTACTCTCTGAAAGGTCTTTTTTCCTACCAATATCCTACTATATAATAGCTTTCTGGTAGGGAAAAAGGCCTTTCAGAAAACAATTCCTACGCTGAACAGACTTTATTATCTGTTCTTAGTCTTTTGCGGGATTGTGGATTGAGAGCGTAAGGGGTAGAAAGAGGGCGGGAGTTTCTAGGTCAAACTTTGACAACATGATGTATTGAGCACTGTCACCGTTAGCTCTACTTTTTTTTTAGGTAATCAACGTGAACTTTCAGAATAGATTGATTATATCATCACACGACTTATAAACTAACTTAAATCTAGAACCGACATAACACCCAGCTAACCTGCCGTTAATTCATGACTGTGAAAGGAGAAATACACATTTATCCAATGGAAATATTTTCGTCAATGCCATGAATCGATCCCGGTAGTATAAACTCAGTAAGCAGATAAGCTACGAACTGAGATAAGGTGTACAACAGCTATTTTTCACTATTATGTTATTAGGGGGGACAGAACAAACCCATTTTCATTTGAATTAGAAAATATAAACAATATTTCGTACGAACAACACGAATAGTGTGATTTCGGATTTAACTATAATATTCTTAGTCAAACTCATTATACTAATTATTATTATTATTAGCACCGCGTCTTACTATCCGTTCGGGTTATACGCACTTACGCTAATGTGTAATGGTAGGGTGATTGTGAGATGAAATGGTGGACCTACAGTTTAACGTGGAATCCGAACCACGGCGGAGGCCTGGCATTCCTCACATTCACAAGTTGTGATTAATACACGTCTTGTCAGAGGGTGAAAGAAGGTTTTGGCAATCAGATAAATCTGTGCCGGGACCGAGGATTGAACCCTTGACCCTCAGCACAGAAGTCAGACACCTTACCCCTAGACCACCAGGTCACCATTATACTAATCATAGGGTATAAAAATCCATACTGCTGAACTAATAATAATCCCATAGCCAAGTATTAGTAAAGTCAAAGAAGCTATTTAGAGGTTAAATAACAATAAATCTCTAGGTATAAATTCAATTCCTGGCAGAACAACAAAGGGAGTTGGTGAAATTTTAGTGATAATAATTCATGAATTGCTATGTTCCACATAAAACCATAAGGTGTTAACTACCCTAAGAATGGAAGGAAGGTATTATAATACCCATTTTCAAAAAGGGAGATAAAACCGAATGTGATGACTCTAGACGTATCTCACTGCTACCAACATGTTATAAAATTTATATAACATAATTTTAACTATATTGAGGCCATACGCGTAGGAAATAATTGGTGATCATTAGTGTGTGGATTTCGAAGAAATAGATTTAAAAAAAGGATCAGACTTTTACTATTCCAAAAATATTAGAAAAAAGTGGTAATACATGACGGTTCATCAATTATAAACAGATTTTTTTTAAATGCCTATTATTCAGTTAAAGAATCCAATTATATTGCAATTTAGTTATGTTTGGGATACCCTAAAAACATGACAAACTAATTGAGGTATGTTTTACTGATACCAGTGTAAGGGTATGGGTTGGATATTGATTATCAGAAACTTTCGTAATATATAGTGTGTTGAAACAAGGGTATGCACTTTAACCATAAAGATTACTCCGAATAACATATAATTTGACAGAGTTAATGAGTTTAAATATTAAGGAAGCATTTTAGCTAGGGACAACGATATTATATGGAAATAAAGAAATAAATACAGTCGGAAAATGAATGCTACTACTCGGTCAGTGAATTATTCACATCTCTCCTCCTCTAAAGAAATGTAAAACTCAGTATAAACAGATTATTATTATTATTATTATTATTATTATTATTATTATTATTATTATTATTATTATTATTATTATTATTATTATTATTATTATTATTATTATTATTATTAGCATCGCGTATTATTATCCTTTCGGTTGTACACACTTACGCTAATGATCAATGGTAGGGTGATTGTGAGATGAAATGGAGGACCTAAAGTTTAACGTGGGATCCGAACCACGGTGGAGGCCTGGCATTCCTCACATTCACAAGTTGTTATTAATACACGTCTTGTCAGAGGTGAAGAAAGGGTTTGACAATCAGATAAATCTGTGCCGGGACCGAGGATTGAACCCCGGACCCTCCAGCACAGAGGTCTGACACCTTACCCCTTTAACTCCAGGTCACCTTAATAAACAAAACAATAACTTTGTTGTTTGTTCTCTATTGGTAGAAACGTGGTCTCCTACCTCACATGAAAAGAAATTTAGGGTTTTTGAAAACAAGGTGCTTAGGAGTATATTCTTGTCCAAAAAAGGGATGAGGCTAGTCGGGAGTGGAAGAGGTTCCATACTAATGTGGTATGTACCCTGTACTCATCACAAGACATTAATAGGAGCATCAAGTCTCGTAGATTATGGTGGGCAGGACATGCAGCGGAAATGGGATAATTTTTATCCTTGTTAGAGAATTGACTGGTAAACCCAATGGGAAGAGAACATTTTGATGACTTAGAAGCAGATAAGAGGATAAACATTAGAATGCACCTGAAAAGATAGGGTGTAATAAGGTGGACTGGATAGAACTATCTCAAGATAGGGATTGGTTGTATCAAGGTGGTCTGGATAGAACTATCTCAAGATAGGGATAAGGTGAAATGAGGTGGATTGGATAGAACTAGCTCAAGATAGGAATAGGGTGTATCGAGGTGGTCAGGATAGAACTATCTCAAGATAGAGATAGGGTGTAATGAGGTGGACTGGATAAAACTATCTCAAGATAGGGATAGGGTGTATCGAGGTGGTCTGGATAGAACTATCTTAAGATAGGGATAGGGTGTAATGAGGTGGACTGGATAGAACTATCTCAAGATAGGGATAGGGTGTATCGAGGTGGTATGGATAGAACTATCTCAAGATAGGTATAAGGTGAAATGAGGTGGATTGGATATAACTATCTCGAGATAGGGATAGGGTGTATCGTGGGGGTCTGGATAGAACTATCTCAAGATAGGGATAGGGTGTAATGAGGTAGATTGGATAGAACTATCTCAATATATGGATAGGGTGTATCAAGGTGGTCTGGATAGAACTATCTTAATATAGGGATAGGATGTAATGAGGTGGATGGAATAGAACTAGCTGAAGGGCTTAGTGAGGTGGACTGGATAGAACTAATTCAAATCGAGATAGGTGGCGTACTTTTGTAAGAGCGGCAATGAAATTTCGAGTTCCTAGTGTCACAGATTAAGTAAGTCATAGAAACACAAGTTACCATATTTACTAAAACATTGCTTCAAATTTAGATTTTCCACTTCCCGAATAGAACAATTCACTCACCTGATTCGGTGGCCACGTGGTCTAAGGCGTCACTCTAACAATAGACTGTACTGTCGCTTACGGATACATCGGTCGGTTGGACTGAGGGTGTTATTTCCTAAATGGTTTTCCACTCTCCCTCCACACAAACGCGGGTTCACTTCCACTAAATTCAAACTTCCTCATGCTCTTTACATTAGCGTAATTTGTGCATAAGCGTATGGATTGAACGTTTAGTAAAAAGTGTTGATTTTTTTTTTAAATATCACTATTTCGTTTAAGGTTCTAAAAGTGTTCCATTTAACCCAATTATCAAGGGAGACATGTCATCCATCCTCCTTACCCCTGCTATCGAAAGTTGTGTTACTGAAGTACTTATTCCTAAATGTGCCCCGTAAATATATATAAATATATATATTAACATATATATACACTCTCTTTGCCAGTGAATTTTCTTTGCAAGTGGATGTAAACTAGTGTAATTCCAGCGTTGTTTTGAAACTAAAATATGTGTGGAAAATGTGCAAAATTTACCTAAAATCAAAAAATCTTGCTCTATCCAAGGTATAACCAATGGAGACACAACAAAAAGTAATAGGACCAAACTTGTGGATCTCGCCAAGTCCGTAGCAATTCCTTTTTTTTTTTGATAGGTCTTACCGTCTAGCCACAAGAGACCTCCAAAGACCGACTTTAAAGTTGCTCCGCTATTTTGAATATTTTTTTTTCTAGGGTTAAAAATTAAATTTTTTAACTTTTTGGAAATTTTCCGTCGGCTACAAGCTAGAAGCAAGAATTTTGCCAAATTTCAAGTTTCTGGCTCATCTGGAAGTGGGTAAATATTAATGTCAGTGAGTGAGTGAGTGAGTCAGCCATGTGGTTTTATAGTAGTATAATTACACCCATTACTGTTTCCAGCCTGTGGTCAGTTTTTTATTCAAGCCATATATTTTCCACTACCGGCTTGCTAGGTCTGTCATAGCTTCATATACCTTATAATCTAACTTAAGACTAGGACAGGCACAACATCCAGTCCCCAACCGTTAAGTCATCACTGTGAAAGGTTAAACACACCTTTAACCATTGAAAAATTTTATCGGCCATGCCGGGAATCGAACCTAGGACCCCTATCATAGTAAAGAGACACGCTACCGGCTAAATTAGGTTGTCGGATGTATCCTCATAATTCCTTGCCGAGGATGTGAGTACACTTACATTAAATTCCACCCACTTCATTTCAATTATATTTGTATAACTACGCTGATAGCCCGGGTGGATGATAATACATGGAGAACCAAAATAATAAATATTACGATGCACTGCACAGATTTTCTCCCGTTTTTATCTTAAAATAGACATTTACTAAAAACTCGTAAGATTTGTGGTAAGAAATAATAGGTCTGTACGTTGTTGTAGAAATATTACACCAAATATCATAAATGAAATAATATACACTGCTCTGTTACAGGAGATTTTAGAAAAGAGAAAAATCTTTGTCCGCCAAAGAGCATAAGAATTTAGTTCATTTTCAGACCTGAATAAAAACGTGTAGCTTATAGCTCCGAAAATATTGATTTTGTAAAAATATATTTCAAATAAAAGATTTTTATCTTTAATATTACTACAACTTTACAATGATAAGGTATTTTTTATCTCAAATAGTTGCGGAGAAATGATGAAAATTAGAAAATTTGCCTCATGTTAAGTAAACCCAAATTTATTTTTATGAGAAAATGAGGAATGGCATCTTGTTTATAATGTTAATCATTGTATATATATATATATATATATATATATAATATATATATATATAATGTTAATCATTGTATATATATATATATATATATATAAAATTTAATTTAATTTGAAATCAATTTTTTCTTTTTCCCTTCGATAATCTATCCTTAAATTTAGGGTTAGATATTTAATTCTAAAAACCCATCGTGAGGACCTTATAAACACCCCATATACCAAGCTTTATCCCAATCAGTAAAACAGTTTCAGCTCTAGATCAAGGTACAGACAGACGGACACACGGCATGGCGAAAACAACTTTTTTGGTTTCAGTTTGTCATGAAACGTAAACATTTATCAAAATATCGAGTTAAATTTTTTTGGATGATCACAATACTTTCTTTCCGAGGGGAGGAGAGAAATTAAAAAGTGTGACCTATCTTTTAAGTAATGCAAGTGTAATTTTTGGAAAACATAATGTTCGGACTTTATGACTCCACGTGATTATTCATTTGACGTGTTCCTAATCAGGTTGAGAGGTTTTCTTGAATGTGTTATGTTGGGATAAAAGGGGACGTGATAAAATGGTAAGTGTTCTTGCAGTTTTCATGGCAGAATTAATTTTTTTCTATAGTAAATCAAATATTTTTCCTGTATAAAAATAGATTTTTATTCTATACACATAATAATCTTAAACATTGTTGTTAAATATCTGCCATGAGTAAAATCACCATTATATAAGAAACCATATAAAGGAAGCGGAAAAATTTCCAATAAATTCCAGGACATTCATGACAGATATTCAAGAACTTACAATGTCACCATATGAAGAAAATTAATATCTATGTTTTACAACTGAAGTTGCATTTGATTTATTTGCCAAAAAAAAAAACCAAATTGTTTTGCTATAAAAATCGCAAAAATACTGAACTTAGCTCGCAATACACCAATTCGATTTAAGTACCACCATTACTAAGTGTACAACAGATATTAACCAGAATTTGTGAAGCAAATGAAACGACAACGATCGTTTACGACTTAATCATCTCTCTCAATAAATAGGGGTTGCAGTAATACAGGGGTAGGACGACCAGAGTATTTGCACGGCCCAATTCAGTTACGTTCTATACACACTTGCGATATTCTCGTACAAAATTCTGTGGAATAACGTGTCAACAAACATGAGTACAAACATAATTGTTATTCTCACTCTTTTATGCTCGGGAGCACTTAAAAACGTATAATATTCATAATTTATTCTTGAAGTTGAAGGTTCTCAAGAAAACTCTATACAAAGAAGTAAGGTGAATATGAATGTAATTTATTAAATAATTCCATGTTTGAGTGACAAAATTGTAAGGATTGTGTCAGTGTGTGATTTATTATCATACTAAAATTTAGACCAATAACGTAATATCAATGAATTAATTATTTAATGTCAGAACTGCTCTGAACAAAGTGATTACGGGACCAGATTTCACAAGTAATAAATCAGATTAAAACAGTTAAATTATACGCCCAACGCGAATTAAGGGTGTAACCTGTACTAGATCTCAATTGAGCGTTTAATTTTTTTTTTTTAGCACCACTACCTTTTTCAAGTAGAGAGTTTAATTGATTGAATTAAATGTATTCAGAAATACCCGACACGAAATATAAGTGATACCTCTACAAGATTTTTGCCAAAGTGGTTAATTAACTTCCGTTTACTAAGATTATACATCAGAGAATGTCTACCTTCTCGAATGTTCTACTACGTATGTATTACATTGCATTGCCCCACTTGCTCCTTCAACACTTGTCTACTTCCAAAGAAGAAAGAGATGAAATACCTTGAAGTATATTACAACCATACATCTAAAAGTATATTAGCATTATTAAATTTAGAATATAACAGCGTGATATATTAATTTAGTATTAATTAATTTAAGGGCTTGATAAAATAGTATCTTTATAAATGACGTAAAGAGCTAATTATTTTAGGGAGGTGTATTACACACCCCTGAAAACCCGTACCCCCCGCTTTTCTGCGACCTTGCTTTTCTGTTTGATAGATTATATAAAAAAAAAGCCCACATGTATTAATAAAAGGCCATATTGTATGAATATATTTCCTGTTTAGTAATCCTAATAAATAAAACCTCCTCTTCAATTATCTACTGAAACGCCCTTGGGCACTCTAGGCTCTTTCCTGTAAACGGAATCCTTTTAGCGCTTTGAGTGTTGTAAGAAATGTTGGCTGAGGTAAATAAAAGAAGACATTTCCGCCATTCCCCTGGAACGCAGTTTTTTTCCAGACTTCTTAATCTTACCCCGAGAAAACATACTAGAGGATAGAAAGGCACTCTGAATATGTGGAGGGGAAAAAAACACTCAAAATAAAGCTTGCAAATCTATTTTTCCACATATTCATTTCTTTGAGATATTTTGCTGATATTTTCCTGCCATCCTTCGTAGAAAGAAAATACTGCGATCATTATAAAAAAAACTAGAAATTTGTATAGATATCAACGTTCGAGGAACTTCTTCTACCCTAAAAGTGGTTTTCCCAATCTCATCTGTGTGTCTTTTTGTTTCTCGGCCTAGAACCGGAACCATTTTACTGATCGGGCTAAAACTTGGTATATATAGTTTTAATAAATTTACCCGGAGGGTTTTTTGGAATTATACATCCAACCCCAAAATTAAAGGTAGTTTGCTTAAGGAAGAAAAGAGAAAAAAAATCGTTTTCTCTAAATCGACTTTCACAATTTTAATTAAAATTGATATCTTGGCATTGTTTAACATTAAAAACATATCATTTTTAGGAAAAGATTCTCAGAAGGTACCTTACATCAACGTATGGCGCATAACATTTCCGGGAAGATAACTTACGGAGTACTTTATTTACATCAAAGTTTATCTCCAACTTTTATCATATTTCCACAACTATTTGAAATACGAAATAAATAATGATTGAAAAATTGTAAGATTAATAATGACAACAAAATTATATTTGATATAACATTTTATCAAAAAATATATTTGTCGAATTATGGCAAATCTTTGTTTTAAAATAAAGATTTGGGAAATAGGGAGTTGAATAATGTACTGATCAAATAATAATCTTTCTGTAAAATCGTCTTTTATTTCACTTATATCTTTAAATGAAATGAAATGAGGTTTTTTTCCTATTATATTTTTATATTAATCTCTATCTATTATTTCGTTTCACTTATCCTACTATCGATCTGAGTTAAAAATTGGTTTGCATATGTATGCTGTCTATTTGTGCTTTCAAGTTTGTTGTTGCAAGACACAAACCGGGACTATTTACCGTTTTGTTTCAATTTGTCTTGTTCTTTTTATTTATTGATTGCTATAGTTGTCTTAAGGCTGTTACATGGAGAAGGCGTTTTATGCGTTTGTAAATCCCGCATTTTTGAAGAAGTGGTTTTATATTTTAGACATGGTTTTCACCCAACTGTAGTCGAAAGCTATCAACAGGTCCCTATCTAGCTATAAAGTTTAAATTTAAATTTAATTTTTTTTGGAAAAAATTCAACTAAACTTTAGGCCAATTGTTGTACTTCTGAGATTAAAGTAAAACGATAAAGACCTAGAACTAGCCATCCTCTGTCAAATAAAGTCATGTTTTGAAGGGTCATAACAGAAAATTTGAAGCAAATGCGGGATTGCTATATTTAAACTACCAGTCTTTCTTTTAACTTTAGACTTAGAGTTTAAACTCTTTAACTGGTTAAAACTTAAGCCTAAATTTTGTTGAAAACCGTTTTAAGAAATATTAAACCACTTGCTCCCCCATGTAACACTCTTAAGGATTAAGGAATAAGAAAAGCTGTTCATTGTACCGTGCCGATTTTTACAAACAAATAATAAGTTTAAGAGAAGATGTACCGTACATCCACTGGTGAAGGACGGTAAGAATTTCCAGCCTGCGAAATATATCGATACTTTTAGTAAACTACCTAATATAAATAATTAATGTACTTACTCCATTTAAAGCTTTTAAAAAAAAAAGGGGGAGGGTGATTTGGAGTCTACCTATCCCACTTCCTTTTCTTGAATGTAAATTTCTACCATTCAAGAAAATTAAAAAATATACCTTTCTAAGGCATTCAATAAAAATACAGGTGAGCTGATGTGATTGTTTCCCATAAAATCATATAGAAACTATAATAATCTAAGTAATATGTAAGGTAAGTGTTTGTTTTAGAAGTCAAGAAAGAAGTCTAGAGTCTGTTCATGATAGGTTTTTTACCTTGATGACAGTTCAAAAATCATATTTTTAGGTTTTGGTTTGCCAAAACTTGTAAGAGATCACTGTTTTGTTATAAATGTTAAGTTTTTAATTAACTGTTAAACTTTACATTTAAAATAACGTAATCATAAGTTTTCTTACATTGTTTCTTAAATTTAATAATTTCTTTTTACCCAATCAGAAACAATATTTTAAACACAATTAAAAGTACTTATTCTCCGTTTTGGAATGTTACTGTATTTATGATGTACTAGCTTTTACTTATCGCGGCTTCGCCCGCAATAATTAATAAAGTCTTTTAATTTTTAACTAAATTGTTTTGATCATAAATCAAATTTTATTTTTTTCAAATATCTATGTGTTTTTCTCAGCTCTAGCTGTAAATAATAATTCCGTATTATGCTATCTTTACTTTAACATTTTATTTATAAACACATTCATATCTACTCGTAAAATTAAAATCACAATATACCTATTATCTCTTATATACGAAAAGTTTAAACATTAGTATTGTAAAATTAATGTAAAATCAAAGGTTGAGAAAGGTCCTATATGTTATTCCAGGACATACTCTACCTACGTACCAAGTTTCATTCGAATCCGTTCTGCAGTTTTGGCGTGATTGAGTAACAAACATCCAAACACACAAACTTTCGCATTTATAATAATAATGATGTATAATATAGTGCATACATTAATACCTTTTAATACAGGCATCGTATTTACTTGGAAAGAGAAAAATACTTGTCATTTTATATATCTATAATAAATTATTTCATGATTATTTTATCGTATTATGAACATTTAACTGAATAACATATTTTTATCTACTGCATGGGTGCATAGTTGTAAAGAACTTGTTTCCGTCATGTTCAACCACATGGTTTAAAATCGCTGGTCACTATTTTGAAGTTATGTTTGTTATTCCTTTTATGAAAGTGATGTGAATAATAATTTTTTAACTGGAATAAAACGATAAATAAGCTTTGTGTCCGACCTCAAATAAATATATAAATAATATTGGCCAACATTTCTGTGGTTAACTATCACATTCATACATTTCCATCTGTTTTCATTACAGTGGTCCAAAGTGATGGATATCAGCTGTTGGCGTGGGGATATATTAGGGACTATCTCTAATAACTTCTTGAGCTGTCCTCCAAGTAAACTAAGGTCATGAATGTATGATACATTGGTTTCATCGAGAGGTAATAGGCGTTCGATAGAGTGAAGTGGAAGAAACTGATGGAAATACTCAAGAAGATCGGCATCAACTGGAGGGACAGCAGGCTGATTGCAAACCTGTACATGGGACAGCGAGTGAAAGGTGAGGCTGAGTGATCAAGAGAGTAGAGATATGAAGAGGAGTGAGGCAGGGATGCTGCTAGTCACCCAGTCTGTTCAACTTGTATGGGGGAGGCTGGTCAGGGAAGCCCTAGAGGAAGGTGGCAATTTCAGTATAGGAGGACGTGTCATCAACACAATAAAATAGCCAAATGATCTAGCATTACTGGTAAAAATAAAAAGAAGTTTCAGGAAATGATGGACCTGCTGGTGAAGATAGGGAGAAAATATGGCGTGTAGATCAATATTGAAAAGTTAAAAGTGATGGCGATATCAAGTTAATGAAGAGCCTCTGAAAATTCAAGTTGGAAACCAGGAATTGTAAAGCATAGATCAGTTCAAGTACCTGGAAGTCTGCTGACAAAGGATGTCTACTGTACCAAGGAAATTAGGTCGAGGATCGCCATGACCAAGGAAGCTTTCAACAAGAAGAAATTAATGATGACCAGAAAGTTGAGTTTGTAACTGAGGAAGAAACTGATGAAAAGCTGCATTTGGAAAATTGCGCTGTGCGGAGCAGAACCTTGGACTCTTAGGAATATGGAAAGAAATACTTGGAGAGGTTTGAAATGTGGTGCTGGAGAAGACTTGAGAAGATCAGGTAGACAGACAGGGTGACAAATGAAGAAGTACTAAGAAGAGTTGCTGAGAAGATGTGATTCTTTGGTGCAAAGCAAACTGAATACTTAGGAGAAACACCTATCTTCTGCAGGACGTCATTGAAGAAAATTTTGAGGAAAAGAGGAGCCTAGAAATAATGAGGATTCAAAAATTGGATACTTGAAAGAAATAAGAAAATTCTGGGAGCTGAAGGAGGAGGTAGAGGACCAGGTGCATTGGTAGTCTAAGATCACTGACAAAAGGATTGGACCTGTCGTAAGACAGAACACCTAATATCAATAATAATATTTAGCCATGTTATTGTGTATTGACTGCAGACAAATATTAAAGTGGCCTGTGATGTTGAAGATAATACAACATTTATTTAACAACCACAAGAAAAAAATTGTTTTTTTTGTTTGTTTTTTAAAAGGTTTGAATGAATACTTTGTTCCTCCTTTTGGCGTGACCAAGCCCTAAAAATTGAATTTTTACAAACTATGCTCTCTTATTGTCTTGCACAGTTCAATTTTAACAAATAGTACTTTATCTGACAAATATTTATACGTCAAGTCATGTAATCTGCAGATGTTACTTTCGATAGATAAAATAAACAAGAACCTTAAGCTAACACCAATCATTTATTAAAATTTTATCAATTTTGGCCGAATAAAAAAAGTTTTTTTCCTCCAAGACCTTTCTATTAAAGTTGGAATGTAACATTGCAATTACTTTGATCAACATCAAGAACGATTCTTAGCTCAATCTTCCTCGCAGAATTCGAAAGACCTTGAACCTGCTTTATAATGGAGTATTCCAAAAGAGAGGTAATCTGTTACTGACCAAGTTAACCTAGGTTTTGTTTTAATTTAAGAATTAGTCCTTTCAATTACCTGTCAGTCAGAATATTTGTGCATGGACAAATTTTCAAGAATAATCTTTGTACTTAGGCAGAACGATGTGTGTACTGTACATTTCGCTTACCCCGATATGTAGCCACCTCACCTTGACGGATTACACTATGGCCCTGTCTTCTACACCATAGTGGAGTATTGCTAGATAGGCTCACAGAGTGAATGAGTGGTATATATAGTTTTAGACACTGGCTATTTATTTAAATCTGACAGTTACTAAATAGATTTTCATTTAATAGCTCAAATCAAGTGATTTGAATTTATAATTCTAAGAAATCGATTGATTATCTAGAGCAATATTTTTACATTGTGACATATATTGCGAGACTGATGTCTTAAACTATACGTAGGCAAAGGCAAATGTGATGTAGTATTGAAAATAGCATTTTATTGTTTTCTGTCTAAGTTGACTATTAAGCCGAAATATTAACTTGAAATTCAAAAAGAAATGTCAAGACTGTAGTAATTATAATAACATGAGGGGATCAAGGTCTACTGCTCACAGAACTACTATTGAAACTGTAGTAATGATAATAACATGGAGGGAGCGAGGTCTACTGTTCACAGAACTACTAATATACCTATTTTTAATTAAATTAATTATTATGGTTGGTTTAAATTCTATGGTAATACCTTCCTTGATAATCCAGAATATTTTCATTGTAGAAAACTTATTTTATGATACATAGAGCTGTTTGGTTCCACTCTAATATTATGTAATACGATGCTTTTATGGGAGGACTAGTATTGATCGTCCTTTTATCATTAGCTTGTGCTGGTAAACCATTAGTAGTATCTGGATTAACCTGTGTATGT
This sequence comes from Timema podura, assembly GCA_033556935.1. NCBI lineage: Eukaryota > Metazoa > Arthropoda > Insecta > Phasmatodea > Timematidae > Timema > Timema podura. Next base: position 25,068,450 of record JAVRXN010000006.1, read on the forward strand.
ATCCGTTTCAATAGCCGGATGGTCAAAGACAGGCATGGCCTACCCATAGTTCGTGGGCCACTTCCGGTCCTTAGGTACGTTCTATTTTCCACACCACCTCAAATTGAATTACTTAAAAACACAGAAATAAACATATTTAAGCTTAAGTAAAGACTCGCTAACTTCAATGTAGTTTCAAGAATTGTAAGTATGATATTACTTGTGCAATGTATGTTCAGTATGTATGTATGTATGTATGTATGTATGTATGTATGTATGTATGTATGTATGTATGTATGTATGTATGTATGTATGTATGTATGTATGTATGTATGTATGTATTTATGTATGTATGTATGTATGTATATATGTATGTATGTATGTATGTATGTATGTATGTATGTATGTATGTATGTATTTATGTACTTATGTATGTATGTATGTATGTATATATGTATGTATCATGTGTTGGCCACATGGTCTAAGGAACTACTCTGCAGTAGACTACACTGCCAATGATGGCAAGCTAGAGGTTCAAATCTAGGTTAGGTGTAATTAGGGTGGTTTTTACAAAGTGGTTTTCTACTCTACCTTAATAAAAAATGGATGATTTTCCTCTAAATATAACCTTCCTAATACCTAAAACCATTAGCGTAATAATTACATAAAGTATAACCCGAATGGTTAGTCAGACACGGTGCTAAAAAAAATTGGTACGGAACTGCGCACGGACTCTCTAGCTCTATTTTTTTAAATTGAGATATTTACTCAAAACTTGTAATATATGTTAAACGAAATAATATACACTAGCAAACACAAGCATAAATAGCCCTATACTTATGAATAACATTTTTTGAGTCTCAGTTTTAAATTTTATAATTTTATTTTTAAAGAATTAATGTCCTCATTTGTCTGTTTGGACCGATAAAATAGATCAAAATTGAGTCCACAAGGGTCAACACTTCGTATTAAAATTTCGACGTCCAGTTAAAATTTTCGACATTTTATTAGGTGTTGCACATCTTCATGTCATCGCATTGATATTAAATTCCTCATTTATAATAATTGAGTCTAAAATGAAGATAAATCATTGTTGAAAAATATTTCTCTTAAAAGGTTTAAGGAAAAGAAAAAAATTTAGAGACTTACTTATATTTAATTACTCTATGGCATTGTAGAATATTGCGTTAAAACTTAAGTAGTATCTCTTTACAACTAAAGCTCACAAAATTGTATAAATATATTTGCCAATATCTCAGAAACTGTTGGTTTTATAAAAATATATTTATTTAAAAGTTTTTTATCTTTAATAGTACTACAATTTTTCAATGCTTAGTTATTTAGTATCTCAAATGGTTGCAGAGGTACGGAAATTTCAGCTTCTGTAAATACCCTAAAAGTAATTTCCATGGGAAAATGAAAGTGGCAAGTTTATTTATAATTATAATCAACGCCTAGATACGAATTTTAATCAAAATCGTTTGAGCAGATATTAAGAAAATCGATTTTTACTTTCTCTCTATCTTACAGGTAGAGAAAGTATGGCGATCGTCAAAAAAATCGAAATCGAGATTTTGATGAATTTTGACGTTTCATGACTCCCTGAATCCGAAAAAGTGGTTTTTGAATTTCCGTCTGTCTGTCTGTCTGTCTGTCTGTACCTCCAACTAGAGCCTAAACTTTTTACCGATTGAGCTGAAACTTGATATCTAGGGTTTTCATTGGGTTGCCCCGAGAGATTTTTGTAATTGGATATCTACCCCTAAAATTAAGGGTAGTTTACTGAAGGGTAAAAAGAGAAAAAGTCGATTTTCTCAAAATCGGCTGTAACGATTTTGATTAAATTTCATTTATAAACATTGATAAATATTACAAACAAAATGGATACCCTCAATATTTCGGCAAAATGGCCTTAAGGGCTCCGGTCTGATGCGTCAATTAACATTTTATATAATAGCTCCGAAACTATTTGAGATATGAAATTACTTAGCATTACAAATATGTATATATATTTATAATACAGATATTTTATCCGAAACATATTTTTATAAAATCAATAACTTTCAATCTATACGCAATTATATGAATTTTTTTAACTTTTTGGATATTAAAGTTTAAGTATTGCGACCGTAAAATAAAACTAACCTGAAATGTTGATGTATTTCGACGTCTCATGACCCCCCGAACCCTAAAAAATAATCTTTGCAATGCCGTCTGTCTGTGTGTCTATAAAAACTTAAAATTAAGGGTAGTTTACTGAAGGGCGAAAAGAGAAAAATTTGGTTTTCTCAAAATCTGCTCAAACGATTTTGATTAAAATTCGTATCTAGGCATTGATTAAGATTATAAATAAACTGGCTATTTTCATTTTCCTATGAAAATGATTTTTAGGGTACTTTACAGAAGCGTTAATTTCCGTATCTCCACAACTATTTGAGAAACTAAACAGCTTATCATTGCAAAATTGTAGGACGATTAGAAATAAAAAACTTTTATTTGACATATATTTTTATAAAAGCAACAGTTTCTGAGATATTTGCTAATATATTAATACAATTTTGTGAGCTTAGTTGTAAACATATACTACTTAGGTCTTAACGCAATAATTCTCCAATGCCATAGAGTAATTAAATATAAGTATCTAAAAAAGTATGTTATTTTTCCTTAAAGCTCTTAGGAGAAATGTTTGCATAGCAATGATATCTCCATTTTAAACTCAATAGTCAATATTTATATATTTTATTGGTCAAAATGTATAAATGAATAATTAAATATCAATGCGATGACTTGAAGATCTGCAACACCTTATAAAATGTTAAATCTTTAACCAGAAATCGAAATTTTAATACGAAGTGTTGACCCTTGTGGAAGAAATTAAACTGTTTGAAATGTTCTTAGGTGGACAAAGATGCGCCTCTTTTCTCATTGATTCTATATCATTGTATATTATTTTATGCGTGTTCTTATGTGGAGTGGTGATGATACAATGTACATTATTCCGTTCAGATATCTTACGAGTTTATAGAAAGAGAGAGAAAGTCTGTGCGGTGCGCCGTACCATTTATTTCTCTTTTCGCCCTTCATAAAACTATTCTTAAATTTGAGTTTAAATAGACACACAGATAGACGGCATTGCAAAAACCATTTTTTGGGGTCCATAAACATTTCACGTTATATTTTTTTTTACGGCCGCAATACTTTACTTTTAGTTTTCGAAAAGTTAAGAAAGATATATATTTGCGTATAGCTTGAAAGTTATTGGTTCTATAAAAATATTCTTCGTATAAAATATTTGTATTATAAATAGATATACATATTTTTAATGATAAATAATTTCATATTTCAAAGAATTATGGAGATATGATAAAAAAATTATAATTAACCCATCAGACCGGAGCCCTTAAAGTCATTTCACCGAAGTATTGAGAGTAGCCAATTTCTTTGGAATATTTATAAATGTTTTGAAATGAAATTTAATCAAAATTGTTAAAGCCAATAGTGAGAAAATCGACTTTTTCTCTTTTTGCCCTTCAGTAAACTACCCTTAATTTTAGAGTTGGATATACAATTACAGAAAAAATCTTCGAGGCAACCTTATGAAAACCCTAGATACCAAGTTTTAGCCCGATTGGTAAAATAATTTAGGCTCTAGTTCAAGGTACAGACAGACAGACGGAAATTTAAAAAACCCTTTTTCGGATTCGGGGGATTATGAAACGTCGAAATTCATCAAAACCTTGAGTTTGAGCTTTTTGATGATCACAATACTTTCTTTACCTGTAAGATAACGAGAAAGTAAAAATCATATTTGTTCCCAGGCCGATTTCCCAAGAACCATGCGGCCCTCAGTGGGGAAATGTTGGACACGCCTCATCCGAGTTATCACTATAAGTGTTTAACTGACATGCTGATAATAGGAAAATTGGGGTTCAAATCCCATTTGGGGGTACAGAGGGTGATTTTCCCTAAATGGTTTACCACTCTGCTTCCACGTAAATGTGAGTAAATTACCTTTAAATTGAGTCTTTCAACATCCCTACCCCATTAGAGTAACTATCATATATGCATATAACCTGAACAGGTTGGCCTAATAAGACACGGCGATAAAAAAAAATGTAAATTTATTTAAAATATATAATTTTCGTGAACTCATAGCCCAAACTGCACAAATAATTTGTTTGAACCAAAAGTAATACAAAATTCCTATAAACTTACATCCGGAAAACTATGCTAACACCATTAAATTGTTTCCAAAATATCGGCGTACAGTTCCGGGAGAGCAGAGCTGTGCAAGCGTGCATGTATGACAAGTTGCATAGGACTTAGGCGCACGGCAATATACACCTTGACATTTTAGATCACGGCAGCAAAACATACCACAGTTAATAGTAAACAACACACCAGTCCATATAGAAATGATTCTGAGGCTCATCATTAACGGTTCTACATCACAGAAAGTGATTGCCATTATTACATGTGCAGTGCTGCGCGCCTAACTCCTATGCAATTTGTTGTATAGGCATGCTTGACAGCTTTGCTCTCCCGGCGCTGTACACCGAAACTTTGAATATGATTTAATGGTATTAGCATAGTTTTCCGGATGTAAGTGTACAGGGATTTTGTATAACATTTGGTTCGAACAAGTTATATATAAAGCTTAGGCTATAAATTTCCGAACATCCTATATATATATTTACGACCCACAATCTAACTTAAATATATACCACACACAATACCCAATCTTCCCTGCCAATATTTCATCACTGTGAAAAGGTGAAACCCAATTTCACTGATGATAAATATTTAGTCCATCGTCTGTACCAGGAATCAAACCAGGTACCCTTAATTCAGTGGGCAGACACTTTATTGACTAAGATAAGCTGTCTTACGTTAAAATTGTTATCGTTATAAAACAACTTTTATGTTTCCATTGAGATTTTAGTAATAAATCATCAAAACTTTAATAAAAAATAGTATTATTTTAAAAAGTATTATTGAAAGGCAACCATAAACTAATCTTTAACAAAAGTTCCAGAAATTTCTTCATCAAAAGCCACAATAAAAAATAAAATTATAATTTAAAATATTATTTAAATATTAAATACTCAAAATACGACTGATACAAAATGCCTCGTGTATAGGGCCTACATTTATTTATGTAGGAATGGACAGTGGAAATGCCTATTTTACCCTATCAAAATCCTTCTTTATACTAGGATCTGTAGCCTTTCAGATGTATAACAGTTTATCAAAGGATGAGTGTTCCAGTGAGTTACCCGACTGTGAATGGAAATCCCTCGCAGCCCTTAGAATCGATCTATACTTCGTGTTAACCGAGCAAAAGGATTTTCCAGAGGTAAGTAACTAACGTCAAAAGTCGTCTTAAATCTTCTCAAGCGAATGTTCACGGTCCAAATCATTGTACAATACATACAGTACGTGATCTTAGTCATAAAGTTGGTGCCGTTGAGATGAGTTCTGACATAGGCGTATAATAGAGTCTCTGCAATGAGATTTGTTTGTATAGCGCTTAAAGTCATTCTACAATAATTATTATTGTATTGCATAATATTAACATGTTATAGACTATAAATAATGATTAAATTATTTCAGATTACCACGTTTAAGGAGTTATTCGTGCATGTCGCAAATTTAACGCCGTCTGTTTCCACTAATTCGCTCCCATTCATAGGGACTTAATCTCTCTAAACCCCCGGACCTAAGTTCGAAGCTCATGCAAGGACAGTCCAACAGGTGTAATAATTGATTGAACAACTGACTGTTATCGAACGAGACATAATCTCCCGGTCATCTGTGCTTTTAAATCCCCTAGACACCGTTCCTCCACAGTCCGATAGCCGGAACAGACATCTGGTCGAAGTGTGAGAAACAAGCTTAAAAACCCTCATAATTGGATTGGCTCAAGGTCTTACTAACCGTCAATATAAATATACAGTTTCACTAAAAAAAAAAATCAAAGTGCAATTATATACATCATTCATTTGATAACAGTGAAAGTGAAATCAGCTTAGGTCTAAGATTTTTTTAAATACGTTAAAACGGTTTCACTGAAATGTATTCCCCTGTTTTATAAAGTGGAATACTGGTGTTATTACCTAACTAAGCTTGGAATTATCGTGGGTATTAGAAGGTGTCTTAAGGTGGGGGTGCTAGTGATCGTGAGCTTAGGGCAGTATTTTTTTAAGTTTTGATAGCATAAACATTTTTCGGCCAAAAAAATCAAATATTTATTCTATAGAAACATAGAGATTAGTTTTCTGCACATCCTGATCTCAACAGTCCTTGAATATCTGTCAAAGTTGTCCTGGACTTTAATGACAACTTTTTCTCTTTATTTAAAAAGTTTGTCACCAAATGCAGCTATGCTCATGACAGAACTCTTGAGATTAGCATGTGCAGAAAACTAAACCTTATGTTTCTATAGAAGAAATATTTGATTTATTTTGTTCAAAACAAAATTTATGCTATAAAAACTGCAAAATCAATGCACTAAACTCACGCTCACTAGCACCCCATCTTAAGACGCCTGGTTTGAAATGGATAACCTACCTAAATTAGCTGTTATCTGGGAGTGATGGGGTTGTTAAGGCCACACTTTAGCCGAGGAGCTTCATTTTATATTTTGATTTTATTAAAACTTATTTTCATATTTATTATAATTACTGATTACGCACATTAGTACAGTATTAAACTCAAAAAATGTCATTGAAATAGATGTGTCTACGTATATATATCGAGTTTGCGTATTTAAATTTCAATAAAATGTTTTGTTTGCATTTTATAGCTATTAATTTCCGACACCTTAGCTCAGTCGGTATCTTTTCTGTCTACTAAGCTAAAAGTCCCGGGCTCAATTCCAGGTATGGTCGAAAATGTATCATTGGTGAAATGTGGGTTTACCCTTTCACAGTGATGAATTAACGATTGTGGACTGGATGCTGTGCCTGTCCTAGTCTTAAGATACATTATAAGCCATATGAAGCTACAACAGGTCTAGCAAGCCGGTAGTGGAAAACATATGGCTTGAATTTTAAAAAAAACTAGCCAGGCCAAAGGCTGGAAACAGTAATGGATGTAAAGTAAAATTATTAGTTTATAGGTAACATGATTTAGAAAAAATTTGCATGAAAAATTGATTTGATTTTATCATTCATAAATAATTAAATACTGTACATATACTCCATTCATGGTAGGAGTTACTCTCTGAAATGTCTTTTTTTTCCTACCAATATCCTACTATATAATAGATTTCTTGGTAGGGAAAAGGGCCTTTCAGAAAACAATTCCTACGCTGAACAGACTTTATGAGTGAAACGGTTCTTTTTATGTAGAGGTCAGCATTCAACAACTGTCTGGTAGTTGGCCTTAGGAATTATCGTGAGGGAATATCCTTACTCATTCAATCACTGAAAAGCATATTATAAATATTACAGAAGTGAATAGTAAGAATATATTAAGGGTAGAGGGGAAACTTCCAGGAAAACTTTTATATCTCAAAACCCCCTTTAGGACCCCAGAAAATATATCTCTTTAATTAATTTAAATACGACAGAGACCTATTTTAACCATAATATCAAGTGCATAATAAAGGTCTCATGATTGTTCAACAGATGGTAGCACTAACACAATTTTAGTTAAAAACTGGACATTCCCTTTATTCCCCTTCACCCTTCATATTTAATCATGTACTAACACTCCAGGTCACACCATGATTTTAACCCAACCTTACCCGTGATTTGCTGTCGTACTCAAAAATATAGTGAAAAAAAAAAGATAATGTAATGTATAAGATACAAACTTAAAAGGTTTTACGGAGAGATGTTCTGACGTCACTGGGGGGGCCGGGATCCTTCAGTAGACCAATGAATTTTGTATCACTTGTCTGAGCAGAGCTTTGGTACATCTGTTTGACACTACTGGGTCTATCAAATAGTTGCCTAGTCCTTGGATGGGAGGATAATTGGTGGATCTCATTACTCTTGAGTTGTTCAGCAGGGTAACTTGGGGGATAAAGGATAAGCTAAAGCAGAAGTTGGCTATAGGTCGATCTGGTAGAAATTCTCTGTCAATCGTGAAAGAAAACTACATCATCATGAATAAGGTAAGCTTACCTTGCGTTATTACACTATGATACAGATTTTAATATAGGACCATAGTGTAGTCCATCAAGTTAAAACTGATATCTTTCAGGATAAACGGAATGCACATTTTATTTATTTTATGTATTTTTTATAAAGGCAGGGACATAATTATTGGAGGAAATATTGAAATTAAGGAATAAAAACAAGCTGCATGGAAAAAAAATTAAAACTAAAAGTAGACTGGAGGAAAGAAGGGTGATCAGTGATCACGGACCCTTGATGAATACAAAAGTCGATCTGGGCCCTAACAAAGGGTGCTGAGCCCTGAGTTAGAGGAACTACTTCATGATGTGTACTATTGCAGTGATTCTTAAACCGGGGGGGGGGGGGGGACAAAGAAAGATATTTTTGGGGGTATTCGAAAAAATAACTTTAAATATTATTAGCTGATTACTGAAGTCAAATATCTTAAATTAAAGCGAAGCAGTGAAGTCGACTCCTGCGTGCGAATAGCATTAGGTAATACAATTGAAACAAGAATAGAGAGATTAGTGGAAAGTGTTCAACAGCAGAGATCCCATTAAATACAATTAGTTCGGTTATTTTCTGTTATTGTTTGTTGTTATAATCAGTAAATAAAGCCAATATTTTAAAATAAATCTTAGTGATTAATATGTTAGTAAAACTAGGGGGCCTCTGAAATATTTTAGGATATTTAGGGTGCCACGAGTAATAAAAGATTAACAACCAATGTATTAGTATATATATTTCATAAAGCAATCACCCTAAGCTGAAAAATGTTATATTATTTTTGTGCTATGAAAATGGTCAAAATATATGGAAAACCTTTCATAAAAACAGGCAGAATTTTACTAAGGTATTGAAAACATAGCAAATAAAAAGTATCTGAATTATCTTAATCTTAATATATATAATTCTTCTGTACGTGTGTATGTCACTGAACTTCTTATAAACGGCTGGACCGATTTTGATGAAATTTTTTGTGAATGTTTGAGTGGGTTCGTGGATGGTTTAGATTCACAATTGGACCAATTGGACCCGGTAGGTGGCGCTGCAATCCACCCCCAATAATTATAATAATGAATATAATATTAATAATTGACCGTTAAAACCTTCTGAAAAGTTCATGAATAATTGAACTTCTGAGAATAATTCATAGTTATGTTTGTTTTTCGATACAGCTGATATTTGTGGAGTTGTGGGCGAAATGCCAAAAATGAAAAGATGTTTTATTTTGTATGTTGTCTTGACAAACACTGAATTTGTAATATTTGTGTTACTCACTAATTGGAGTTCATTGTGAATTTGTAATTGTGATGAACACATAGTATTTTTTTACTATCGAAATCAATTATGCCACCCAAACGAAAAGCCAACGTTTCGGGCAGGACAACGTCTGTCGGGTCCGCTAGTATTCATATATAATATGCTCGATAAAATTGTATAATATTATTTTATGATAACATCCTTACATCAAAATGTTCAAAAAAAAATGTTCAAAAATGTAATAGTTTCAATCCAAGACATTTTTAAAAATAAATCTGTAGATTTACCAGATATAAATAAATCTGAGTGTATTAGCTGTATTTCTCAACATAATTTAATCCAAAGACAAAATCCTCGAAATTTCTGCCACTGTCTTGAACCGTGGACCCACCGATACGGCTGCTAATTATATTTTGTTCAAAGATGATTATTCATATCTCAAAGCTAAAGGACTAGTGTTCTTTAACCATGGCTGGGCGCAGTCATCACGTACATTTATCAAAACACACATTACACCAAAGAAATATTTCTCTCAGAAGAGTTCATATTTATAAAATATGTGTTTCTGACTTTAATAAGCAAAGCGCCTGAAGATAGAATCTCTCTGCAGCCAGCTCTACAGCTCAGCTTTGCGGGTTGAGGTCCAAGTAAAAGGGGACTATAGTGTATGCGCGAACGAAAATAATTTCTTTCTTAGATCTTTAAAGTGGGATTGAAGAGAACAAGGTTTAAGGTCCATTTACTATCAGTTTTTAAGAAGAGAATTTGTTTTGGAATATATATATATATATATTGCTTTAGTATATACGTTTAGTTTAGTTCTCAAAAGATATTTTGTGTAATATTCATTATCATTGATTAATTTTGCCAGGACATTTTTTCTTAAATTAACAAATTTCTGGTCAAACACCATGATGTTCCCGACAAATATTCATGTTGAGATAATAATATGTAGAATATTAAATTAAATATATTTAATAAAATAATATTTGATTTATTTTGTTTCATAAAAACTGTAAAAATCCATAACTTATCTCACGTAATCCTCCCCTCATACCCCACGCATTTTAATGGCACTATGTTAGTACACTGTCCGTTTCCATTAATGTTGTTTAAGAAACTATGTTTTTGATTTAGAAAAAAAAAGTTATTTAAATATTAGTAGGCCTACACTTCTTTTGTTACTGACAGAGTGAAGAGAAGTCCTGTTTTTACTCGAGCGTTTAACACTCCTTATGTCTGTCCATTTGCTTCTCGATTACTGCCAAATGCGTGAATAAATCTCAAATAAAGTTGGATTGGACGTTCTTCGAATCTAGGCCAAATGACGTATGTGTGTGGTTTTGACATCTGGCTATCCGTTTCGAATTGGCAACCAGTCAAAAATGTTTTGTCTAATAAATCATCTAACATTATAGGAATTCAAAACTCTAAGCATTCGATAGAGTACTTTGGACGTATTTGATCATTTGTTATCGTATTTATCATGTTATATTTATATAATATGTATTTATTTTCTGTATAAATTGATATTTAAGTAAAAATATAAATTTCAAATCCAAAGATAAATTATAAGAAGAATTTCAAATTAAAATCTAAAGAGAAATCTTTAAAGACTGTAGTAACAATAATAACATGAATCCAAAGATAAATTATAAGAAGAATTTCAAATTAAAATCCAAAGAGAAATCTTTAAAGACTGTAGTGACGATAATAACATGAACTAAGTGAGTTCTACAAATGTTCATAGAAATGCTATTAAGTTATATCTGAATATGTTCACTAAAAATCACATGAATGTATCAAACGCATCTAAGTTTGAATCCTAATTTATTATGCTTATAAAAACTTTTGATAAACATAACCTTTTAGATTAAAAATATGTCGCTTTCAAAAAAATAATGTTTGAGAAGATAACAAAATAATTATAAATAAATAGCTTTCAAAGAGTATATGATTGTATTTTTTTTACTATAGGGTTAAAGTTTTAAAAACGTAATCTTGTGGGACTAAAAACATTTAAAGCCTTACAGTATTATTTTGGAATCTAGTATTAAGACTGAACGGGGTGGAAAGTGAGCTAAAAGTATGTATTTGTTTGCAATTTTTATAAAAAAACTTTAAATACAAAATAAATAGTATTTATTTAATAAAAAAATATTTAATATTAAATATAAATATTTAATAAATTAAACCAAATATTGTTTCAGTAAATACATTTATTTTCATTTATATGCTTATATCAACAGTTCTTGAATATTGGTCATGGGTTTTTAGCTAGACAGTGGCTTAACCATAATTCTATTTGTGGAAGGGGGTGTAGTAAGCCACAATTCTATTTGTACTGTGTGGAGCTGGAGGGTGGTATACAATTGAGAGAGAAGACGGATTTTAAGGTACATGACCCTAAGAGCCAAAGTCCTTTAATTTTAAGGTATCTTTATGCTGATTTGAAGTAAATAAACAATATACTATCTACTTTTTTGGAATTCCTAGGAGAGAGAAAGTATTTTGATAGTGAAATAAATCCAATTCTATAATTCTGATGGGTGTTGACTTTTATTGACCCCTCGAATTGATTAGGCTAAAACTTTGGATATATATAGTCTTCATAAAGTTCCCCAGAGGCATGTTTTGAATTGTTTATCCATCCCTTAAATTAAGGGTAGTTTACCTAAGGGTATAAGGAGAACAAATCGATCGCATTCACACAGACGGGTACATGACGTGTGCCTCCCTAGAATCTGCTTTTACTGTGGAAAATTTAAATTTTAAATTTAGTCTACCGTGTGACACAAGTGTGTTTACGGCTGAATCGCATGCTATTTTTAAATCGTGGTTCTTTGTATACTGCAACTGTCACCATAACGCTCTAATCTCCACGGATACCATGAGTGCTTTGTTGGCACTCTCCACCTTGAACTCTTGGAATCATCTCATGAAGATTATCTAAGAACAAATTTCTACCCACTTTGATGGCCACGTGTTCTAATGCGCTACTCTCACAGTAGATTAGATTTCCGATGACGGGGAGATCAAGGTTCATATCTTGGTTGGGTGTACTGGGGGTATTTTTTTCAAAATTGTTCTCCACTTTCCCTCCAAGCAAATGCCGTTACACTTCCTCTAAATTTAACCTTCTAAATTCCTAGAACCATTAACGTAATTAGTACATAAGCATATAACCCGAACTGGTTGCAATAAGCAGTGTTATTAATATAACCAAAATAATAATATTAATCGTTTAAACACCCTGCTCACCTTCTGCTGGATTCCTGGTTAGGCTTCTCTCTCGGTTAATGAACTGGTGGACCAGGCAGCTAAGGAGGCAGTTCATCTTCCCCTGAGACATTGATTTATATTAAAATACGTATCCATAAAGAATGTAACTCTTAACTTACAGAATAGGCTCTTATGGACATCTTACCGAGTGGCTTTCCCGTTAGTGTTGTATTTTTTCACGCAGTCAATCTTCCATTTTGTAGATGAAAAAAATTAATGTAATTGTTCTATAAAATAAACATGCTATTATATTTAACATTAACTGATGCATCTAGTAATAGTAATGTAAAGTAAAAGAAACAAACATATTTTTTCACAATGTGAAAACCAACATTTAAAAAAAATCATTTTCGTGTGTTTCCAAATATACTACATCATACGCCTCGTTCAAATTGTGTGGTAAATACAAAAATTGGATGTTGGATATAAGTACATGAACATCGCCAGAAATGTCTGAAATATATATATATATATATATGGTGTGTGTGTGTGTGTGTGTGTGTGTGTGTGTGTGTGTGTGTGTGTGTATTACACAAGGTTTAAAAGCCCCAAAACGCCCTCCTGTGTGCGCCACTGGAGTAATTTATTTAGTCTACATGTCCACTGTTGAGGGTAAATATTAAATAATATTTTGAAGTTGAAACTGTTATTAAAATAAGCTCATTATAAAATGATTAAATTGTATCGAGTAAATAAAGCTCCTAATTAATTTATTTTTTTGTTTTAAAGTTGATGCCTTGGAGTAAGTTAAAATTTTATATGTTCTTTCTACATTTTCTGAAAAAATAAAATAAAATAATTGTTTAAAAATAAGTCAAAAAAATACCACTTTTGATGCTTAGGAAAATACGCTTAGATTAAAAAATATGTTATTGGTTAAATTATTTGTTTTTTATTTACAAATAAATATAATAAACAAAATACAATAAAAAATACTACCAGCTTATTTAGAGTTTATACACAAACTTAGCGTATTACTGATAATAAAAAATAAAGCAATGCACACTTACTAACAACAGACGTAGAAAGTATTTATTTTTTACTATAAGCATTCCTATCCATAATCTTCCCTAGATAATAACCTCATCACATCATATCCCAATTTTGAGCTAGTTCTATCCATCCCACTGCATTACACCTATCCTGAGCTAGTTGTATAAAGTCCACCTCATTGCACCCTATCTTGAGCTAGTTCTATCCAGTCCACCTCTTTAAACCCTATCCCTATCTTGAGCTAGTTCTATCGAGTCCACCTCTTAAACCCTATACCTATCTTGAGCTAGTTCTACCAAGTCCACCTCTTTAAACCCTATCCTTAGCTCTATACAGTCTACCTCATTACACTTTAGTTTCAGCTAGTTTTATCCAGTCTTCTTCAAACCTATTTATATATGCTTAACTCGGGCTTAGTCGAGAAAAAATATAACCTATATTTAACATTTTCTTGTGAAGCTTGAATTTTAGAAATGTTCTTTAAATTTAACTGTTCTATTTCCTTTATATTGCATTTCAGCTATAGGTAACACTTTTCAAAACATGTGTCCATTTTGATTTTATCCATCCTATAGTATTTAAAAACCTTGATATAGCTTTTATATTTTACAGCTTTAATAATTATCTTAAACAGTATTTTAGCACTTAAGGGAACTATAAAAACAAACTCTTAATATGCAAGATGAATTTAATTGAACTAATAAAATAAGGGTACAGGGGGAAAAGAGGAAAGTACAATTTAAAAATCTAATTGAGTTAGTGCTGCCATCTTTTAGACAATCATGAGACCTTTCTAATGCACTTTATATTATGGTTAAGAGAGGTCTCTGTCATATTGAGCTAGTACTGCCATCTGTTAGACAATCATGAGACCTTTCTAATTCACTTTAGATTATGGTTAAAAGAGGTCTCTGTCATATTGAGCTAGTACTGCCATCTGCTAGACAATCATGGGACCTTTCTAATGCATTTTAGATTATGGTTAAAAGAGGTCTCTGTCATATTTAAATTAATTTGAAAATAATTTCTGGGGTCTTTCTGGGGTTTTTGATAAAAAAAATTCGTCATGGAAAATATATGTAATGTGATTTTTCCCTGTATCCTTCAAATGTTGTGAATCCTTACACTAAGCATATAACTTTTTTAAATATATACATTATTAGTCAAGATTCTATAAATTACAAACATAACTTTTTACGGTGAATTTTACTATTAGTATCATTTTATAGGGATTGATACTTACTATCTATCTATAGTGACACACAGGTAGTACGACTTAACGTATGAGCATGTGATAGTAGCTATAGTATCTTTCCTAGCAGTCATAATATGCCAAAAATTATACAATAATCTATATTAATAAAATGAAAAGTTTTTTGTCTGTCATGATTGTTGCACGATATTTATTACACGTAGATGACAGAAATTTTAAAATTAGCTACTCCCGTCCACAAACATGTGCACCTGGAGGCTGGAATTTTAAAATTTTTAATTATATTTTTTAATTTATTAAAAACTTAGAATAACTAAAATGAAGAGATTTTTTCTGTCATTTTTAAACAATCAACTGTATACCACATTATTTGACGTATGAATACGTAAAAGTAGATATAGCAACTATTAGAGCTCAGATACGGTTCTTCACAAGAATATTGGACATACACGTGATCTACGTTCATAGTTTTGTAAACGGCTCGGTGGGAAACAGCGATCCTAGCGTAAACCCCTGTAAACGACCAACCGAGAAGTGACACCAGTTATAAAGGCAGCTTCACAAGTCTGTAGTTTCACCTTTGAAACCTTCGTCCCACGTCAAATACACACGACGTAGCCAACAGCATTTACATATAATTGAATCGTTAATGCCTTTCGTTGTTTGCTTTCCGCCTGACATTTTGACGCGTGGGATTTAGAAGCCTTTTCCTCCCTCTTTCTACAAGAACTGAAACATGCGAAGGTAATAAGACACCCTGAGGCATGTATTAACCTCGTTATCTTGGTGTCTGCGAGCGGTGGTAGTAAGACGGAAGGAATAACGACTCTGAGAAGTTCTGTATGTCTTTCGTTTCCAACTTTCATCTAGGGTTACTTCTGTTTTATTCTTGTAAACGTGAAAAAAAAAAATTAGTATGTGTTCTTTTATGTGTTTATTTATGTACAGTCAGTTCCAGAGTCCTTCAGATGTTGCCCAACTCTTGTACCAACCTAAAAGAAGTGCCGTGTCAGTTTTGAAAGTATTTGGGCTGATTTTACTTTTTTAGGTTTATAAGATTCATTCACAAATCCTTATTCACGTCGTATGTTGGGAATAAAAAAAAAAAGAATAATTGATAGCGTTGATTATGTACCAATATAATATGAAATCTTTTATGTACCACTGATTACATAACCAGGGCTGCCAAGAGGATTTTGTTCAGCTAGTTGTATAAAATCAATTTCATTACACCATATCCCTATCTTGAGCTTGTTATATCCAGTCTACCGCATTACCTCCTATCACTATCTTTAGCTAGTTCTATCCAGTCCACCTCATTACACCCTATCCCTATATTGAGCTAGTTCTATCCAGTCCACCTCATTACACCCTATCCCTATCTTTAGCTAATTCTATTTAGTCACCCTCAATACAAACTAACCCTATCTTGAGCTAGTTCTATCCAGTCCACCTCATTACGCCCTATCCCTATCTTGAGCTAGTTATATCCAGTCACCCTCATTACAACCTACCCCTATCTTTAGCTAGTTCTATTGTCACCCTCATTACAACCTACCCCTATCTTTAACTAGTTCTATTCTCAACCTCATTACATTCTATCCCCATCTTAAGCTAATTATATTCAGTCACATGCATTATACTCTATCTCTTTCTGGTGCATTGTAATGTTATCCTCTCTTTAGCATCTTGGTCTTCTCACTGGTCTCTTACCATCGAGTTAACCAATCAATACCTTGAACGTGGTTCTAGATTCTTCCATTAGATCTGCATGTTCAACTCACTGTTACCTGTGAGATTTGATTACGTGCCTAAGAATGTTTAATGATAAGCATATGGTATGTAACTCGTCATTTTGTAAACCCCTCCAATATCCAAACTCCAATATCTTCATCTATTTTCGTACAAAATATGTTCTTAATCTCTTGGTTTTTTCCAAAACCCTAAATTTCTTCTCGTCATTTAAGTTAGGAACACAAGTTTAACTTTCATGAAGAATAACCGGTGAAACTATTACTATGTATATTCTGAGTTGTAGAGTTGTACTGAGCTGTACATTACATCTCTCGACAACAGTTTGTGCAGAGTTCCTCGACTCTTTGTGTGTGTGTGTGCTCTACGTTACCTTTTGTTCCTGTGCAGACGGCTGCGCACGGTCTCAACGAACTCTGAGGTTCTGGCTTCCGGCTCGTCGGCCACTCTCATCTTGCGGTTATCTTAGATCACGTCGGCTCGAGCCTGGTCAGGGCAGCAATGTGTTTATTCTAGTGATGAGCACAATCGAGTATTTACTCGATTCTCTTTAAAAATAATCGAGTAAAATTACCCGAGTAATTTTTAGCGAATCATTCTACTCGAATCGTCCCGTGGCAATCGGTTGGACAATATTACTCGGGACTCGGGAGTCTTGCAATGGAATTCTAAACTAATAACAGGTTAATAATCTCTTCCTGTAGTAGTCAGTAAACAATGACAGTGACCTCCACCCCCTTATTTTCAGGTTTCACGTTGCATGTACAGTCAATATGAAAGAATGCGTTTAAAGAAGTGTCTAAAAAAAGTTGTGTGCCCTTTTTAATAAAATAATCTTTTATTTATAAATTCATGTTAAAGGAATTGATAATAATTGTACCTTTATAAAAGTGAAAACAGTTTTTTTCTATTTTATAACTTACTCTAATTAGTTTCAATCAATAAATAATCATATTTTACCAAGGAGAAATTATAACCAACAGAATAATTAAGAAATACTATAGTTAGTTTCGTCCATGTGATTGTAGAAATAAAACTGTCGAGGTGCCGAGTAAAAAAATCGAGTAACTTTCATCGAGTACTTTTAAAAAGAATCGGGAATGTGATACTCTTAGTTAGCATGCTTTTCGATTGTATACCTTACATCTGCGAGTAATTTGTATTGAAAACGCATGTGCAACATTTAAACCATAAAGGGTCATTTTTGCGTAGCAGTAGAAACTGTTGGTGAAAAATGAGCTCTATGGGAATATGACTTTTAAATGGAAATAGCATGGTAAACAATGCACTTAGCTGGTAGGAAAAGATAAAATAAGAGAATAACACGGTCCGAGTAAAGTTACTCGAGTAATCCCGGAAGAATCGAGTACAACCGATTACACAACACAATCGAGTTACTCGATTATTTTGACTCGATTGTGCCCATCACTAGTTTATTCGCGCACGCGCGTGAGCACGGAAATGTGCGTGGTTTATTTTTTACGAGCTGTGAACTCTTAAGATTATGAAGTACTTAGTTATTATTATTATTATTATTATTATCATTATCATTATTATTATTATTATTATTATTATTATTATTATTATTATTATTATTATTATTATTATTATTATTATTATTATTATTATTATTATTATTATTAGCACCGCGTCTTACTATCCGTTCGGGTTATACGCACTTACGCTAATGTGTAATGGTAGAATGATTATGGGATGAAATGGAGGACCTACAGTTTAGCGTGGAATCCGAACCACGGTGGAGGCCTGGCATTCCTCACATTCACAAGTTGTGATTAATACACATCTTGTCAGAGGTGAAGGAAGGTTTTGGCAATCAGATAAATCTGTGCCGGGACCGAGGATTGAACCCCGGACCCTCAGCACAGAAGTCTGACACCTTAACCCTAGACCACCAGGTCACCTACAACTACTTAGTTCTTGAAGAGATTCTCGACCCCGTTTTAATTATGTCTATGTTGTGGTTTTCATTATTTGATATATTTAACTGCGCGCACGTGCGGGCATGAAGAGGAGCTTTCCGTTTAACGTTTAGCTGTCCACCCGGGTTTGTATTAAAACCCTAAATAAATATTTAAGTGACAATATCCTAAGTGCTTTCTCCTTGCAAAACCCCTCAATAAAGCTTCGCTGTGACGCGCCCCAAGTCTGGGGTCGCGAACCTCTAATTAACGGCACTGGTTTCAAAGGGTGCAGACTTGAGCTGTCTCCACGAGTGGTAAAAGGGTCCACAAGAGGTGTGGGCACAAGAGGAGATTTTAATTGTTAACCACCTACTGCGAGTAATATGTATTTCTCGACTGAACAATTTTCTTAATTTACACTCTAATCTCTTTATTGCTAGTTTAAATGGTTGTTTTTGGTAAAAAATATTGGGCATACTTACCACCTCTAATATTATAAATATTTATCACAAGGTTGCGATATTCAGTCCCGTGGTGGGGTTTTCAGTGTACCTGGCTACGAACCTAGGGATCCCTAGTTCGATTACCGACTGGTACCTTGTATATTTTTATTTTTATTTATTTAGCACCGCGTCTTAATACCCGTTCGGGTTATACGCTTAAGTACTAATTACGCTAGTGGGTTAGGAATTGGGAAGGTTGAATATTGGGGAAGTGAACCCGTATTTGCGTGGAGGGAGAGTGGAAAACAATTTAGGAAAAACTACCCCCAGTTCACCCGACTGAGATTCGAACCTTGATCTCCCCGTCTTCGACAGTGGAGCTCAACACGACTGGCGCGTTAGCTAACTACGCCACCGAGGCGGGTCCTTGGATATTATTCTCTTGCACTCTAACGGCCGCCATGAGTGGGTAAATTAGGCTTAAGTTAGGTCTAAGAGACTACTGGCCCACACCTCTATAATAACTATAATCACATCATCTCAATACGGGTATGACGTGTAGACAACCTCTTTACCCTGGGCAACATTCTGTGCCACCAGAGCGGTAAATAATCTACGTACAGGCGATTGAACTGAATGTTATGGCCCTACCAGTTAGTACAGTAGCATCTCGAAAACTCGACACTCGGCATTCCGTGTAACTCGACACGCGCACGTGCACACAGTTGTTGGCGCCAGTCATCACAATCCAAGGTCATTCAACTGTATGATCTCTTAGTCTGTCTGTGTAACTCGAGTGGAATAGTGCTGTGGTGTTTTCACAAGTGCTGTGTTTGTTAGTTTTACAATTCAGTAACGTGTTATTCGAATCAATAAAATATTATACAGTACTGTACTGCATATCTGTATATTACACATATATATATATACACACCATTATATTAACACGTAATCTATTGTACTTTGCGTATATTACTGTTACTGTACCATGCAAAACTACAGTACGGTATAACTGTACCTATAATTTTCGGTACTGTACTGTGATTCCTGCTCATTTAGTAAACATGACATAGTAAACATGCATCTTATGCAAGTTCATTCGTAAAACTCGACATTTCATTAACTCGACACCAACTCAGTCCCCATTAGGTCGAGTTTCCGAGAATCTATTGTAATGCCATATGATATATAAAAAAAGCCTGTCTGCTTGTGCTATTCAGAGAATTTTCTGTGTGATGATTTGTGACGTCAGGCGTCCAACACGCCCTTCTGACAGTCTCGTAAAATCATCAGTATATTCACCACCTCTGATTTTATAAACATACCATATAATGAGCCTTTTTACACGTTATGTTTCAGGGAATACTATGAATGACGCCTAGTGACGCGAGGCGTCCCCGGGCGCCACTCTGACGAGAGTCCCTCCCTTCCTCCACCCCCCTCGACTCTCCCCTCCATGGCGTCTTGGAACGCCACGACAGCGCCGGAGCTCCTCCTGGTGGGCTCGCCGCCCGTGCTGACGCTGGTATCTCTATACGGGGTGGTACTGGTGGTCGGGGTGGTGGGCAACGCCATAGTGGCCGTGCTAATCTACACGCAGCAGAGTCAGCGCATGCGCAATCACCTGCTGCTGAACTTGTGCGTGGCCGACCTCCTGGTGTGCGCGCTGAGCGGCTCCCTCACCGCGGCTACCAGCACCAGAACCACCTGGTCGCTAGGGGAGGTGCTCTGCAAGATAACCGTCTTCTTTCAGGTATGGGGAAGAGCTCCCTGGTCTGATATGTATATCGTTATTTTTATGTATCGTGATATTAAAACATCACAAGACATTGTTGGGATATTCAAATCTCACAGACTATTCTGGGTAGGACATACAGTGCGAATGGAAAATTGCTGAAGGTACTGACTGTAAGCCTAATAGGAAGAAACCATTGGGAAGACCCTGATGCAGATGGGAGTGTAACATTAAAATGGACCTGAACGATATAGGGTGTAATGAGGTGGACTGGATAGAACTAGCTCAATATAGGGATAGGGCGTAATGAGGGGGACTAGATATAACTAGCTCAAGATAGGAATAGGGCGTAATGAGGTAGACTAGATAGAACTAGCTCAAGATAGGGATAGGGCGTAACGAGGGGGACTAGATATAACTAGCTCAAGATAGGAATAGGGTGTAATCAGGTGGACTAGATAGAACTAGCTCAAGATAGGAATAGGGCGTAACGAGGTAGACTAGATAGAACTAGCTCAAGATAGGGATAGGGCGTAACGAGGGGGACTAGATATAACTAGCTCAATATAGGAATAGGGCGTAATGAGGGGGACTAGATAGAACTAGCTCAAGATAGGGATAGGGCGTAATGAGGTGGACTGGATAGAACTAGCTCAATATAGGGATAGGGTGTAATGAGGGGGACTAGATAGAACTAGCTCAATATAGGAATAGGGCGTAATGAGGGGGACTAGATAGAACTAGCTCAATATAGGGATAGGGCGTAATGAGGGGGACTAGATAGAACTAGCTCAAGATAGGGATAGGGCGTAATGAGGGGGACTAGATAGAACTAGCTCAATATAGGGATAGGGCGTAATGAGGGGGACTAGATATAACTAGCTCAAGATAGGGATAGGGCGTAATGAGGTGGACTGGATAGAACTAGCTCAATATAGGAATAGGGCGTAATGAGGGGGACTAGATAGAACTAGCTCAAGATAGGGATAGGGCGTAATGAGGTAGACTAGATAGAACTAGCTCAAGATAGGGATAGGGCGTAATGAGGGGGACTAGATATAACTAGCTCAAGATAGGAATAGGGCGTAATGAGGTAGACTAGATAGAACTAGCTCAAGATAGGGATAGGGCGTAATGAGGTAGACTAGATAGAACTAGCTCAATATAGAGATAGGGTGTAATGAGGGGGACTAGATATAACTAGCTCAATATAGGGATAGGGCGTAATGAGGTGGACTAGATAGAACTAGCTCAATATAGGGATAGGGCGTAATGAGGGGGACTAGATAGAACTAGCTCAAGATAGGGATAGGGCGTAATGAGGTGGACTAGATAGAACTAGCTCAATATAGGGATAGGGCGTAATGAGGGGGACTAGATAGAAACTAGCTCAATATAGGGATAGGGCGTAATGAGAGGGACTGGATATAACTAGCTCAATATAGGGATAGGGCGTAATGAGAGGGACTGGATATAACTAGCTCAATATATGGATAGGGTGTAATGAGGTGGACTGGATATAACTAGCTCAATATAGGGATAGGGTGCAACGAGTTAGACTGGATAGAACTATCTCAAGATAGGGATAGGGTGTAATGAAGTTTACTGGATATTTTTATTCAGTGACTAAATGATATTGATAGTTAGCTGTATTAAGCTGGTATTGTGAAGCTTTTTTGGGTAAACATAAATTTATATTAGCGAGTAATTACAGCAGCACTGGAGCAGATTCTCTATTTTCGGCGAACGTGTGAATCAATATTTCTACTTTTATCAAATAATACTTCTTCCTTAAGGTGCGTTTGGATTATACGAGCGGAGCCTTTAATGTAAAATGTAATGTAACATATTTATGAGATGGGGATGGCCTCACGAGCGTGCTTTGATCTACTCATGAGCGTGCTTCAAAGAGCTCACAAGCATGCTACAATCTGCTCACGAGCGTACTTTGATCAGCTCACAAGCATGCTACGATCTGCTCACGAGCGTGCTTCGATCACCTCACAAGCATGCTACGATCTTCTCACGAGTGTGCTTTGATCGGATCACAAGCATGCTTTGATCTGCTCACGAGCGTGCTTTGATCTGCTCATGAGCGTGCTTCAATCCGCTCACAAGCATGCTACGATCTGCTTACGAACGTGCTTTGATCAGCTCACAAGCATGCTACGATCTTCTCACGAGCGTGCTTCGATCACCTCACAAGCATGCTACGATCTTCTCACGAGAGTGCTTTGATCGGCTCACAAGCATGCTGCAATCTGCTCACAAGCATGCTTTGATCAGCTCACAAGCATGCTTTGATCAGCTCACAACCATGCTTCAATCTGCTCACGAGCGTGCTTCGATCACCTCACAAGCATGCTTTGATCTGCTCATTAGCGTGTTTTGATCAGCTCACAAGCATGCTACGATCTTCTCACGAGTGTGCTTTGATCGGCTCACAAGCATGCGGCAATCTGCTCACAAGCATGCTTTGATCAGCTCACAAGCATGCTTTGATCTGCTCACGAGCGTGCTTTGATCTGCTCACAAGCATACTTCGATCGGCTCACGAGCGACTCGTGTTACTCCCACAGTTGTTGGTTTTTGTCACAAACTCAAAGGGAGTTTCAGTTAAAATAAGAATTTGCTAACTAATTAGTTAGTCAGACATATTCTGAAGATAACCAAACCAATTTTGAATAGATGAGTATAAAATAAACCCAATTTTCTCTGGAAATAGATAAATATGTTTTCAGATATTCTATGTATTCTTATTTTTAATTTTTAATAAGGATTTAACCTTTCTAAAAAGGCGTATCATTAATTTGAGTAAAAGTTGGTATTAATGTCACTTAAGACCCGCTTCGAAGAGCAGATGGTATAAGGCGTTACTCTAACAACAGACTGGATTTTATTATTTATTAATGCAGTAATTTCATTCTTACCACAAATGTGGGGTAGTAAACAATTGAAAGGTTACGCCTTTCCTTCAGCCAGTAATACAAATAAAAGCATGTTTTTTTTTAATAGTTATATAGTTACTAAAATAAAGGTGAAATTTATTACAATTTTAACTTGAATAACAATTTGCTCAATCGCACCATCTAGAATGTTGCTAAGTTGGCAAAACTATTTACTTAATACTATGCCATGTAAACTTTAAGGGTAATAAAAAGAAGGTAAATCATCCGTTGGGAATGTTTGCAGACTGTTCCGGTTGGCGGCAGCACTCTCTCGCTGATGATGTTGTCGGTGGACCGGTACGCCTCTGTGAAGCACCCCGGCTCTTGACGCAACTGCGACACCAGAGACATCTAGTAGCGGTGATGGTGACTAGCTCGTGGGCTGGGGCGCTACTCACGGCGGCTCCGGCGGTCTATGCCTCAACGGTCGTACCAGAAGATAGGTGCGAGGAGGTATGAATATAACAGTTAGAAATGTAGGGATCTATTTTCAAATAACTTAAATACTACTTCCAATACTTACATACTTGATGGCATTATGAGGTTAAAAGTTCATTGCCGCACTTACAAAAGGACACTACCTATCCCTATATTCAGCTAGTTCTATCCAGCCCCCCCTTATTATGTCCTATCTCTATCTTGATCTAATTATATCAAGTCCAGCTCATTATACCCTCTCTCTATCTTGAGCTAGTTATATCCAGTCCACCTCATTATACCCTATCTCTATCTTGAGCTAGTTCTATCCGGTCCACCTCATTATACCCTATCTCTATCTTGAGCTAGTTCTATCAAGTCCACCTCGCTATACCCTTTCTCTATCTTGAAATAGTTCTATCCAGTCCACCTCATTACACCCTATCTCTATCTTGAGCTAGTTCTATCCAGTCCACCTCATTTTACCCATCTATTTCAGGTTCATTCTAATGTTACCCTCCCATCCTTTTTTAGGTATTTCCATCAAGTTTACCCTGAACAAGGTTTTATATTCTCCCATTAGCGCTACATGTCCTGCCCACCGTAATCTACAAGACTTGGTTGTCCTAACAATATCTTGTGATGAGTGCAGGGTATATAACCCATCATTATGTAACCTCCTCCAATAACCAGTATCAACAATTTTTTTTTTTGGACCAAATATATTCCTAATCAGTTTGTTTTTGAACAACTTAAATTTGTTTTTGCCATGTAAAGTAAGGGATTACATCTCACATCCATGGAGAACAAACAGGTAAAATGATTGTTTTGTATATTCTGAGTATTACATACCTCAACAGCAAGCAAGATTTCAACAACTTACTGGCCGAATAATATAATAAATTTCCTGACTATTCTTTTCAAAATCTCCACTCTAAAATATTAATGTTACTTGTAAATATTTTCCTAAATATTTAACTTAATTAAACCTGTCAAATGATATGTGGTTTGAACTGATCTCTAAACTATCCCCAATCTGTGTTCTTCCCATGGCATTTGAAATTTTTATTTTATTTATTCAGTGTTTACAGGCCCGGTATCTTACAAACTTTGAATCCGGGCCGTTTTTCCACATAATTTTGACTTTACTTTTACAATTACAATATGAATTTCCTTTTTAACTTTATAACACAGTTTTTGGCTCTTAATTTAATTGAAATTCAACTACCCCTAGTTCCATTTGGTCCACCCCGGATATATTACGCCCCCGGTACCCTCCCCCAATGGGCCCTCCACAGTGCCCGGGATTTCACTCCCGAGTCCACCAAGCGCCTAGCAGAGGTGGGCATCCCCCTATCCACCACCTGGGGAGGCGCCCTATCAGAGTTGGTGCCCCGCCTACTTTCTAGCCACCACACTTCCGTTTTCACCCTTCCTTCCACCCTTAGCAGTTCCTGATATACCCCGTACCTAGTCCCCCCGTCCCTAATTATCTATTTTAACTACTAACTAAGATAAACTAAACTAACTCAACTATTCTATTCCCATTTCTGCCGGGAAACTCCATCACCCCGATGGTACCAGAAGGCTGCAGGGCAGCCGCCTTTCTCCATCTTGACTCTGAGGGCCCATCAACCACAATCCACCTCTCTTGTTTCCAAGGTGGTGGGTCATACGGTGCAGGGAACCCCTCAGAGTTCATATTTACTCCACTAACTTTTGTTCATACGACTGGAAAACTGTCCTTAAGATCACAAGGGCATTCCCTTTGTTCCTCCAGACACTCAGTCGTACTGGAATCCAGTTCCCAGGGCTCATGCTTGCTCCTCCTGGCGCCTAATTTTTTTTTTAATCCCGGCAAGGATTGTTACAGCTTATCCCCCTTTAACAATCCTTTTTTCTCTTCTCACTCCCCGCTAAGACCGCAATAGTGTCCGTGTCAGTCCCGCCCTCCGTGTCGCTGTCATCTTCTTTGTCATTGTCATTAGAAATGTTGTCTTGACACCAAAACAAGAGTTAGCTAATACAACGTTTGCCCTATGCTAGATATACAAATATCGGATCGATTGAATCGATCGCCGCCTATAAAGCAGGTTTGTTGGAGAGATACGACCCGCATTACAAGACAGCCGCGCTATAACTAGAGATGGGGTAAAATAGCATTAATTTTCAGTTTTTTTAGCATTAATTATTGGAAATTTAGCGTTTTGTGGCATAATTTAGCATTTTGTAGCAAAATAGGTAAAAATGTCTTTCGTCAATGTTTTTAGGGCCTATACAAAGATTTATGATAAAATTTATGTATGTATTAATACGAAGGGTATTTTAACCTTCGTTTGCAATTATTTTCATGTCAGAGATTATAATTATAAATAATTAATATTAAATTAATAAGGAAAGAAACTGGAGGATTGTGTCAAACACAAACAGAAGAATGCAGAATGACTTCAATTGGCATAATTTATTTTACACTCTATATGTAACGTCAAAAAATCATTGTAGCCTACAGTACAAAAATTAAAATAGTTTAGTAAATAGCTGGTATCGTCAATAGTTGGTGTCGTTGAATCAGTTCAAACAAATGTGCAAGTCAAAGATAGTAAATATTGGCATAGAAATTCTCAGCATTTTATTTAAATGCACAGTATTTTCAGGGAATTCGCATCTATTTCGCTAAATATAATAATTTAGCTAAAATACTCTCAAAATCACGTTTTTCGCGTTAATTCACGAAATAAAAATCGCTTTAAACACTTTCAAATGCCATGAAACGCAAAGAAAACTTATAAATACCCTATTTTCGACCCTTTTTTTTCGCGTTTTTTGCAAAAGCGAATTTACCCTATCTCTAGCTATACCCGATGACTCACATTTTTACCGGCCTTTTTTTTTTAGCGCCACGTTTTACTACCCGTTCAGGTTGTATATTTACATACTAATTATATTTATGGTTTTAGAGATTTTGAAGTTAAATTTAGAGGAATTGTACCCGTATTTGCTTGGAGTGAGAGTGGAAAACATTTTGGAAAAATCACCCTCATTATACCTGACCGAGATTCGAAATCTCAATCTTCCCGTCACCAGCAGTCTAGTCTACTGCGAGAGAAGCGCCTTAGACCATGTAGCTACCGAAGCGGGTAGTGACGCAATTATTTGATAAAATAGTAACTATCTAATAAGAATAAAAACTTTTTTAATATTACATTTTTTAAGCACGATAAACATAATTACCACTAAAACACAAGCAGGTTACGTCGGTTGGAGGTCAATTAATTATATTTAGATAATATTATTAATTAATTAGCCCCTAAATTAATGTATTTCTTTGCACCACATCTTACTATTAATCCAGTCTATCCCTATATTTACAATGATGGGGCAACAATGATGAAGGTAGGATTTTAGAATAAATATAACCGCATATTTGTGGCATTAAATTGTAAAAACCATTTTAGAAAAAACACCAGGATTTGAACCTCAATCCCTTATACACCAAGAATTGAGTTTATTGAGAAAGTGAAGTCCTATAAGACTATATGACCACCTTGGAAGATCATGAAATTGTTGTTTCTCAACTATATCTGTCACAGTTTTAAATGGGACCATTGAAATTATTATTTTGTAAATGGGTGACCTGGTGGTCTAGGGATAAGGTGTCAGACTTCTGTGCTGGGGGTCCGGGGTTCAATCCTCGGTCCCGGCACAGATTTATCTGATTGCCAAACCCTTCCTTCACCTCTGACAAGACGTGTATTAATCACAACTTGTGAATGTGTGGAATGCCAGGCCTTCACCGTGGTTCGGATCCCACGTTAAACTGTAGGTTCTCCATTTAATCTCACAATCACCCGACCATTACACGTTAGCGTAAGTGCGTATAACCCGAACGGGTAGTAAGACGCGGTGCTAATAATAATAATAATAATAATAATAATAATAATAATAATAATAATAATAATAATATAAAATCACGTTACATTGTCACATGATTGATCTTTGGAATTGAATATGAGAAACATTTTAATACTCCTGCAAATAAATGAACTACTAATTAAAAAACAGAATGAAGCACTTTTTTTGTAGCCTACCTATTTCATTAAATTTAATTTGATATTTTTTAAAAATTATTATTTGTTTTATAAACTAAGATTTCGTTACTATACGCTAGCCTAAACTTCCCTCTCTCCCAAGTCACGCAGCGTAACGCCACGATGGATCCCCCCCTCCCCTCCTAACAAGTGCGTTACGTAATTCATGTATGACCCCAAAGCACGGGAATCATTCCGGAGAGTAGAAAATGATTAACTGTAAGAGCGGAATTGAAAAATCTCCCCAAGAACGAGATAGAGGAGCCTATGAGATAAAACAGATAAAAGCTGTGAGTAAATAAGTAAAGAGAAGAAGAGAAGAAAATGGAGTGTTAGGAGAAACGAGAAGTAAGCCAAAATTGGGAGGTGCTTAAAGCGGGTTTGGTGTGAAAGGGGGATGGCAAATGGGATGGAAAGGCTCACAAGCGATTTCTACTTCAACTAATTTACTTTTCCATCTGATATTAAACTGAGATCATCTTATTTTTTTTTTTATGTTTTTTCTTATTACAAGCTTTTATGTCTTTAAGATAAAGATAAAAAAATACAACCATTCAGAAAATATTATTATTATTATTATTATTATTATTATTATTATTATTATTATTATTATTATTATTATTATTATCACCGCGTCTTACTACCCGTTCGGGTTATTTGCACTTACGCTAATGTGTAATGGTAGGGTGATTGTGAGATGAAATGGAGGACCTACAGTTTAACGTGGGATCCGAACTACGTTGGAGGCCTGGCATTCCTCACATTCACAAGTTGTGATTAATACACGTCTTGTCAGAGGTTAAGGAAGGGTTTGGCAATCAGATAAATCTGTGTCAGGACAAAGGATTGAACCCCGGACCCCCAGCCCAGAAGTCCACCATGTCACCTCCTTTTATGTTGATGCGTATCAATAAAACTACGATCGACAGGTTGCAGGCCGCATTTTACCACGGTTTAGGGTTCAGTGACAAATCGTTCATGAAAGCAAATAACAATGAACAAAGCAAAATGCTTGTATAATTAAATGTAGAGAACCATCGAAGCTTAGAAGATCGTTTGTCTTCTTTACTGTCTTCGATAAACAGATGTTATTGGCAGTCTAAAATCTAGATAATACTTTCAGGGGACGCCGGAAGGTTTCGTGAACAGGGGGTGGGAAAACGACCTCATACAGTATGTACGGTATAATATATTGTACATTAAATTTTACATGCATACATTAATTATGCTAATTTAGGCAGAATAAAAAATAGTACATGAACATAACTCAACATTATTTCCAGTGAGTCACTATTTTATAGGTTCTGTGTGAATATGTGGTGTATGTGCATATATATATATGGTAATATATAAATATATATATAACCAACTATATTTCTATTTTTATAAAAAAAAATTGAAAAAACTGTTGAAAAAAAGTAAAGAAAATACCTCGGTCCCAGCCTTATAAAGGCAATGTTTAGTAATCAATAAAACTCAAATTTTATTAACATAATAAAATTGTACAGTCATCAATATTTCAGCCTGCTCTTTATGACTCCTTTTAAATTAATTATTTTAATATATAATATTTCGCGTCTGGGCTACATCATTCGTAGCCCAGTATTGGAGAGATTAGCCAGTAATAATATACCGTTGCCCAGGAGACGCCTGAATGTAGGCTACTAATCGTACATCCTTTCCTTGGAGGCTCTTTCCATGTCACGATGAGATGAGGTGATGGTGATAGTGAATATTATGGTGATAGTGAGTATGAGGGTGATAGGGAGTATGATGGTGATATGAGATGAGTGTGATGGAATGATGGTGACAGCGCGTATGAGGGTGTGGAACTAGTGGAAACACTTAAAACATAACTTAACTCTAACTAACCAGACCCTAGTGACCTTTGGGTATAGTACCTATTTCGGGGGAAAACACCCAGCCTAAAATCGAACCCTGGATCCCTAGGTTCGTAGAGAGATGCACTGACCACTCACACCACGGGGTCGTGTGATTGTTTCATTATAAAGAGACGGTTCAATTGCTCAGAACATCGTAACTTGTTTGAATTAAAGATCTGTTTATTTAATAGGATAGGGCCTACACATATTTTCCTTTCTCCTGCATCATAACTACAAAACACTATATTACGAACTCATTGGAATCATATGTGGATATTAAGAAATATCAAACCATGCGAATAAAGGATGAGACTAATCTAGATCTTTCTATATTACTGATCACGATAATCGTGATTAAATTTTTGCAACCCACACTCGCCTCGGTGGCGTAGTTGGTTAACGCGCTAGTCGTGTTGAGCTCGACTGCCGAGGACGGGGAGATCGAGGTTCGAATTTCGGTTGAATGAACTGGGAGTGGTTTTTCCTAAATGGTTTTCCACTATCCTTCCACGCAAATGTGGATTCACTTACTATAAATTCATCCTTCTCAATTCATAATCCATTAGTGTAATTAGTACTTAAGCGTATAACCCGAACGGGTAGTAAGACGCGGTGCTAAATAATAATAATAATAATAATAATAAATAATTTTTCAACCCATCTCAGTGGCCGCGTGGTCTAACGCGCTATTCCCGTGCTGGACTAGACTGTCGAAGACGGGGTGGTCAAGGTTGGATCCCAGTCTGGGTGCTCCGAGAGTGGTTTCTTTCATTTGTTTTTCACTCTCCCTCCACGCGAATGCAGGTGCATTTCCTCTAAATCGAACCTTCATAATCCCTAACACATTAGTATAATTAGTACATACAGGCGTATAAAACTGAACGGGTGGTAAGACGCAGTGCTTAAAAAAAAAGGCTGTTGCACAATTTTTCCTAAAGACTTGCCTCTCATTGAATGCCCATTTCTCCGGCCAGAGATCGTAGGAAGGGGGAGAAGAACCCATACCCCTCTTATTTTCAGTGCCTATGGATACTTGTGCCTTTGGACACCTAATATACACCACCTCAAGTACCAATGCTTTCAATAAAAGAACCTTATCTGACAGCTAGAAAGACTTCTAGACCTACTGTCACGTGTCCAGATCTTATAAAGGTTTACTCCAGTAAGAATCCAACAATAGCTAACACCGCTCCCTTGCACTCCCGCCAGCTCTGGGGGTCTGAGGCGGCGCTGGTGGCGTTCACCACGTTCCGGTTGGTGCTGGTGTGGGTGGTGCCTTGCTGCGTGGTGGCGGCGTGCCACCTGGCGGTCGGACAGAAGCTCTGCGAGGTATCCCTGACGGCGGCCGCCGCTAGAGGGGAGTTACCCCTTCCCATGCCCGTCCTTCGACGGCGCAAACACGTCATCATCGTGGCTTCTGTGCCGCAAGATGGACCTTCCAAGGTGAGTAATCTGGTGATGTCCGTGCCACAAGATGGACCTTCCAAGGTGAGTAATCTGGTGATGTCTGTGCCACAAGATGGACCTTCCAAAGTGAGTAATCTGGTGATGTCTGTGCCACAAGATGGAACTTCCAAGGTGAGTAATCTGGTGATGTCCGTGCCACAAGATGGAACTTCAAAGGTGAGTAATCTGGTGATGTCCGTGCCACAAGATGGACCTTCCAAAGTGAGTAATCTGGTGATGTCCGTGCCGCAAGATGGACCTTCCAAGGTGAGTAATCTGGTGATGTCCGTGCCACAAGATGGACCTTCCAAGGTGAATAATCTGGTGATGTCCGTGCCACAAGATGGACCTTCCAAGGTGAGTAATCTGGTGATGTCTGTGCCACAAGATGGACCTTCCAAAGTGAGTAATCTGGTGATGTCTGTGCCACAAGATGGAACTTCCAAGGTGAGTAATCTGGTGATGTCCGTGCCACAAGATGGACCTTCCAAAGTGAGTAATCTGGTGATGTCTGTGCCACAAGATGGACCTTCAAAGGTGAGTAATCTGGTGATGTCCGTGCCACAAGATGGACCTTCCAAAGTGAGTAATCTGGTGATGTCTGTGCCACAAGATGGAACTTCCAAGGTGAGTAATCTGGTGATGTCCGTGCCACAAGATGGACCTTCCAAAGTGAGTAATCTGGTGATGTCCGTGCCACAAGATGGAACTTCAAAGGTGAGTAATCTGGTGATGTCCGTGCCACAAGATGGACCTTCCAAAGTGAGTAATCTGGTGATGTCTGTGCCACAAGATGGACCTTCAAAGGTGAGTAATCTGGTGATGTCCGTGCCACAAGATGGAACTTCCAAGGTGAGTAATCTGGTGATGTCCGTGCCACAAGATGGACCTTCCAAGGTGAGTAATCTGGTGATGTCCGTGCCACAAGATGGAACTTCCAAGGTGAGTAATCTGGTGATGTCTGTGCCACAAGATGGACCTTCCAAAGTGAGTAATCTGGTGATGTCTGTGCCACAAGATGAACCTTCCAAGGTGAGTAATCTGGTGATGTCCGTGCCACAAGATGGACCTTCCAAAGTGAGTAATCTGGTGATGTCTGTGCCACAAGATGGAACTTCCAAGGTGAGTAATCTGGTGATGTCCGTGCCACAAGATGGACCTTCCAAAGTGAGTAATCTGGTGATGTCTGTGCCACAAGATGGACCTTCCAAAGTGAGTAATTGTTAAGCAATTTAATGAACAGATATGTTAATTATTTCTTAATAGGTTTTTGTGGCAATGTATATATTATTTAATTTACTCTCTTTGGTGTGGTACTTCTAGAACAATGTATATTATTTCGTTTAGATTATCTTACGAGCTTAAAGTAAATGTCTCTATTTTTATTATTTAAAGGTGCCAGATGTATTTGAAAAACCATATTACTAATTTTAACATCAGTTTGAAGGTAGTAAACATAAATTGATTTTTGAAAATTTGTCAAAACTATACACTTACCCACTTTGGTGGAAGCACGGTCTAAAACGCTACTTTCTCCTCAATAGACTATACTGCCGATGATGGGGAATATCGAGGTTCAAATCCTGGTCGTGTATAAAGAGGGTGTTTTTTCCAAAATAGGTTTCCACTCCCCCTCCACGCAAATTCAGGTACACGTCCTCTGAATATTACCTTCCCAATTCCTAAAACCACTAGTGTAATTATTACATGAGCGTGTAATCCAATCATCTAGTAAGATGCAGTGTTAAAAAAAAGCACCACACTTACGACTGTGAAGTTATATTTATTTGTGTGTGTGGTGTGTGTGTGTATGTGTGTACATTCTAGTACTGCTTTCTCCAGATGATCCCGTACCACTGCGGTGACCTTGACGACGATGATGACTCGTCAGAGAACGAAGGGCTGGCTCTGCAGATATGCGCGGACCTCAACGATTTCCGTCAGCGGCCCAAATACCACCAGCACAACGTACGCAAGATCCCGGCCCCCTCGGGCAGGAACGCCAAGAGGCTGAGCAGGGGGCAGAAGGCCTCCAGGTCGGAGCGTAGTATCGTCCGGGCCAACCGCCGCCTACGCCGCCCCCCACCGCCCCTCGCAAAGCCGCCACTCGTCAAGACCGGCAGCGGGCAGTCTCTCAAGAGCCGCCGTCACCTGGCCAACCTCCTGTACCTGCAGGTAAGTGCAGAGAAGCTGCCTGCAGTGATGGACACGCGGATAAATCAGGCAGTCTCATCTTTGTTTGATTTTTTTGCTGTCACAATGAGACCAGGTTTCGAATCCCGGACGGCTTTCTGAAAATATTTATATTCCTAAATGGTTTCTTCACTCTCTCTCTACGCAAATGCGGATGCGTTATCTCTAAATTCTATATTCCTAATTTGTACTCAATATATCTAGGCAAATGCTTATATCTTAGACATGAAGTTAGTCCTCTCAATAAATTTTTCCCCTCACTCCACGTCTTACTACCCGTTTGCATAGCTTTAAGAATAGTGCTGTGAGGAGGAAGGAATAAATTAAAGGAAAATCTAACCGTATTTGTTGAGGGCGATTGGAAAACCATTTAGAGGAAACCAGCTTTTCAAATGTAGTTAATATATTGAAATAAATACAGACTACATTCAGTTTTATTTTTAACGTTCCTGAAATAAGAGTTAGTATTAATTTTAGTCTAAAAATTAACTAAATTTTGTATTCAAATGAAATTTTTCAGTTATTTTTATTACTACTACCATGTTAAATTAAGTTTTTATCCATAGTAAAGGACCAAACAAATAATTTGAAGCTCGTGCGTTATTAAAAAAAAAAAAGCCGCAATATGTCGTTAGTAACTCTTTTCTAACTAGTTTGTTAAATGTAATAACGGTAAAGAGATACTTCAAACCGAATGGAAAAAATTATTAAAATAGACTCCTGCATTTAGAACAATGTTGCCAAATGTGGGCCACTTAGCCGAAATTAATACAATTACAAAAAATAAAAAGCCTCACATCCTTAAAACTAGATGCTTTTAAAATTAATGTATTTACTTTTTTAAAAAAATTATTTTATTTATATTTATTTATTCATTTATTTACACAGGAAAATGCATTAAAAACTGGGACTGTTACGTAAAATCCATGTAGATCTTAAGGCGAAACACAGTTTTTTGTTTTAACTAGTAGTTGTGTTATATCTCAACAGGTGGCAGTGTTCGCGGCGTGCTGGCTCCCACACGTGGCCTGCGTCCTGTGCGTGCATCTGGCCTCAGCCGCCGATGCCACAGTCGCCCGCGACCTTCTCCCCTTCTCTCTCCTCCTCGGCCACGCGCACTCGGCACTGCACCCCGTGCTTTACTGGCTGCTCAACAGACAGTCCTTGCAGATCCAGGGCTGCGCACCCTGGTGGCCCTGGAACAGAGGGGAGGACGGAGACACCCACTTCCCCAAGCACGGGTTATTCCGGCTCACCGTCCCTCACAGAAAGGCTGCCATGGCGGCTCCGTCATCCACCAACGAGGCCGCCCTTGGGGTATTTCATCCCAGGTATAACGTACCCAGACCTGAACAGCGACAGAGGTTCCCCACGTCACATTTCCTCCAGTGAAGGCCCCAGACTTCAGAAGTGTTAGATGCTCCCAGTGAAGATATTACCTGTGCTCTTAGATTAAGAGGTCCCAGACTTCAGAAGCGTCAGACAGAACTGAAATTCAAGAGTACCAGAGTGAATTGTATTAAATAAATGCCAGAGGGAATGGGACTTCAGAAGTATCAGTGTGAATCGGACTTCAAACGCATCAGAGGGAGCCAGACTTCAGAAGTGTCAGACAGAACTGAAATTCGAAGTGCCAGAGTGAATTGTACTTAATAAATGCCAGAGGGAATGGGACTTCAGAAGTATCAGTGTGAATCGGACTTCAAACGCATCAGAGAGAGCCAGACTTCAGAAGTATCAGTGTGAATCGGACTTCAAACGCATCAGAGAGAGCCAGATTTCAGAAGTATCAAAGAAAACAGAACTTCAAAAGTGCCAAAGGTTATCTCCCTGATTCTTCCTTCAATGAATGGACTGCCCGTTGTCTTAGGTTCAGACTTCAGAAGTGCCAAAGACTGAAGGGATTACCCGTTGTTTTAGGTTTAGAGAACCGAAGCTTGAAAATTGTCAGAGTATTAGTAACATAACAAGAAAACATAACTAAATAATCAAGGTCGGTTACAAATCACCATATATTTTCCATTATCGAGGGTAGAAAAACAACACAGAGATTACTTTGAACTTTACCGATAATAATAATTGAGTCCAATTATTACTCATTATTACTGTGGATTCACACGTTCGCCGAAAAACAAGCGCAGAACAGAAACGTAATCACGGGGCGATTACAAAACAATCACAAGAGTTAAGCATTACCAGCGTTGCTCGTGACATTAAATAACTTCAGCTTTCCTTTTTTTGCGTGACATCAGCTCGGGAAAACCAATTAAATTTCAAAACTAGCTGACACAATTATTCGCATGCGCCCTCAAAGCAAGATTTTTGTAGAGAAATACATGTACAGTGTTGAGAAGATTGTAAATAACTTGTTAAATGGAAAGCAGATAAGTCCTTCTTGGTCCATTTAATTGGATGACACATGATAATTAGAAAACATCCATCTAGATATTAATCTTAAAAATCTGTTTATCCACTAGAAACAAAATGTGTCGTTAATCAGTTGTTTTTAGTTTGTATTGAAAAGACTCATGGGGCTAAATAGATTTCCGTGAATTATTGTTGCTTCACTCAAGCAGATTCTGCTCTCAATTTTTGGTGAATGTGTGAATCAAGCTTCAGTGTCTGAGCTGTTTGTCATTTTACCCAAGTGGTCGAATATCGTGATGCAATGTTTCGTCCATTTTTATTCCTGTGTTAATGCGGCTCAAGATATATATTGGTAACAAAAAAAAATGTGATTTTTCTTATAGAATCTAGTGCAAATATGAAAGGTTAAGCTTTGGCTTCTACAAGACACAGAGTTTTATTTAGGTCGACGACGGATTTGATTTATCCAAAATCTTGTTGCCAACGAGGGAAAACTATCATTTCCCAAAATAGATAGAAATAAATTGAAAATAGCTTCCCTCTTTTGGAGTTTATTCTTGAATACTTTACTAAATATTTATAGGGAGAAAGAATCATATCCAAGTAATACTTATAGGTACAAACTAACTTATACATTATTGTTACTAAGATCAATCCTCCCTATTTTGTGTTTACTTTTCTATTGTATCTTGAGATATATTTATATATAATTAAAATGTAAAAGTTAAATTTGAATTAAGAATTGTTGTTTAATAGTTGCTAAGCCTTCACATCAACGCAGCTCATTCTATTCTTATACCAAATATTAGATAAGATTTAAATTTGTTTGTTGATTGAAACTATGTGTGTGTTTATATGTATATACGAGTGTGTGTTGAAGAAGATAAAAGTTGTTTGGAAGGAATAAATATAAGAAAGGAACCATACAACCTTCACAAATTAACACGGTTCAACCTGTACATAGTTACTACTATTTGATAAATAGGAACACATTTCACAATTTGTTTTGCTACTTCTCTATAAAGTTAACACAATTCACACTTTACATTGCTATCAATGGACGTAGAAAAACACATTTAACACTTTATATTGCAACCAATGGACAAAGAGGAAAACAGTTCACACTTTTCATTGATACCAATGGACAAAGATGACACAGTTCACACTTTATATTGCTATCACTGGACAAAGAGGAAAACAGTTACACTTTCCATTGATACAATGCAAGGAAACAGTTCACACTTTTCATTGATACAATGAAAAGAGGAAACGTTCACACTTTATATTGTACAGGACAAAGAGGAAAACAGTTCACACTTTTCATTGATACCCAATGGAAAAAGAGGACACAGTTCACACTTTATATTGCTATCACTGGACAAAGAGGAAAACAGTTCACACTTTTCATTGATACCAATGGACAAAGAGGACACAGTTCACACTTTATATTGCTATCACTGGACAAAGAGGAAAACAGTTCACACTTTTCATTGATACCAATGGAAAAAGAGGACACAGTTCACACTT
Organism: Timema podura; assembly: GCA_033556935.1. Classification (NCBI taxonomy): domain Eukaryota; kingdom Metazoa; phylum Arthropoda; class Insecta; order Phasmatodea; family Timematidae; genus Timema; species Timema podura. Next base: position 25,106,027 of record JAVRXN010000006.1, read on the forward strand.
TATATTGCTATCACTGGACAAAGAGAAAAACAGTTCACACTTTTCATTGATACCAATGGAAAAAGAGGAACAGTTCACACTTTTATTGCTATCAACTGGACAAAGAGAAAACAGTTCACACTTTTCATTGATACCAATGGAAAAAGAGGAAAACAGTTCACACTTTTCATTGATACCAATGGACAAAGAGGAAAACAGTTCACACTTTTCATTGATACCAATGGAAAAATAGGAAAAACAGTTCACACTTTTATTGATACCATGGACAAAGAGGAAACAGTTCACACTTTATCATTGATCCATGGAAAAAGAAAACACAGTTCACACTTTATATTGCTATCAATGGAAAAGAGGAAACAGTTCACACTTTTATTGCTACAAATGGACAAAGAGGAAAACAGTTCACACTTTTATTGTATCACATGGACAAAGAGGAAAACAGTTCACACTTTTCATTGATACTGGAAAAGAGAAACACAGTTCACACTTTTATTGATATCAATGGAAAAAGAGGACACAGTTCACACTTTTATTGCTATCAATGGACAAAGAGGAAAACAGTTCACACTTTCATTGATACCAATGGAAAAAGAGGAAAACAGTTCACACTTTTCATTGATACCAATGGAAAAAGAGGAAAACAGTTCACACTTTTCCATTGATACCAATGGACAAAGAGGAAAACAGTTCACACTTTTCAGTGATACCAATGGACAAAGAGGAAAAAGTTCACACTTTTCATTGATACCAATGGAAAAAGGAAAAACAGTTCACACTTTTCATTGATCCAATGGAAAAAGAGGACACAGTTCACACTTTATATTGCTATCCACTGGACAAAGAGAAAACACAGTTCACAACTTTTCATTGATACCAATGGACAAAGAGGACACAGTTCACACTTTACATTGCTACATGGACAAAGAGGAAAACAGTCCTTTCATTATACAATGGAAGGAACAGTTCAACTTTCAGTGATACCAATGGACAAAGAGGAAAACAGTTCACACTTTTCATTGATACCAATGGACAAAGAGGAAAACAGTTAACACTTTTCATTGATACCAATGGAAAAAGAAAACACAGTTCACACTTTATATTGCTATCACTGGAAAAAGAGGACACAGTTCACACTTTATATTGCTATCACTGGACAAAGAGGAAAACAGTTCACACTTTTCATTGATACCAATGGAAAAAGAGGAAAACAGTTCACACTTTCCATTGATACTAATGGCCAAAGAGGAAGACAGTTCACACTTTCCATTGATACCAATGGACAAAGAGGAATACAGTTCACACTTTACATTGCTAGCAATGGACAAAGGGGAATACAGTTCACACTTTACATTGCTAGCAATGGACAGAGGGAAATACAGTTCACACTTTACATTCCTGCTTCTGTTCAAAGAAACAACCTTTATCTACTAAGACTTTTATTTCAATAAAACTACCTGCCTTCATATTTAACCAAGATCTAATTACATTTTAACAAAAACCAATAGTTCATCATATAAAATACATTCATGAATGAATTGAATAACAAGATAAATACTACCATTCGTTATATTACACTTTAGGCTCTTTTAATAAAATTGTTATTAAAATTTATGATTATAGATTAAATTAATTTAAAGAAGCGTTACTATGGCCAAAGCCTTCTCAAGAATCACCCATTTATTTTAAAACCTTTTTGCAATATCTGTCAATATTTTAATATATCAAATATTGTTAGTCTGAAAGGGAATTGTTACATTAATCCTTGTTAAGAATAAGATATTAAATATATTAATAACAAATTGGTTTTATACTATATATCTCTAATACAGATTACAGCTAAAAACACTGTTGTATAAATTAGAATCTTTGAAGTACCAGTACACATTATATTATAGTTGTACACATATTTTCTTATTATATTACTGTGTATGTGAAAATAAAAACATATACTTTAAGCTGAATCGTCTTTATTTAATAAAACCGATGTATGAACTACAAAAGTCTAACATAATGAAGTCCTTTTCAAATACTATACATAGTTCTACCTTACGATGATAAATTTAATAAATAAACATTTCTTTCACAGCTCAATTATTTTAGATCCGCTTCGGAGCCTGCGTGGTCTAACGCGCCATTCTAGGGATATCAGGGTTCCATTCTGGTTGGGTGCACTGAGAGTGGTTTTCCTAAATAGTTTTCCACTCTTCTTCCACACAAATTTGGGTGCATTTCCTCTCAATCAAACCTTTCCAAATTCCTAAACCATTAGTGTTATTAGTACATAGGCGTATAACCCGAACGGGTAGTAAGACGAGGTGATAGTAAAAAAAATAAAAAATTATAGGGATGGGGAAGTTTGAATTTAGAGAAAGTTTATACCCACATTTACGTGAAGTTAGAGTGGAAAACTATTTATAAAAAAAACTACCTCTAGTCCACCCAACAGGGAATCGAACTCTGATCTACCTATCATCGGCAGTCCACTCTATTATGAGAGTGACGCCGTGGACCATGCGTCCACGGAAGTGGGTATAAAGATGTTATATCACTCGATAGAGTTGTTTTAATTTTATTTTCATGCTCCCTCAGTGAATATTCGTAAATATGAAAAATGACACCTAGACACGGGAATCGAACCAGGGACTCTTGGCTT
>JAVRXN010000006.1:26911179-27141558 GCA_033556935.1 Timema podura
ACACTTATTTTTGATGCCCGTTGCAGTGGCGCCAGAAATTTACTTTTAGGGAGGAATTCAATCAAAGTTCGAGAGAATTTTTGTGGGATATAGTGAGGTACAGCCTCCTAACCGCTGGAGACTATTCGCCTATGGTCAGACTTGGCATGCCTCAAGTGCGGTGCTAAACTAAATGCAAGACCACATCTACCTAAACCCAAATGGAATGGGCCATTTCATATGGTTTCGCATATGAAACTGGCCCATTCCATTAGTAGTTTAGGTTGGTGTAGTCTTGTATTTAGTATAGCGCTGCACTTGAGGTGCCAAGTCTGACTATGAATGTTAAAGGCTTCAAGAGCTTAAAAAAGCTTCAAGCAGCTATTTGAATAATAAGTGGCCTTGCATGCAATATTTTGAAACTATTATTTATGTACTTTTTTCTAATGAACATTTTTTGGGGCTTTTTTAATTTGTGTAGCTGTACACCTTTTGAATATAATTTAGTGAGCGGGCTCACATAATCTAAAACCCACACATGTGGAACATCTTCAGTTTTCAATGGGGATCAATCATACTGTTGAACACACCAATGCATGACCTCACGTAAGGACATTTAAAAAATGAGATTTTCTTCCACCATATTATTAATGTATCTTGAAAAATGGGAATTTCTTTCGAAACCTTAGGTAATTTTATATAAAGAATATAGTAGTAACCCTGTAGAAACCCAAAATTAGGTTTAATCTTATTTTTAAAATAATGAGTTTTGGAATAGTTGATTACATATTAATGTTAGGTTGAATTAGGGTCGAGTGGCTTTAAAATTAGATTAAAGGTTGCTTAAGCCCCTCCCCCATAAAATAAGACCTAACTACACCACTGATAAATTTAACACATCATCATAAACTGTTTCCAGCCTGTGGCCGGCTCAGTTTAGAAAAATGCCTCCATCTTCCTCTGTCCTTTGATCATTCATTCTTCCTCCTTTAATTCCGTCCATTCTTCTCCTTTCACTTGGACACTTTCTATTATCTGCTCCTGCCACCTCTTTCTTGGCCTCCCTTGTGGTCGTTTTCCTCCATACTTTGCTGCCAACATTTTCTTTGGCTTGTAATTGGAATTGAAAAATTTAACACCTACAGTAAGTAAAACTTGGAAAAATTATAACAATTCCAAACTTTAGCAGAAGAAGAAAGATATGTAAAAGTTTGAAATTAATCTGCTCTAATTTAAATTGTTAGAGGTGGCTTAAAATGATATACGAGGCAAGGCCAGTATTTATTTCAGTTTTTATAGCAAAATTATTTGTTGGAAATAAATAAAATATTGCTCTAGAAGAAATATTAAGTTTAATTTTCTACACAGTAATTTCAACAATTCTTGAATATCTGTTTTTGGCATGCTGAGATTTCAGGGTGTCTACTTGGTCATGAAAAGTTACTAACTAAAAAAGGTCACAAAGTTCCTGAAAAGTCACGAATTTTCGATATTTTGGCCATAAAGTCAAGAAAATATTTTTGTTTTGAGTTTCCTTCGCATCGTAACAATGCAAACGCGTCGATTGTCGAGCCACCCACTACCCATGATGCCATGCGCTAGCGCAAGTTGCCTGATTGTTTTTAACCGTTATACCAAGGACAAGGATAACGTTGGTCATCTAGTTAAAGTTTAATGTTGCGTGTGAATGCATTATACCTATATATGCATTATATAATGTTCGGCTGATTACCGAAGGAATTTTGTGGTTAAAAAAAAGTCACCCAAAAGTCACTAATTTTTGTTTCTTTAACTCAGTAGACGCATTTGATGATGTGATGCTCTTGAAAGATATTCAAGAACTGCTGAGCCTACTATCTCTAGAAACTTTATACATGACTACCAAAGCGATATTTTATTCATTTCGGACAAAAGAGATTAAAAAAAAACCACTAAAAATACTGACCTGCTTCGCATGCAATTCTAACTTCAACTCTGCCTTAAAATATTGCTGGTGTCTAATTGGTGAAGGAGGCGAACTTGAGGTATGGAGGAAACTTGTTTGACCCCAATAATTGACTGAATTAATTTAGTATTTATGTCTGGCTTTATATTAAATTACTGTTTACAGCTATTGTTAAATTTATTTATTTTAATTAGCCTATGATTTGTGTTCTAATATACAACTAGCACTTAGACAAAAAAAAAACTAAGGGTTTAATTTATCTCTCATTTTCTGGTATGTACACTTAGCCCTGAAAGATGACAGTACTACCTTTACCGATTACACAATGGTACACTTTATAAGATAGGGCCATAATGTAGTCGGTCAAGGTAAGACTGCTACCTTTCAGGGTAAATGGAGTGTGTATGATAAATAATTTCAGTAATTGAATAACACTTTTTAATATTAACATGATTTATTTTTATTATTTTTTTCTGTGGAGTGGTACGCCAAGCCTTTGACTCCGACTCCTTCATAAATGTTTAAAGTTTATAAATTAGTAAAAACAAATTAATTGCAGTAAAATTCTCAGATACAGATGACTTCATGGGAAGCTTCTTTAATATTGTGAATTTATATTTAAATAAATTGGTCAATCCAAATGGCAAAATATTGGTCCTAACAAAAATTAAAATCATATATTTATCATATTGTTACAAGTTTTTATTTTGAAGCCGGCGTCTGAGTCTGTACGCCATCCAAAACTGGTTCAGACTCCACAGCCCTTGTTAAAGCTGTCCATTCTTGCAATAAAACACTTTTAAATAATTTTTTTTATAAACCATTTGATGATGGCTTTGTAAATATTTAATAAATTTGTTACCCGCCTCGGTGGCGTAGTTGGCTAACGCTCTAGTCGTGTTGAGCTCGACCGCCGAGGACGGGGAGATCGAGGTTCGAATCTCGGTCGGGTGAACTGGGGGTGGTGTTTCCTAAACGGTTTTACACTCTCCATCCACGCAAATGCGGGTTCACTTCCTCTAAATTTAACCCTCCCCATTCCTAGTCCATTAGCGTAATTAGTACTTACGCGTATAACCCGAACGGGTAGTAAGATGCGGTGCTAAATATAAATATAAAAAATAAATTTGTTTCGACGTCCATTTTAATAGAAAAAGTGAACTTAACATAGCCCTACCTTGATGTAAAATATTAATATTGTGTCCTAATTGGGTTTTTTTTCTTGTCTCCATTAGGGTAACTATAAGGAAATGATGGTGCGTTACAAACAGTTGCTAACCTATATCAAGAGCGCAGTCACTAGAAACCACAGCGAGAAATCTATAAACTCTATCCTGGACTACATTTCCACATCTAAAAATGTGAGTACCTAATCCAGACGGCATATAAGAAGAGTTGAGACCTCAACTAGTATACCGTGATTTTGGTAGAAAGCTCGTCCATTCTGGATGTTTTATTTCTGACCAGAATCCTACTGTATAGAAGTTAGGATAAACGGCCTTAAAGACCGGTAGTAGAAAGTCTGTTCTAGAAGGCCTTTTCTCCTGCTAAAATACTAATATACATTAGGTTTCTTGTAAGAAATAAGACCTTCCAGAAAGGGCTTATTAATAACATTAAGGTATAGCTATCCACATCTGGGGTTGCATCGTCTAACTTTTGTGTTAGACTGGACTGCCTTTTGTTGGGGAGATCAAGGTTTGAATCCTGGTCTGGTGAATTGAGGGTTTTTTTTTACTAAATGGTTTAACACTTTTCCTCTACACAAGTGCGGGTACATCTCCTCAAAATTCTAACTTATTCATCCCATTCTCATTAACTAATGTGAATATTGCAATAAGAATTAAAAAATAATAACTAAAGATTAACCAATTTTAAATTCTCTAATTTTATTTTAATTATTTTCACTACATCTAATTCAGGCTTTACACATGTTTAGTAATTAAGTTAATGTGGCAGGGATGAAAAAGGTTAAGTTATAGAGAAAATGTACCTGAATTAGTGTTTAAGAGAAACACACCCCAAGTACAGTCGACCAGATTCAAACCCTAATCTTTCTGTAATTGGCAAGCAATCCAGTCTATCGCAAGATGGACGCCTTCTACTATCCGACACCCGCGTTGGTGGTGTAGTTGGCTAACGCGCTAGTCGTGTTGAGCTCGACTGCCGAGGATGGGGAGATCTAGGTTTGAATCTCAGTTGGGTGAACTGGGGTGGTTTTTCCTAAATGGTTTTCCCCTCTCCCTCCACACAAATGCAGGTTCACTTCCTCTAAAATTCAACCCTCCCAATTCCTAATCCATTAGCGTAATTAGTACTTAAGCGTATAACCCGAACGGGTAGTAAGACGCGGTGCTAAATATTATTATTATTACTATCCAACCACCAAATTGGGTAACTATCTCATTAATTTGCATATTTATTTTATTAGAGACTTAAGTAAAAACCATTCAAACTAAATATTTGATTTATAGAATTAAATGAGATCCTTCATAATTACTTTTACTCCCTTCTCATTGATTAGATGGAACTACTTCAAGACTTTTATGAGACAACTCTTGACGCATTAAAAGATGCTAAAAATGACCGCCTGTGGTTCAAAACAAACACAAAGCTTGGCAAACTGTACTTTGATCGCTCTGACTTCAATAAGCTAGCGAAAATACTGAAACAGCTCCACCAGTCATGTCAGGTAAATTCACCAACGGTAATTGTTTTACAGAGATAGAATTTTATTATGTGTGTGCTTTGTGAGGTTGGATTTTGTAATCTGGTACAAAAGGTTGACACACTTATTGCGCAACATTTTATTTTTGTCTTACAAAACGCTAGGAGTTTGCGAGCTCAAAGTTCTTTTTTTTAAATTTTGAGTTGAATAAGTTGCTTAGAGAGCCTATGGATATAGTCAAGTTTGAGCTCTATAAATATATAATACTAATGCTAAGGTGGGAGTCAAGAAGAAGCAAGACTAGGCCATGGTTTTTGCTGTATTTATATTAAAACTTTTTTTTTTTGTTAAAAGAAATCAATTCTCCAATAGAAACATAGATTGATTTTCTTCACATTGTGATATCAACAGCTGTTAAATATCTGTCAAGGGTGACCTGGAATTTAATAACAACTATTTATCTTCATTTAAAAAGTTTGTCATCTAATGCCGCTATGATCATGACAGATATTCAACAACTGTTTAGCTCATCATGTGAAGATAGTCAAACTCTCTGTTTTTACAGGAGCAATATTTTATTAATTTTGTAAAAAAAAAAAGTTTTGCTCTAAAAACTGCAAAAACATTTACCTTTTCTCGTATCCTCTACATTTGCACATTAATGTTGGGTGGAAGTGAACGTGATCTAATGTCAATATCTTTGCAGTTTTTATAACAAAAAAATCTGGCCAAAATATATAAGATAGTGCTTTAGTAGATATGTTTAGTTTTTGAATATTATTCAAGAGAATAAGTGCATTTGAACAGAAAAAACTTTTTTTAAAAAAAGCAGGAAATGTTTCTAATAAATATCATGATAAATATTCAAGAATTGTTAATCTAATTGTGTGTAAAAATTTTGCTATAGAAAACTTCAAAAATACTAGCCTTAGCATGTATTCCATTCCATCCAACTTTTAGAGAAAAAAAAATGTTTCGCCATAAATATATATATGTTATGTGTACCAGATTTTCTGTGTGTTTGATTTTATGTGAGCTATAAACTGGGAATTGAGTATGTGGCTTTTGTGTGTGTCGAAATTATTTTTAATTCGCTTGTGGTTGAACACACTTTTTATAATTTACAACTAACATGTTATGTTGAATATTGAAACAATTAGTATTTTATTGTGTTTTTAATCAAATGGCAATATGCTCTTAAGACAGCGATTCTTAACCGGGGGCGGCGAATTGTTTTTTAGGGGGGCCTCAAAAATTAATTAAAAGTATTTGATTATTACTGAAGTCAACTATCTTAAATTTAACGTTTTAGAAGAAACATTTGATGTTCGTAACCATATAAGTGGAGTAGAGACTCGATTTTCCGGGGTAATGTTGGGGAGGAGAAGCACGGATAGTAGAAATCACGGATAGTACAAATAATCCCCATCTGTTTACCACCGCCATTCAAAATTTGCGGCCCTTTGTTTCTAATTATTTATGTGAAAAGGGATTTCCCACAGTGGTAAGTATTAAAACGAAGCACCGAAATCGACTCCTGCATGTAAATAGCATTTAGTAATACAATTGAAACAAGAATATACAAATTAGTGGAAAGTGTTTAACAGCAGAGGTCCCATTAAATTATTTATCTAATTTAATCTCTGTTTTGTTATTTGTTTGTTATTATAATTAGTAATAAAACTACTATTTTAGAATAAATCTTTGTGATTAATATGTTAGTAAAAACTCGGAAGGAGGGGGGGGGGGGGCACGAAAATATTTTAGGATATTTAGAGGGCCGCGAGTAATAAAATTTAAGAAGAAACCATTGCTCCAAGACATTCCATTTTAAATGCTTTTCCAACTTGGGCGTAGGTCATATATTCAGTGTCTAGCGTGTCTAGGCTAGAATACCTAAATTAAGGATGCTATTCTTATATTAATTTAATTTTTTAATGTACAGTTCTCCAAAAGCTAAAGTTAAGAGGCTGTCTCACCCCACAAATTACACCTTACTTAGATAAGTAGTATAGTTTGAACAAGACATCACACCAGGGTGTGGTTTTTATATCCTACTTCAGATAATAATATAATTGAGACCAGTAATACTATTTTACCATATTAAAGAAAAATAATTGCAAAACAATTATAACTTATTATTTTAAAAATTTATTTAAATGATTCCAGTTTCTTTGTTGTCAAACTAAAAATGCCGAAAATTCCACTTAAGTTTTCTGGTGCGAGCATACTCTTGTATCTAATTTACACTTAATTGGCTGTGATTTGGGCTCTTAAAAGTAACTTTTGCGTATTTAAGCTAAGAACATCTGATGATGGTAATTTGATACTTCAATGTGGTTAACACAGTTTCAAGGTTACTACGCACTGGAAAATGAGGACAATCCGTTTTTTTTTGTGACTGGAAAAAACACGCATGGAAGAAAAAAATGACTTCATTCTAATTGATAGGGGTGTGCGAGTAGGAATTTTTCACTTCTAGTTGAGTTTGTCAAGTTTGAATGAAAACTTTTTTTTTTTTTAGTTTGAGTAGTACAAGAAATATTTAAAGTTAAATTTCTGTAATGCATCCATGCATAAACCATAAATAAGTTCAAACATGTTTTTGTGAAAAACTGGATAAACACACAAACTGAATTTTTAAATAGATCTAATATAATTCTACATTTATTTTAGTTAGATAAAAGGAAATATTGAAGGGGCTCTATTTTCTGTGAAATTATATCTTGCCTACCCCCTTCCATCATTCTCCCCACACTCACTAATACCATGCTAATGCTTTCTATTTCCTTTGTAAATATCTTGACATGGGTCCACCCAGCTTTGTTACCCGAATAAACACAGAATAAATATATATTTTAAAAATTTACCTAAGCACCAAAATGGTGGATGTATAGTTAAATATTTCCTTGTGTCCTTATTTTGGTCCTGTTAAAACCATAAATAAAGCAGTCTTTTTTAAGTTTATTTTTTATCAACTTGAAGGGGGTTGAACCCCCCCCCCCCCCCATGACTTCAGCCTTGAGTATTGCCCACAACCAAATGTAACATCACAATCGCTGTTGGAAACTTAACACGGCAATTGACAGGCTGTGTGTATATTGTTGAACCTGGCGGGAGTTAATAAATTGGTCCGCCGCACTACCGTTAGTTTTTGAATGTGCTCTAAGGTACAAAAAGGTTGGGGACCTCTACCATAGAGTATGTAAGTATTAAATAATTTAAATGCTCCAAAATTTGGCTTTATTAAGTATTTCATACATAGTATTATTCTATTACCATCGGTTTTTCTACTAAGAGCTATTATTATAATCACACCTTTCTTAAATTCTTAATAATTACACTTGTTTTTCTTTTTAGCCAGTCTATAAATTGGATTTTAATATGTTAGTGATCACAGAAAGTATCCATTTTGTGCTCTGTACATTTTTGGATTTTGTTTGTTAATGTTTTGTGTTTAGCATATATTATTGTTTCAAACAGAATCGAGACATGTGATTTTGTTAAAATCACCTACATGCTTGTAAAACTAGAATATCATCTTAAACTGTTTCCAGCATGAGACCAGGTCAGTTTGGTGAAATGCTTCCTTCTCCCTTTGTCCTTCCACTATTTATTCTCCTTTACTCTTGTCCATCATTCTCCTCTAACTCATACATTTTCTTCTATCTTCTCCTACCATCTCTTTCTTGGTCTTCCTTGCAGCATTTTCCCTCCAAACTTCAACTGGATTCTTCTCTTTGAAATCCTTTACTTTTCAAGACATATTATATGCCCATACCATCTCACCCTTGCTTCCTCTACTATTTCATGTACTCCAACATCCTCATTACATGACAATACCATCTCAGCCTTGCTTCCTCTACTATCTCATGTACTCCAACATCCTCATTACATGCCCATACCATCTCATCCTTGCTTCCTCTACTATATCATGTACTCCAACATCCTCATTACATGCCCATACCATCTCACCCTTGCTTCCTCTACTATCTTATGTACTCCAACATCCTCATTACATGCCTATACCATCTGTCTTGCTTCCTCTACCATCTCATGTACTCCAACATCCTCATTACATACCCATACCATCTCAGCCTTGCTTCCTCTACTATCTCATGTACTCCAACATCCTCATTATATGCCCATACCATCTCATCCTTGCTTCCTCTACTATATCATGTACTCCAACATCCTCATTACATGCCCATACCATCTCACCCTTGCTTCCTCTACTATCTCATGTACTCCAACATCCTCATTACATGTCCATACATCTCAGTCTTGCTTCTCTACTATCTCATGTACTCCAACATCCTCATTATATGCCCATACCATCTCATCCTTGCTTCCTCTACTATCTCATGTACTCCAACATCCTCATTATATGCCCATACCATCTCAGCCTTGCTTCCTTACTATCTCATGTACTCCAACATCCTCATTACATGCCCATACCATCTCACCCTTGCTTCCTCTACTATCTCATGTACTCTAACATCCTCATTACATGCCCATACCATCTCAGTCTTGCTTCCTCTACTATCTCATGTACTCCAACATCCTCATACATGTCCATACCATCTCAGTCTTGCTTCCTCTACTATCTCATGTACTCCAACATCCTCATTACATGTCCATACCATCTCATCCTTGCTTCCTCTACTATATCATCTACTCCCAGTACCCCAACTTTCTCCACAACTACTACTAGGAATTCAACATAAATAAGTGTTTAAACCACAAGTTTAAGAAAATATTGCAGTGTGTGTTGTGTGTTGAAATATGCATGCTATTACTCATATTTTAATATGTGTAGTTTATTATTTAAATGTTACAATTCTAATGAGTTTGGTTTGTGTGAAAAGTAAACCAACATTTATGTTTGATTTATTTTTAACAAGGTTTTATCTTGAAAGGGTTTTGAGAGTTTAACACCAAGTCGGTGAATTCTGGGTAGCCACTGTCAAGGAAAATGTGGCAAAACTGGAAAAGTTAGGGAAATTTAAACTTACAGGAAATTCAAGGAAATATCAGGGATTTTTTTAAAATCCATTGAAGAATTTGAAACAATATATTTACTCTATATATAATGTTTTCATTTATAAAATTTTTAATCTGATTTGCTTGGAGCTATTATGTTTCATATTTAATTGCAAATTTAAAAAAAAATCTGTTTGAATCCATATCCTCTTAAGATAATGAGCAAAAGGGTATTATATCCTTTAAATTGAAAAATAACACCTAGACACGGTAATTGAACCCGGGGACTTTAATATTGTAAACCACTTCTCTTACCACTGAGCTATTTAGTGGTTGTCCCATATCCAGGGTATTCTCCTCTCATATTTTAAGGCATATTCTTTGATGGATGTGCGGAAATAATAGAAAAGAAAACTGAACTAAGTGTGCTAAAAATATTGCATGTATTATTCTCTCCTTTTCTCCTTAAAACATTGAGCTGTGTATTTTTTCTTGTCAAGCTCAAATCATACTAATTTTTAGAAAATATTGAAAAAAAAAAAAGGATTGTTGCTTTTTAATTTTTGTTGTTGTTATACATTAAATAGTCAATATAACAAATATGAATAAAATATTATTATATTATTATTATTATAAAAGAAAGATTGTATTACTAAGTGAATTTTTTTTTTACAATAAAAGAACAAAGAATGATTAAAATAATTATTTACCTACATTAAAAGATTGATGAACATTATTGTTTATTTGATTAATTGAGAACAAGATTGTTATTTAATAAAGTCAAGTGAAGCTTTATTTTGGCACATTCCAATGCCCATTTTGGTCACGACCATACATTAAATATGATAATGGGATAGGGATGGATAAGGTAGAATTTGAGGGGGGAACATATCCAAATTTGCGTGTAGGAAAAGTGAGAAACAATTTAAGAAGAAAAAAAAAATGTTGATTACACTCAACTGGGATTCGAACCTCGGTCTCCCTTATCACAGGCATTCCAGACTGACAAGATCGTGATGCATTAGAACATACATTTCCAACCGTTTCCCGGCTGAGGGCCGCATAAGTTTTCAAAGAATTGGCTTTGGCCTTATTTAAATTTGTGGAGCCTAATGATTTATTATTATTTAGCACTGCGTCTAACTACCTGTTCGGGCTATACACTTAAGTACTAATCACGCGAATGGTCTAAGAATTGGAAGGGTTAATTCAGAGTGAGTGAACCCGCATTTGCATGGAGGGAGAGTGGAAAACCATTTAGCAAAAACCACCCTCACTTCACCCGACTGAGATTTGAACCTCGATATCCCCGTCCTCGGTAGTCTAGCTCAACATGAAACTAGCACGTAATTACGCCACCGAGGTTGGTTGAACTCATTGAGCAAATATGATAGATATATGAATGAATAATAGTTATTTATTTTTAACAAATACATAAATAATGCCTTATACCAGTAACATTATACTACAATTCTGGAAACTCTATGAAAATAGTAATATTTACATCAGTTCCAAGAGCTTAATTTGTTGTCTAATTTCACCAATTGTAAGTATTTCACTTTGAGCTTGCACATAACAAATTCTGTTGGCCCCACGGGTCTGAACATTTCTTTATTAGATTATGCGACCACTGATTGAGGTTCAAATGAAGTAAAGGTTAGTAGTTACATTTAGAGCATTGATTAAGAAATGCACTTATTAGTAATTAATATCTGCATAATTATCTGACAATGCTTTTTTTCGTTAAAGAAATTTAGCAAAAAAGTAGTTGTAATTTTTAAAACGACACACTTGAATCTTTTTCAAATATTTTCTAAAAATGTTATAGCTTTCTTAACCAACTTTTTCTTATCTTGAATGTTCTCTAAAATATAAATTATCTAGTTCTAAAAACTAATAATTCTATACGTTTACACTAGTCAATTTAAAAAACAAATCAAATAGAATGAAATAGCACTCACCTGCTTGGTTGGTCGATCGGTCTAAGGCATCACTCTTGAAATCGACTGGACTGCCGATAACAAGGAGATCAGGGCCTGAATTTTTGTTGGGTGTAATAAGGGTGGTATTTTACTAAGTGGTTTTCCCACTCTCCTCCACTCAAATGCGGGTTTACCTCCTCTAAATTCAACCTTCCTCATCACTAACACATTAGCATAATTAATACATATGTGTATAGCCCAACGAGTAGTGAGACGTTTTGATAAAAAAATCCCTTATGCTTAAATAAAAATTATTCTAAAAAAGGGAATTCCTTTAAGAAAAGCCAGGGAATTTTGTTCTAAGGAAAATAGCGTCAACCTTGAATTTGTTCTTCATGATTTTCCTAACTGTTGCTAGTTTCTATGACATGTATCATTGATCCAGACGGACGACGGGGAAGACGACTTGAAGAAAGGTACGCAGCTGCTGGAGATCTACGCTCTCGAGATCCAGATGTATACGGCACAAAAGAACAATAAGAAACTGAAAACTTTATATGAACAGTCGTTACACATAAAGTCGGCGATACCACACCCCCTCATTATGGGCGTTATTAGGGGTGAGTTGTTCTCATTGTTAATTCGTGTCTGCAGCTGGACCCGGACGGGTTGCAGGATGCGGTGAAAACACACGCAAGACAAAATGTCTTGTGCAATTTGTAGCCAGTGCGATAATGAAACATTGTTTTTTTTTGTGTGTTCATCGGATCATACTGCCTGTCCAGGTTAGTTACATATTTACATAATGGAGGAAGGAAGATATAATTCAGATAAAATGTGCCTCCACATTTTCATAGAGGAAGAATCATAAACCACTAAGGAAAACCTCTTGTTGATGGTGCCTTGGTAAACACGTCAGTCACATATTGGACTGAATTACCAGTGATGAGATCAGGACTCAAATCCTGAAGGTTTTTCCTCCCTAACTTGTTTCCCGCTCTTCTTTCATGCAAATACAGGTACATTTACTTTAAAGTTCAACCATCCTCATGCCTATTCAATTAGCATATATTATTTTATTTGTTTGACCCAAACAAGTACTAAGACAAGGTGAGAAAAATCACGGAAAAACAAATTTAGAACATTGACTGGGATAAGATTTTGATTCCCCCAATGCTAGGTAGGACCAACGTCTTGATTTTTCTCACGCCTATTGAGTCAATTTATTATAATTCATGGATTTGAAATGGCCACATTGACAGAATTTAACCTTAAAACATTAACTCTGTATTGTATCTCGTTCTACCATTGACCGAATCAGGTTCATCCCGTAAGTAATTAATTACTTGTCAAATTATATAAAATGCATATTACAGATTTATTATTGGAGGTTTGTAATCTTTGGGCAAGTTACACATTTGCCCAAGGATATAGAACACTACAGGTGAGCGAAATAATTGTTATAAAAGTCAGTAGTTGTAGATAATTTTATTTTCCTCCAGGATATGGTGGTACCTCCGGTAGGATTTGATAATGTGACTGCTATTCAGACGTTCTAGCAAGGTATCTGACTGGCTCGACTTTGTCTTTACTTGGCTGGCACTCCAGCCTTCTTTAGCCTTGTTTATACATACCACCCACAGTCTAAGGCGTCAGTCTTGCACTAGACTAGACTGCCGGTAACAGGGAGACCGGTGTTTGAATCCCGATCGGGTATATTGAGGGTAGTTTTCCTAAATTGTTTTCCACTCTCTCTCTCTCTCTCTCTCTCTCTCTCTCTCTCTGCATGCAAGTGCAGGTACACTTCCTCTAAATTCAACCTTATTTATCCCTAACATATCACCGTAATTAGTTTATATATATATATATATATATATAAACCCAAACAGATATTAAGGTGATATGCTAAAAAGTAATTGAAAAAATATATTTACAAATAACTGACACTATTCAATAACTTACGTTTTTTTACCCGCCTCGGTGGCGTAGTTGGTTAACCCGCTAGTCGTGTTGAGCTCTACTGCCGAGGACGGGGAGATCGAGGTTCGAATCTCGGTCAGGTGAACTGGGGGCGGTTTTCCTAAATGGTTTTCCACTCTCCCTCCATGTGAATGCGGGTTCACTTCCTCTAAATTCAACCTTCCCAACTCCTAATCCATTAGCGTAATTAGCACTTAAGCGTATAACCCGAATGGGTAGTAAGACGCGGAGCTAAATAATAATAATAATAATAATAACAATACAGTTTTTTAATCCCTGAAGTGGTTCACTAATAACAGATTTACCTGTGTTGTGTTTTCTCCTTGTCGATGAATAATATTGTGAATGTTTAACAGAATGTGGCGGTAAAATGCATCTAAGAGAAGGCGAGTTTGAGAAAGCTCACACAGATTTCTTTGAAGCGTTTAAAAACTACGACGAGTCTGGCAGTCCGAGAAGGACTACCTGTCTCAAATATCTCGTTTTGGCTAATATGTAAGTTTAATTTGATTATGTAACAAGCTTATAACTATACTGTCAAACCTTGTTTAATGAGTTTATTTTGTTACTATAAAAACATTAATAAATGTATCATTTGTTAATAGGGGTGTGAAAAGTCGACTTTAAAAAAAAATATTTTAAGCAAAGACAAATTGAATAAAGTCGAATTGATGTTTGAGAAAAAAAATTTTTTTTGTTTTGTGTTGGAGAAAATGTATTGTTTATATTTTTATAACTCTAGACGCTCATATCACTTACACAATATTTTACTAAAAAAGACAGTCATTCTGGACTAGTGATCAGAGTACCTGGCTACATCTCCAGAGGTCTTGAGTTCAGAAGTCACTCCCTCTATTAAAAAAAAGTCAAGTAACTTATCTAATATTTTTATCGTTACTAGAATCTTAAGATTTCTCCTTGAGTTTAATGTTGATATTTTTCCTTGGTAATCAAGTTAGACAAAAGACTAATGGATTCTATAATAATAAAGAACAAATGTTGTTCATGCAGTTTAAAACATCAATCTCAGAATATATTTATACTTTAAAAAATACGCACTTGGTACTCAACCAATTGATTAGAATTCTAAATTCAAATGAGTTGAGATGAGCTATTAAATGAGAAATCTTTTGACCAGCCAACATATTAAAACTGATTACATTTTTTGACCTACACTCAAAGAAAGTCTCTGTAAAATTTCGTTAATAAGTTTTCACAGAACAAACATCTGGCTAGACGTTCAGGCAAAATGTCAAATGCTCACGCTAAAACAGGACCTCGCTATGCTTGGTTAATAAAATCATCTTCGAGCGGCAGCAGAAAGTTGACCCCAAGTAACCGGTGTCTATGGTTTCAATGATAACTCTAGGAACCAATCATTCCATACGCTCATCATAAACTCCGCCTTAAACTATGAATGAAGAACGACCCCGAGTATAGGATGAATCCTAAAGAGCTCAGTGTGTAGAGAATTGGTGCGTCAAGCCAAAGGTCCTGGACTCAATTCTATGGTTTAGGTATCATTTTTCAACTATATTTACATGATAACTAGATTCGAATTTAATTTAATTTAATTTAATTGAAAGAAATACCATACATGTATTTAGTTGTTTTTTTTACTAAAATGGCAACACTGCTCATTCGTATTTCAGGTTGATGAAGTCGGGCATTAATCCTTTCGACTCGCAAGAGGCAAAACCATACAAGAACGATCCAGAAATATTAGCCATGACAAATCTAGTTTCATCTTACCAAAATAATGATATTAATGAATTTGAAACCATTCTTAAACAAAATAGGAAAAACATCATGGACGATCCTTTTATTCGAGAACACATAGAAGGTTAGTTTTTATTTCTCTTTGTATTGGAGTAGTTAAAATATTGTAGATTAATTATTTATTAAACTGTGTGTGTGCATTGGTGAGCTATTGAATTTAAATAAAATAAGAATAAATGAAATGAAAAAAAAATCTATAGGGATTTTGTTTTACTTTTGTTTCAAACAAAATATATGTGCACTTTGGGCTAAGAGTTTCCAAACACACTGTGTGTGTGTGTGTGTGTGTGTGTGTGTGTGTGTGCGTGCGTGCGTGCGTGTGCACATGTGCGTGTGTGCATATTTTAGGTTAAATATATAATTAAATTGTCAAAGTGAGTGTTTTAGACTTATTTATATACATGGAGGCCAAGAGAACAAAGTTTAAGTGAGGAGAATGTTAGCTATCATGAGCAGAAACAAGATTAGGAATGAAGTTATCCGGGGAAGAGTTGGGTTACAGGGAGTACATGAGATAGTAGAGCAAGCAAGACTAAGATGGTATGGGCATGTAATGAGGCTGGAAAAAAGAGAAAATGCTGAAAAAAGGGTTGAGAATGAAGTATGTTAAAAAAAGGCCGCAGGGGAGGCCAAGAAAGAGATAGGAGGAGCAGATAACACAAAGTGTTCAAGTGAAATGAGAAGAATGGAAGATATTAATGGAGGATGAGTGGTGGAAGGTTAGAGGAAGATGGAGGTGTTTTAATAAACTGAGCCGGCCACAGGCTGGAAACAGTTGATGATGATGATTTATATATAAATAAATAAATTTGGCTAAGACATTCACTTTGATAATTTAATACATTTTCCTTTTTTAAAATTTAGGCGTTATTAAAATCTTTACAGTTCAATTTGAGATAATCATTATATATCATAATATTCCACAAGTTTTGATCTTTAAACATTAATTAAAAATGTAACTAAGAGGTGGCACACTAGACTGTTTTAAAATTATGTTAGTCTTTAACTGGCACACTGGTTGAAAAAGTTTCGCCGTTCCTGCTATCTATGGTACTATCTAGAACAGGGGTGCCCAACCCTATGCCTGCAGGCGCCATGGCGCCCGCTGAGCCTTTTGCGACTTTTTGACCACAGCTGAATAGTTCTTGACTAATAATTTTAATCTGTCACTTTTCCGACAAAAATAAAGTTTGTGCTTCCAGGTATGCTGTTCTCAAGAAGTTGGTGATTGAAAGCCCCCTCTTTCCAATCTCTCCCTCTTATTCCTCTTTCTTTGCCGGCTCATTTTCAAAGTTACTTTTAACTACCATTCTACTCACTAATACCATGCTAATATTTCCTATTTCCTTTGTAAATATCTTGACATGGGTCTACCCAGCTTTGTTGCCCGAATAAACACAGAATAAATATATATTTTAAAAAAATGTACCTAAGTGCCAAAATGGTGGTGAGTAGTTAAATATTTCTTTGTGTATTTATTTTAGCCTTGTTAAAATCGTAAATAAATCAGTCTTTTTTTTATTTATTGATATTGACTTTTGGTTTGGTAAAAATTGTTTCAATTGTCTAAACTGGTTTTGGACTAACTTTGCGTGTGTACCATTTGCATTATTTTATATGTGAATTTAAAAAAATATTATTTAAAATTTCACTCACAATTTTTTTTAATAATATATATTTGTGTGTGTGTGTGTTATTTGCATTATGAATTATGTTCGGCTATAAATTTGCCTTGAAAAAGTGATTGGTGCCCGCCGCACTACCGTTAGTTTTGAATGTGCTCTAAGGTGCAAAAAGGTTGGGGACCTCTGATCTAGAAACATATTAGGACAGTTGGAAACACTGTACATTAATGTAATGTAAGCGATAGAGAAGGAAGCCAACCTGAAAGTAGAGTTGGGTTTGGCCTTGATAGGTACAAATAAATTTCTCTTTTCATTATTACATCTTCTCATTACGGTTTTCAGAAAAAAATAGTTTCGTAATTGTTGTGTGGTTTCTCAAACTGTGGGACAAGAACCCCTAGGTTTACACGACATAACAATGAGTTTTATTAATACTAGGTCTAGTGGTCAGCATTCCTGACTACTAATTTAGTGGTTCCAGGTTCGATTACCGGCGGTATTTTTTCCTGAAGTGAAATTGTTTTTATGGTTTCCATGGTTTGGTTAGCTAGGCTTAAATTAGGTTTAAAATTTTTACTAGCATCATCATCATCATCATCATCATCATCATCAGAGCAATCTGTCAGTGGAAGATCAGGAATGTCTAGCCAACAAATTTTGGTAGCATATGCTTTAAAAAAATATATACAGATTTTGTCTTGACATCATGGGCTTTTATAAGCTTTTCTTTCTATTTTCCATGTAATTTGTTTAGCTTATGACTGAAGATTTATTAAGATTTGAAATGTCTTTTTATATTTTAGAAGATAGCTTTTTTTTTTCTAAAAAAAATAGCTGAAAGGGGTCCGTGACTATTGTAAGTTTAGTAATTACTGGCTTAGAGAAAGTAACGTAATAATTACATATATAAATAACTATTATAGATTGAATTAAATACAACTTTGGAAGCCTATTAGCAATTCTGTTTATGCTCTAAAATAGTGTTTTTCAAACTATTCTTTGTGGATCCCTTGTACGCTGTCATAGTTAGCTCAGCCTCCGTCAGGCAATTTTATATAATTGTTTGTTTTGACACTATAAAATAGCATCAGTAATTAGGAGTGCCAATTTTTTCAAATCTGAATAAAAGATGTTCACTAAAGGAGCGGCCAGAACATGTAATGTTTTCCGTTTGTTTATGCCTATACTTTTATACTTGTAGTTGATCTTGGTGGTCTTTGGATAAAGTGCTTGCCTCAGGACCCAGTGTTTGTGGGTTTAGACTCAGCCGGGGTCGACGGATTTTTCTTGAGCGATATAAATTCTTAGCACAACTTCCTTCTCGGAGGGGAAGTAAAACTACTGGTCTCATGTCGATTGGGTTATGTAAAAGAACCATAGAAGCTATGTGACAAAATTGGTAGGCCCGTTTGCTCTCGCTCTTAGAAATTCTCGTTTGCCGATATAATCATTCGGTTCAGAAAGTGGGTGTTAAATACCTAGAATAAATGGAAAATAATAATGTATGCTTGTAAAATATAACTGTTATTGAATGTTTCCTAATGTTGGTGTGTAAAATTTTATGAGGGCTTCAGTATTTATTTTTCTTGGTGCAAGTGATCCTTCAATTTATAAAGTTGGGAACCTCTTTTCTTGAACTATGGGGCTATTAGAAATAAAACATAATCTCTATGACATCTTGATATTTTTAAATACATTTAACCTAGATTGTACCATACCTTTATTGAGTGATGGAAATTTAATCAAATATACATATATATGCTCACTTTACTAATCATTTTTACCCGCCTCGGTGGCGTAGTTGGCTAACGCGCCAGTCGTGTTGAGCCAGACCACCGAGGACGGGGAGATCGAGGTTCGAATCTCGGTCGGGTGAACTGGGGGTGGTTTTTCCTAAATGGTTTTCCACTCTCCCTCCACGCAAATGCGGGTTCACTTCCTCTAAATTAAACCTTAACAATTCCTAATCCACTAGTGTAATTAGTACTTAAGCGTATAACCCGAACGGGTAGTAAGACGCGGTGCTAAAAAAAAAATTAAATTAAATTAAAATTACTAATCATTTTATAATTTAGATTATAGTAAGTGTATTTATTTGTTCTGAAATTAAGTTATGAATAGGACTGTGCAGGTAAAAATTTTGAGCTTGATTCGAGTTTTAGTAACTGCTCAAACTTTACTCTGAAGATTTTTAACAAAACTCGAAAAATTGAAGTACTCGGAATTTTTGGTCTTTTTCTTGAAAATTTCTAATTTGATTAATTTTAATCAATTTTAGAATATAATTTCATAGCAAATAGAGACCCTCATAATTTCGTTATGGCTATTTGAAAAAGTGTATAAATTATTTTAAATTTATTTAAAAATTTGAATTTGTGTGATTATAAATTTTGTTCACAAAGATTTAGTTCAAATTTCAGAAGCATTATATTATTATATAATTGGTTTTTGCTACTATTATTTTTGAAATTTGAACTAAATCTTTGAGAAAAGTCATGAACATAAATGAGGAGATATTAAAATAACATAAAATAGAAATAATGGTTTAGTGCTATAATTTTTTATCACAATGCATTCATTGTAAAATTTACATATTCAGCTAAAGTGTTAAATTAATGGCTTGGGGACTGTTTGTTATGTTTGTCCTATAAATAATGTTGGGGCTGGAACACCAAAAATTCATATTAGAAGCTTGGGAAAAAAAATCAAAACGTTTTTGATTGTGAATTCTCAAACAACCTTGAGGATTACATTTCTAGTAATAATATAAACTAAAATGTGTAATTATTTTAAATTATTTGTACTGTGCCTTACCTTACCCATGAATTTACTTGATTTTACTGTGCCTTATGCCATGTTTGTTTTATTGACAGATCTGCTTCGCAATATCCGCACGCAAGTTCTTATTAAGTTAATCACACCGTACACGAGGATCCACATTCCTTTTATCTCCAAGGAGCTCAACATTGATGCGTGTGAGGTGGAGAGTTTGTTAGTTTCATGTATCCTGGACAAGTAAGTAACACTTTTGTATTTTTTAAACTAGAGCTGGGCTCAAATCCACCATTTTACAAATCCGAAGCTTTGTTTTTCCTACAAATCTCGAATGGAAATTAGACTCTTGGTAAAAACTACATCACCTTAGCCATGATCAGTACATGAGTGTTTAACCCGGATAGGTAGTAAGCTACTCGTTAAAAAAAAAAGAGTTGGTTAAGTATTAAACTTGCAGTCCACATAAAACAGTTATATTTGTATCTACAAACTGTCTCTTAAAACTCAAATGAGCCACCTGTGTATTTTGAAAATTTGAACTAAAAATATATCCGTGTTTGTGTAATCTGTTGTTTTCTCTCTCTCTCTGGTAATCATCATCATGAATTGTTTCCAGCCTGTGACCGGGTCAGTTTAGTAAAATGCCTCCATCTCCCACCATTTGTCTTCTTGCACTCTCTTCCACTCTCCTCCTCTCACTTGCACACTTGCTGCTATTTATGTCTCCCATCTCTTCCGTGGTCCCCTTGCGGTCTCTCTCCTACTGTACATACTTTATATCCATTAATCTTCTTGGAATCCTCTCTCCTACTGTACATACTTCATATCCATTAATCTTCTTGGAATCCTCTCTCCTACTGTACATACTTCATATCCATTAATCTTCTTGGAATCCTCTCTCCTTCCATCCTCATTATGTGTCCTTACCATCTCATCTTAGCTTCCTCTACTATGTCATCCACTTTCCTTGTTTCTCTTTTATCCAAAGTCCAAGTTTCCACTGCATACATTACTATGGATATGAAGTATGCTTTATACAGCACTTTCTTACACATTAGGGGCACTTTTCCATAGTAGTTCTTTTACGCACCCGTAGAAAATCTCTCTATGCTATCTATCGGAAACCTTAGTTGAATAATCAAGCTCGATTTTCTTTACTCATAAATTTTTTTCATGATTCATGATTGACTTAGTTATTTGCTACTAATATTACAAAATAATTTATTCTTTTGTCTTAAAACTACACTTTGATTGATTATTGAATTAGTTATTTGCAATCAACATTATAATCTATACTTTCCTCTTAAAACTATTATAATTATGATTGAATTATTTACTTGAGTCTAAAATTACAACATAGTCTTTAAACCAAATAAAAACTTAAATGAAATATTCTCGATGAAATAAATGTTTCTTTTTTGTTGCAGCACGATTCGAGGGCGAATCGACCAAGTGAACCAAGTGTTAGAATTGGACAAACAATCGTTATGCGCAGCGAGATACAATGCCTTGGACAAGTGGACTAGCCAGTTGGCGACGCTGCATCTCGCCGTCGTAAATAAGATGGCGTAGATTTTTTTTTAAACTGGACGTGAATGACTCGTGATATGAGGTGTCGTGTCTGTGATGCGGTGTTGCGGCCAGTGAACGAATGTGTGGGTGCAGTTTTGTAACTGACTTGTATACAGGATGGTTGAAGAGGAAACATGCCTAAAATAACACAACTAAAGTGATACGTGTTTGTTTGTTTTTCAAAGAAAAGTATTTCCCTCACACTTTTTTAAACTTAATTTAATTTTGGTGTGTTTGTATTTCTATTTTATTGAATACACTTAGATTGTGGCAAATTGTTCCTGGTTTTCAATCTAGAGCTTATCGATTATTTTACGGATTGATTTATACAGGACAGCTTTGTACTCGTTAACAAAGTTTGTTATGGCTTCTTTTTTTGATAACGCAATCAAAGTGTATTACATTGTTATAAATATTTACTGTGGGCACCAAATTCCTTTTGAAATAATATTTTAATAATGGTATTCAAATTGTATTTGAATCAGAGCTTTTTTCTTTAAAAATAAAGTTGCGATAACAATAAAATAATGCATTTTTTTATATAAGAGCGTTATATTGTGTTTCCAGTACACACCTATTATAGAATGTCCACCATAAACACATGACTATGGATATGTATGTACTCAAATTCTCATTCCCAAGCTTTAACTATATACTAATCATTTTTATGGACTTGGCAATGCTTTTTACAAATTTATTTCTGTGCTATATTGTGTGTCTGGTGATGAATAACTCATTGTTTATTCTTCTCTCTACATGTCTGGATGTTGGTTATATAAGACTGTATTGTGTGTCTGGTGATGAATAACTCATTGTTTATTCTTCTCTCTACATGTCTGGATGTTGGTTATATAAGACTGTATTGTGTGTATGGTGGTGAATGTCTCATTGCTTATTCTTCTCTCTACTTGTCTGGATGTTGGTTGTATAAGACTGTGTTGTATTGTGTGTCTGGTGGTGAATGACTCATTGTTTACTTTTCTCTCTACTTGTCTGGATGTTGGTTGTATAAGACTGTGTTGTATTGTGTGTCTGGTGATGGATGACTCATTGTTTATTCTTCTCTCTACTTGTCTGGATGTTGTATGTATAAGACTGTATTGTGTGTCTGGTGATGAATAACTCATTGTTTACTATACTCTCTACTTGTCTGGATGTTGGTTGTATAAGACTGTATTGTGTGTCTGGTGATGAATGACTCATTGTTTACTCTTCTCTCTACTTGTCTGGATGTTGGTTGTATAAGACTGTGTTGTATTGTGTGTCTGGTGATGAATAACTCATTGTTTACTCTTCTCTCTACTTGTCTGGATGTTGGTTGTATAAGACTGTGATGTATTGTGTCTGGTGATGAATGACTCATTGTTTATTCTTCTCTCGACTTGTCTGGATGTTGGTTGTATAAGACTGTGTTGTATTGTGTGTCTGGTGATGAATGACTCATTGTTTATTCTTCTCTCTACTTGTCTGGATGTTGGTTGTATAAGACTGTGTTGTATTGTGTGTCTGGTGATGAATAACTCATTGTTTACTCTTCTCTATACTTGTCTGGATGTTGGTTGTATAAGACTGTATTGTGTGTCTGGTGATGAATAACTCATTGTTTACTATACTCTCTACTTGTCTGGATGTTGGTTGTATAAGACTGTATTGTGTGTCTGGTGATGAATAACTCATTGTTTACTCTTCTCTCTACTTGTCTGGATGTTGGTTGTATAAGACTGTGTTGTATTGTGTGTCTGGTGATGAATGACTCATTGTTTACTCTTCTCTCTACTTGTCTGGATGTTGGTTGATAAGACTGTATTGTGTGTCTGGTGATGAATGACTCATTGTTTACTCTTCTCTCTACTTGTCTGGATGTTGGTTGTATAAGACTGTGCTGTATTTGTGTGTCTGGTGGGTGAATGACTCATTGTTTATTCTTCTCTCGACTTGTCTGGATGTTGGTTGTATAAGACTGTGTTGTATTGTGTGTCTGGTGATGAATAACTCATTGTTTACTATACTCTCTACTTGTCTGGATGTTGGTTGTATAAGACTGTATTGTGTGTCTGGTGATGAATAACTCATTGTTTACTCTTCTCTCTACTTGTCTGGATGTTGGTTGTATAAGACTGTGTTGTATTGTGTGTCTGGTGATGAATAACTCATTGTTTACTCTTCTCTCTACTTGTCTGGATGTTGGTTGTATAAGACTGTGATGTATTGTGTCTGGTGATGAATGACTCATTGTTTATTCTTCTCTCGACTTGTCTGGATGTTGGTTGTATAAGACTGTGATGTATTGTGTGTCTGGTGATGAATGACTCATTGTTTACTATACTCTCTACTTGTCTGGATGTTGGTTGTATAAGACTGTGTTGTATTGTGTGTCTGGTGATGAATAACTCATTGTTTACTCTTCTCTCTACTTGTCTGGATGTTGGTTGTATAAGACTGTGATGTATTGTGTCTGGTGATGAATGACTCATTGTTTATTCTTCTCTCGACTTGTCTGGATGTTGGTTGTATAAGACTGTATTGTGTCTGGTGATGAATAACTCATTGTTTACTATACTCTCTACTTGTCTGGATGTTGGTTGTATAAGACTGTATTGTGTGTCTGGTGATGGATGACTCATTGTTTACTTTTCTCTCTACTTGTCTGGATGTTGGTTGTATAAGACTGTGTTGTATTGTGTGTCTGGTGATGAATAACTCATTGTTTATTCTTCTCTCTACATGTCTGGATGTTGGTTGTATAAGACTGTATTGTGTCTGGTGATGAATAACTCATTGTTTATTCTTCTCTCTACATGTCTGGATGTTGGTTGTATAAGACTGTGTTGTATTGTGTGTCTGGTGATGAATAACTCATTGTTTATTCTTCTCTCTACATGTCTGGATGTTGGTTGTATAAGACTGTATTGTGTGTCTGGTGATGAATAACTCATTGTTTACTATACTCTCTACTTGTCTGGATGTTGGTTGTATAAGACTGTGATGTATTGTGTGTCTGGTGATGAATAACTCATTGTTTATTCTTCTCTCTACTTGTCTGGATGTTGGTTGTATAAGACTGTATTGTGTGTCTGGTGATGAATAACTCATTGTTTATTCTTCTCTCTACTTGTCTGGATGTTGGTTGTATAAGACTGTATTGTGTGTCTGGTGATGAATAACTCATTGTTTACTATACTCTCTACTTGTCTGGATGTTGGTTGTATAAGACTGTATTGTGTGTCTGGTGATGAATGACTCATTGTTTATTCTTCTCTCTACTTGTCTGGATGTTGGTTGTATAAGACTGTATTGTGTGTCTGGTGATGAATGACTCATTGTTTATTCTTCTCTCTACTTGTCTGGATGTTGGTTGTATAAGACTGTATTGTGTGTCTGGTGATGAATAACTCATTGTTTACTATACTCTCTACTTGTCTGGATGTTGGTTGTATAAGACTGTATTGTGTGTCTGGTGATGAATGACTCATTGTTTATTCTTCTCTCTACTTGTCTGGATGTTGGTTGTATAAGACTGTATTGTGTGTCTGGTGATGAATAACTCATTGTTTATTCTTCTCTCTACTTGTCTGGATGTTGGTTGTATAAGACTGTATTGTGTGTCTGGTGATGAATAACTCATTGTTTATTCTTCTCTCTACTTGTCTGGATGTTGGTTGTATAAGACTATGTTGTGTGTCTGGTGTTGGATGACTCATTGTTTATTTTTCTCTCTACTTGTCTGGATGTTGGTTGTATAAGACTATGTTGTGTGTCTGGTGTTGGATGACTCATTGTTTACTTTTCTCTCTACTTGTCTGGATGGTGACCTGGTGGTCTAGGGGTAAGGTGTCGGACTTCTGAGCTGGCGACCGGGGTTCAATCCTCGGTCCTGGCACAGATTTATCTGATTACCAAACCCTTCCTTCACCTCTGACAAGATGTGTATTAATCACAACTTGTGAATGTGAGGAATGCCAGGCCTCCACCGTGGTTCGGATTCCACGTTAAACTGTAGGTCCTCCATTTCATCTCACAATCACCCTACATTACACATTAGCGTAAGTGCGTATAACCCGAACGGTTAGTAAGACGCGGTGCTAATAATAATAATAATAATAATACTTGTATGGATGTTGGTTGTGTAAGACTGTGCTGTATTGTATCTGGTGATGAATGACTCATTGTTTATTCTTCTCTCTACTTGTCTGGATGTTGGTTGTAAAATGGTCAGTTGGGAGCGGGGTTGAAAAACTTTACAAGGAGGATAGTGTACACATTAAGGTAGACCAAAATTGACATTAAATAAAATAGAATTCGAAACATTTTTGAATGTATTATACACATGCAAAATAAAACAAAATTTGATATTTTTGTGAAATTTACTACTTGGTCTTTTATATGTGAAGAATGGTCAATTATGTCAATTTTATTGAGAATTAATTAAATAAAAAACATACATATTATCTAGGGGTGTGCGAAGTCCACTTTTTTGGTTCAAAGTGAAGTCGAGTCGAATATGGGAAATATTCTCAAAGCTGAATCGAAGTTTGAATATTTTTTTATTTAACTTTGAGTAAAAATATTATGTTGACATTGAATATATTTACTTACATCAAATTAAATATTACATTTAGTTTTTTTCTTAACACTAATATTTGTAGCTTATTGCCAACATATAAATGTTATATCCACTTTACCTTTGTATTAAAACACACTATGTGTACAGCCTGAGTGAGTTGTTAAAAAAAACATGCATTGGCCTCAATATCATTGGATTTTCCCTGTGTGGTGTTTTATTAACCTTTCACACACAAGATACAGATTAACATAACACAAGAGTTAACGGACGTTCGAGAATAAGAATAGTGTAGAAAAATATGAGTTAAAGTTAATTCGGCGGGTGCCAAAGTCTGAGAAGTCCATTGTTACAAAATTTTAGTTTTTCTGTTTAACAATGAAAAAGAAAACTTTTGATTTTATAAATCCATTTAAATCTTGCCATGTGAATTACTAAAATATATATATATGGTTCTGATTTTGAAAGCGCCT
Source organism: Timema podura (assembly GCA_033556935.1). Classification (NCBI taxonomy): domain Eukaryota; kingdom Metazoa; phylum Arthropoda; class Insecta; order Phasmatodea; family Timematidae; genus Timema; species Timema podura. The sequence goes on from JAVRXN010000006.1 coordinate 26,937,442, forward strand.
ATAGCCAATCTCAAAAATAATATGACCTTGATGATAGTAGCTTTACTCATAAATTAATTCTTCATATAATCTGCATAAAATAAGCAATTTTTAGTAGGTTTTATTTAATTTTTTATTTTTAGTAAAATATCTAAGATTGTATCTAAATTAACAGACATTTTCATTTATAAGTACCCACTATTTGCGTATGTTTTTTAAAATCATTTAAGGAATGTCGTGTTTCTCTCACATGTGCTCAACTATCTATCAAGTCTGCCGCTAGCCTACACATTAAAAGGAATTTGAATTGAACATACTGATTTATGTAGTAAACAACTGAAATGGCTGTCTGTGCGAATTTTAGAATATTAAAAAAAAAATTCATTATTCAAGAAACACTTCAACATTTTAATTAAACACACTGAAAATAAAAATAAAACTTTCATTATTTATTTTAATCTACACTTTCAAGAGGAATAAATTCATCCTCAGTTGGTACCAATCAATTATTGTGATCAACTGGGTTAGAGTTTTAAGGTTATGAGCGTCTTGACATTCAAAGTGCTATTGAAATTTTCCAAATTCCACCAAGAAAATAAAGCAAACTTGTTCTACAACTCAAAACAATAAAAAATATATTTTATTTCTTGAGGTAATTTCAGTTCATTTTAATTTGATGTAAAATTTAAGTGTAATATAATCACTAGACTTTGAATAGATGCCGAAGCCAAACATGGGTTCGAATTGAATATGAAGTACACCAAGATTCGCCTCGGCTTCAAATTTTCCGAAACTTCGCACATCCCTAATATATTTATTTAGTACAAGACGTCATCGTTATTTGCACCCCTTTTTTTCTTCTTTTGAAATCACCAGTGAAAATTGTACCAACTGCACTACTACAATTTTATTTTCAATATTCCTTTAATCAATAATCCAGCCAACCAAAGACCATTAGTAAAGAAGAACTAAAAGAAGTGTCCAAAATGGAAACTCTGATGGTCATTATTGTGACCAAAAGCAAATAATTAACATTAAAGAAAACATCTCTCTAAGAAAATCATCTTTTAAATTTTTTAGGTATTTTGATATATTCGAAGAAGGTACAGGAAAAGTGGATAGAAACAAATAAAAGGAACAGACATAATATAGTTTTTACATTTGCTGCACTGGACAAAGAAGTAATGGCTGCCTCTTGAAAGAAATTGGTAGTTACTGCTCAATCATGGTGGCTACAGACAGGGAAAACCTGGAAAATTCAGGGGATTTTTGGATTACAGGGAAAACAGGGAGATGTCAGGGGATTTACTAAAAATAAGGAAAAGTCAGGGAATTAAAAAATATTTATAAAATATCCCATTAATTTCGCAATTAAACACTAAAATAAAAGTAATACCTAAATAAAATAAAATTTTAATTTTTAAAGTAACTGATACATGGTGGCTACAGACAGGGAAAACAGGGAAAAGTCAGGGAATTTTTGAATGACAGGGAAAATAGGGAAATGTCAGGGAATTTAACTAAAAACTAAGGAAAAATCATAAAATTAAAAAATATGTCTAAAAATCCCATTAATTTCGCAAATAAACACTAAAACAAAAGTTAGTAATACCTAAATAAAATAACATTTTAATTTTTTAAATAACAGATAAAACTGTTTATGTTTAGTAGATACAAACTTTTTTAATATGTGATCAATAATAAATAAAATAAGTCATCATCCACCATTAAAACTGGAAAAAAGTAGTCAGGGAAGATTGAAAAATGTTGCCTGGAAAACCTGGGAAAGTCAGGGAATTTTGTAAATTATGTTTTGTAGCCACCCTGTCAATCCTCTGACCTAGGTTTCATTCTATCGGAACTAATCAGGAGGGCGTATGAAACGCGCAAAACAACTCCACAAAAGAAGAGACCAAAAAACATAACAGGGAGAGAAAGGTAAAAGGTACAGAATGATAAGACACATAGATAGAAACATCTATGTTTCCATCCACCTTTCCTGTATACCTTCTTCCAAATGTAAACTAATTAAAAACGCAACAAAACACATGATTTATATAATTTTCAGGGTGTACAGAGGAAGATAGTAAAACACAGACTGGACTATGGCTGCACAGCTATAGGTTGATCATATAGGTCACTTACAGTAGCCCCATGGCTTCTTTGGTGCTGACTGACAGTTCACAGCTGACTTCTGACAGTCAACATTTAGGTATATACCTAAATTTTGACAACATTTAGGTATATACCTAAATTTTGACTGTCAGAAGTGACAACTGCTAAAGACATATTTTTTGCAGATCATATGGTTTGGCGTAGGGATACATAATTTGGTCTGGTAGCTTTTCAAAGCCGTCAGCACCACAGAAGCTAAAACTGAGGTATAGATACTGTTGTTGCCTGTATCTTGATTTTCCCCTTGGATTCTGTAGTTGCCTGTTCAAACTTGTGTCTTGACTATGGCACCATGGCTATAGGTTTATCATGGTCACTTGGATACCGTTGTTGCCTGTATCTTGATTTTCCCCTTGGATTCTGTAGTTGCCTGTTCAAACTTGTGTCCTGACTATGGCACCATGGCTATAGGTTGATCATGGTCACTTAGATACTATTGTTGCCTGTATCTTGATTTTCCCATTGGATTCTGTAGTTGCCTGTTCAAACTTGTGTCCTGACTATGGCACCATGGCTATAGGTTGATCATGGTCACTTAGATACTATTGTTGCCTGTATCTTGATTTTCCCATTGGATTCTGTAGTTGCCTGTTCAAACTTGTGTCCTGACTATGGCACCATGGCTATAGGTTGATCATGGTCACTTAGATACTATTGTTGCCTGTATCTTGATTTTCCCATTGGATTCTGTAGTTGCCTGTTCAAACTTGTGTCCTGACTATGGCACCATGGCTATAGGTTGATCATGGTCACTTAGATACTATTGTTGCCTGTATCTTGATTTTCCCATTGGATTCTGTAGTTGCCTGTTCAAACTTGTGTCCTGACTATGGCACCATGGCTATAGGTTGATCATGGTCACTTAGATACTATTGTTGCCTGTATCTTGATTTTCCCATTGGATTCTGTAGTTGCCTGTTCAAACTTGTGTCCTGACTATGGCACCATGGCTATAGGTTGATCATGGTCACTTAGATACTATTGTTGCCTGTATCTTGATTTTCCCATTGGATTCTGTAGTTGCCTGTTCAAACTTGTGTCCTGACTATGGCACCATGGCTATAGGTTGATCATGGTCACTTAGATACTATTGTTGCCTGTATCTTGATTTTCCCATTGGATTCTGTAGTTGCCTGTTCAAACTTGTGTCCTGACTATGGCACCATGGCTATAGGTTGATCATGGTCACTTAGATACCGTTGTCGCCTGTATCTTGATTTTCCCCTTGGATTCTGTAGTTGCCTGTTCAAACTTGTGTCTTGACTCTTGGTAGATGTATAAAATGTTGTATTTATATTATATTTAATAAGTTAATAAATTATTATTTATTATATAAAAATGACTGAGTAGTCCTGCTTGGAAGAAATCTTATCTGAGGTGATCTAAGGTTGTGATCAGTGGGGGTGCATGGATTTAGTTATATATTGGTAATTAAGTTCCCACCTATGAAGCTGGAAAGTAATGCAACTTTTGGGTAGGGCTTGTAAGACTCTATTACCGTAGCACAAGTTGAAATCTGCAGTATGCGTTTGGCCATGATGAGTGACTGTTTTGCCAGTCGTGTGTTGGTATTTAAACGGTGCCCATTCATTTGTTGTCTGAGTGTTACTATGGTGAGACTAATTGATTCAGTAATGCAGTAGTTTCATTGTAGCTGGTTGGTGGCTTTTCATGGGGTATTCCATTTGTGTGAGTCTGCTGTTGAATGAGATGGAAGGTTGGTGAATTTTGCTGGTAGGTGGCTTTTCATGGAATATTCCATTTGTGTGGGTCTGCTGTTGAATGAGATGGAAGGTTGGTGAATTTTGCTGGTAGGTGGCTTTTCATGGAATATTCCATTTGTGTGGGTCTGCTGTTGAATGAGATGGAAGGTTGGTGAATTTTGCTGGTAGGTGGCTTTTCATGGAATATTCCATTTGTGTGGGTCTGCTGTTGAATGAGGTGGAAGGTTGGTGAATTTTGCTGGTAGGTGGCTTTTCATGGAATATTCCATTTGTGTGAGTCTGCTGTTGAATGAGGTGGAAGGTTGGTGAATTTTGCTGGTAGGTGGCTTTTCATGGAATATTCCATTTGTGTGAGTCTGCTGTTGAATGAGGTGGAAGGTTGGTGAATTTTGCTGGTAGGTGGCTTTTCATGGAATATTCCATTTGTGTGAGTCTGCTGTTGAATGAGGTGGAAGGTTGGTGAATTTTGCTTGTAGGTGGCTTTTCATGGAATATTCCATTTGTGTGAGTCTGCTGTTGAATGAGGTGGAAGGTTGGTGAATTTTGCTTGTAGGTGGCTTTTCATGGAATATTCCATTTGTGTGAGTCTGCTGTTGAATGAGGTGGAAGGTTGGTGAATTTTGCTTGTAGGTGGCTTTTCATGGAATATTCCATTTGTGTGAGTCTGCTGTTTAATGAGATGGAAGGTTGGTGAATTTTGCTTACACTGCATGTCGGCTTGTTGCAAGGGTAGCAACCTTTGGCCTGATGTTGTTTGCTGTTGTTTATGGCCGGGTCGGACACGCTAAGGTGAACCACAGTGTTGTGGAGATTATGGGGGAGTTTGAATGTGATTCTTGGAGCACTGTTGAAAAGATTTGGTGTTACTAAAAACATCTCTGTCAACTCCTTTGTTCAGACACATGTTCCCTTGAAACAAATTCCAGATTTTACCCAAATATTTTTCATCTCATACAAAATTCCAAACATGCCCCCTCCTGGAGACCCATTATACAATCCATGTGCCAAATTTCAACCTATAAACATTACTACACACCCTCCACCAGCAGCTAATATTGACGAGAGTTTAATGGCTACAAAAGTCACACATAACTACAGCAGTACTTGCCAACAAACACCATCATCGTTGGGGGAATCAAATTTTGGATGATATTTGATTCTTTACTCAACTACTGTCTTGGTTTTTATTCTTACCTTGATGTAAGAAGTGACATCGACAAGAGATCAAATAAAAGAAGATGGTTACAGTCTTAATGAAATCGCTTACAGTAGGAAGTTATGTAAATAAAATATATCACACATTTTGTGATAACTTTTCCACATCAATTCCTTTTAGTAAAGCATTTATATTTTTTAGGCACTTTTATCACAGGCACACTATGTGGGAACAGGAAATTTCTTCCTCCTCAAATTAGTCAAAAATTCAAGGTGGGTGAAGTGAAGTTTTTCAGGAATGGGTTTCTTTTAGAGTGTGGCTTCAAAGGGGGGGAGGGGGGGAACTCATGAGAAAAACAAGTACCACTGTGTCGCAGAAATCGACCATCAATTTCCAAGCCACATGTGATATTAAGATTATAATAAATTTATGAGGAGAATTGCTACTTCAGATATGATGCTCTACCAGTATCTTGATGAAAGAACAACATTGAGGTGTTGGAAAAAAAAGTAGTGCTAAGTGTTATATTTAGAATGTTGTTGAATGCCTATATTCTTTACAAGGAACATATATTCCTGCTGGGGTAAAAACAACGTCATGTTTAAACTTCAATAGCTCCATCATAGAAGACCTTTCGTTAGAGGGGTGAGGCGAGGGATGCACCAGGGAATACCGATGACACTAACGGAGTACACGCCCCAAGATTTGCCACTATTTATGGTGTATGTGACTATTGCCCGGCGACTTCAGTATATTATTAAAGAAATGATGACTAATTAATATTGTGATGTCCATCTTCTGAGACGTAGATTCTAAAGATATTTTAATATAATTTTGGTTCAATAAACCACTTTTATTTTAAGTTATTATTACATCTAATTCAGCAACTATTTAATTACGCTTTAAATACATATTTAGTGTAATTTATATCAGATACGTAGATTAATATGTATTTATAAAAAAACCATGCATACGAGTCGAAGTTTCAGCTGAGAGTGAGTGAATGAAGCCTTCTTTGTCTGGATTTCCTGTCCAAACAAAGGAGGATGCGTCATAACGGAAAGTTTCCAAACGCTGACAAAAATAAAAGTTAGTAGTACCAATTAAATACTGCGGACACAGTGCTAATATGGTGTGTTGTTACCAAATAGAGTATTTATACTAAATAAACAAAATGGCTGAATAGATGGATAGACAATTATACTGAAAATAAGTATTTAAATTTTGAAAAAATTATGAAATATAAAAATGAGAATCATTACACACTGCAGCAGGCCCTTCTCATGTATTTGGTTTCAATAGTTTTCCACTAAGGAAATTACGTTCATGCAGTGTGTGCTCAACACAAAAACCTAAAATAAGTTCAAGAACTGATTGTGTAAAATACAAGACGGGACTACATCCAAAATGTGTTTTTTACTAATAAATGTCAAGCATAATTTAGATCGATATTTTTTCCCCCTGCCTTTTTAGGCCTATATATTCTAGTGTAGGCCTATATTTTTGATAAATGGTTTCCATTTATTGTGCAGAAGAATTTAAAGCAAATTGTATAAAATAAGCTATTTTCCATTGTTATTATGTTTTGTAAAATGTGTGTTATATTACTGAAGTGCTACATTTTTCAGTTTTTGCTGTCATACAAAACCCAATTTTAGTATCAAATCTAAATTCAGGTTTTTTCTTGTAAATATTGTTTTTTACTCAGTTTTTATGTTCTTTTCACTAATTTACTCTATTTAAAGCTATTTAAATTTTCAAAGCTTAAAAATTAATGCTAAATAAAAAATATTATTTTGGCTAGTGATTTTTTATTGTATTAAAAAATTAAAAAAGGGCATGCGTAATTAAATAATCTGACAGGTAGATATGCTAGAATCTGTTCATGATAGGTTTTTACCTGGATGAGTAGTACAAAAATCAGATGTTTAGGTTTTGGGTTGCCAACTCTTGTAAAAGATAACTGTTTTGTTGTAAACTTAAGTTTTCTTACACTCTTTCATAACTTTTAATAATTTCTTTTTACCCAATCTGAGACAATATTCAACAAATAATTAAAATTACTTATTCTCCGTTTTAACCATCGTATTTACTTGGAAAAGAAAAAATACTTGTCATGTTTTATAGATATAATAAATTATTTTATGATTATTTTATCGTATTTCAAAATATTTAACTGAATAAAATATTTGTATCCACTGCGTGGGTGCATCATTGTAAAGAACTTGTTTCTGTCACGTTCAATCACATGGTTTAAATTTGTCGATCGCCATTTTGAAGCTATGTTAGTTAGACCCTTTGTGAAAGTGATTTGAATAATAATTTTGTTAAGTGGAATAAAATGATAAATAAGCTTTGTGCCCAACCTCAAATAAATATATAAATAATATCGGCCTAGATTCCTGTGATTAGCTATCAAAGTCATCCATTACCTTACGTTTTCGTTACGGTTATCCAAAGTGATAGATGTCAGCTGTTGGCGTAGGGATATATTAGGGATCATTTCTAGTAACTTTGAGCTGTCATCCAAGTAAACTAAGGTCGTGAATGTATTATAGCTAGTCTGTGCAAAAAAGTTGAATGCAATAAGTTCACAGACTCAGAAGTTATTAAAATTTAACTAAAATCCTGTATTTTTCAGTAAAATATCTTGGCACTTTTAACAAATCTCTTTTTCATTTATCTTGGTACTCGAACAGGTTAAGCAATAGGTAAAAGGAAATATTATCACAAAAAATAATAAAATTATTAATTATTAATTTACTAAATGATGTTCACTTTGTCATGACATAAAATACATGACAGATCAAATATCATTTGTCGGTGGCACCAAATCTTAGACAAAATGTTAAATAATTTCACTTTAACCAAAATTATACATTTTTAAAGATTCGAGAATTCAAATTTGGATTCGAGATCCAAAATAAATTTTAAGATTCGAATTTTAGAAACATCTCTAGTTATGAATGAATTTCAAAAAAATAACATATAAGGGTGTAGCACTGCTCGGAATAATCGTCACATGTCAGATTCACTTTATATTGACAACTATTAGTTTTATCTTTAAGGAGCTTCACCCACTACATTTTTTAAACCAAGTGACCCCTGTGTTTGACGTTAGAGGCCTCAAAAGGAGACAACCCCTCAAGGAGGTAGGATCTATGTCGCTCTTCACTAAGGCAGTTTTGAAATAGTAGGGGGATGGGGGGTGAGTAGTCCACAGTAATTTAAACTTCCCCAACCTCGAACCTTTTTTTTCTTTAGTTTATTGTATGTCAATACAATACACTTGTCAGAGTTGTCATAAGTGAAAATGTGTTACTGTGGTCGATTACTGAACCAAGTGTTCAAGAACTATCTAGTAGCCAGTTGAATCTGGACTAAAATATAATAAAGGGGCAAAAAAAAAATATACCTGCCAAAATATACAGCGCTTTTAGCATATAATCCGAATGGGTAGTAATACGTGGTGCTAAAACAAAAGACAGCACTGTATTCAGAATAAGTAGAGTGAGGGGTGGGTGAATTATAATTAACACACTTTTATTTTGCCCTGCATCTCATTACCCGTCCGGCCTATTCGCATGTTAATGATGCTAAAGGGGCAAGGAATGAATAAGGTAGAGTTGAGAGGAAAGGTATTTGTAATTGCATGGAAGGAGAGTGGAAATCTATCTATAAAGAACCACTCTCAGTTCTACCAACCATTATTTGAACCTTGACCTTCCCGTCATCAGTAAGCAAGTCACCCGCCTCGGTGGTGTAGTTGGCTAACGCGCCAATCGTGTTAAGCACGACCGCCGAGGTCGGGGAGATCGAGGTTCGAATCTCGGTCGGGTGAACTGGGGGTGGTTATTTCCTAAATGGTTTTCCACTCTCCCTCCACGCAAATGTGGGTTCACTTCTTCTAAATTCAACCTTCCCAATTCCTAATCCATTAGCGTAATTAGTACTTGAGCGTATAACCTGAACGGGTAGTAAGACGCGGTGCTAAATAATAATAATAATAATAATAATAATAATAATAATAATAATAATAGTAAGCAAGTCTACATGAACTTGATATTTAATCCACATGCCCACCGGTATGAAATCATGAAATCAACTTCAGTGATCAGATGGTCTAAGGTGTCACTCTCACAATAGATTGGATTGCCGGGAAGAGATAAATCGGAGTTTGAATCCCGGTCGGGCGTGCTGAGGGTGTTGTTTTTTTACAAGTGACTTTCCACTCACCCTCCATGTAAATGAGGGTGCACTTTCTCTCAAGTATAGCTTCCTCATATTTAACACATACACTTTATTTATAGTTCAGATACGTATAACCCGAACGGGTTGTGAGACGCACTGACAAAAACTTGATGAAAATGTTATACTATTTAAAACAATAAACTGTGAATATGAGAATATGTAAACATTATCGGTGGTCGCATTGTTTACTGCATTACTCTCGTGTTAGACTGGATTGCCAGTGATGGGAATATTGGAGTTCGAATCCCGGTCGGGTGTATCGAAATGGGCGGGAATGTTTTTTCCTAAATGGCTACCCACTCTTCCTCCAATTAAATGCGGGTACTTTTCCTATTAAAGTCTACTATCCTTATTACTATTCTATTAGCATAATTAATGAATGCATGTGTACAACCCGAACGGCTACTAAGACGCGATGAGAAAAAACATAGGCCTAATAAAAAATAATATATTTAAATATATTTTAAAACTCTATAATAGTTTTATTTAGGTCATCAACCAATCTATTAGAAAATACTTTTGAAAATTACAAAAATGAAATGGTATGTTTCACTGGCTAGCAAGTAGCTCCTGTCTCAATAATTATGCTCAATATAGTTAATAAACACAAAATAATTTTATCAAACTTAATTCTTATTTTAAAATTGTAACAGTATATTTTTAATATTCTTGCACATGAATTTCTCTAGAACTACTACACTTCAATGAACATGTCGCAATGCTAATATTTTTAATGAATCCTCAATAATGTTTTATCATTCCATAAGCATGTTTTAACCTCCTTGGGTGAGGTTGTATTAACTGTAGAGATAACCAAAACATCACACTCATAGTTTATGTTTCTCACCGCGGCTTACTACCCGTTTAGGTTATACGCCTATGTACCCATTACGATAATGGGTTAGGGATAAGTTAGGTGTAATGTATAGGAAGTGCACCCGCATTTGCGTGGAAAGAGTGGGAAGCCATTTTTAGGAAAAACCACTCAGTGTACCTGACTGGAATTGAACCTCGATCTCCCAGTCCTCAGCAGTTTAGTATAACATGAGATCATGCGGCCACCAAGGCTGGTAGAATACTTTTTAAATGACAATAGCGATTTGGTTCCAAATGGGTATCTCGGGAGTGGTTTACATGTAAAATAAAACGGTATATTTGTTTTTTGGATAAAAAATCGTTTATGGGTAGTTAACTTATAATTGATTTTCAAAAACTTGAAATATTTTTAGAATGGCTTTAGCGATTTGGTTTCAAATGGGTATCTTGGGATTGTTTTACATGACAAATACCAATGTATACTTGTTTTTTGAATAAAATGTCGTTCAAGAAGAGTTTACTGATGACTGATTTTCTAAAAACCTAACATTTAAAAAAAATTATTTTAATGATTTGGTTCAAAAGGGTATTTTGTGAGTGTTTTTACATTACAAATAACAATGTATAGTTGTTTTTTGAATAAAAAGTTGTTTAAGGGTTGGTAACTGATTACTAATTTTTCAAAATTTGGATATATTTTAAAAACGGCTCTAATGATTTGGTTCCAAATCGATACCTTGGGAGTGTTTTCATTACCAATAGCATTGTATACTTAGTTTTTGAATAAAAGTTGTTTATAGGTAGTTTACTTATGACTAATTTTTTTTAAACTTTAAATACTTTTAAAATGGCTTTAACGATTTGGTGCCAAATGTGTCTCTTGGGAGTATTTTACATTAAAAATAAAACTTGATACTGATGACTGAATTTCCAATAATGGACTAGATGAGAAAGTTTGTATGATAGTGCCATACCATTTATTATGTTTATTTGTAGTGGTACCCATACAAAAAGTTTCTTTTTCTTTTCATACAGCCCCTGGCCCCCAACCCCCGCTCCCCCACACTACTCCCCTATTTCCTGGGGACCCATTTTTAATATTTAAAATGGTTATTTGGCATGTTGCCATTTACTTTACTCCGGATTTTTATTTTTTTACCACACTGGGAAGTAGTTGTTTCTATTAGTTTTGTGAATTTTAAAACAATCCCCCCAGCTCCTATGTTTTGAACTACCATTTAGAAATTTTAATTTTCTACCTCGGTTGGTGAGTCAGTTTATGTTAGTCTATGTCCCAAAACATACGATACTTCACTGTATGTCTATATCCCAAAGCATTATTTTCCAATAAGTGTTGAAAATAAGATTTAATTTAAAGTTAATCTATTTGAATAGTTTTATAAAGACTCAAATTAACCACACCAACAGACAGTATTTATGATACTGTTTTGATCGTTAGAAAGATATTGTGATGGTATATAGCTTGACACTTCTCTGAAAAATAAGGAGTACAAAAGAAGTCCCTTCTCAATACGTTGAGTACTTTTTATCTTACTGGCTACAAACATTCATACAGACAGACAGACACATTCAACTGTTTAGACAGATTTAGAGAATGTATAGATAAGTCACATTACCAGTCCATACATTGAATCCAAGTGGATTTGGTTAAATTATATAAAGAGTATGCCATGAACTCTCATTTGTGTATTTAAAAGAGTTGATTTAGTTTTCAAAGGTTAAGTATTTTTATTAAGTGGTTTACATAGACAGACGCATATTCGTTTTGATCTTTATGTATAGTAAAATTTCAGTCACCCATAGATTTGTGTCAAGTTTCAGTTTAATTCGTGGATAATTTTAACTCTATTTTTGAACAAGTTAAAACAATGATCAATTTAAGGCAACTATACTTCATAATTATTAAAATGACATCTACATTGGTAGACACATGGACTAGATATCACTGATAAACCTTGTCTAGTATTGTTTTTCCAGGTGAGGAGGAAGTCTGGTTTCGAATCCCAGCCAGGTGTACAGAGTGTTTTTTCCACATGAATGTGGATACATTCCCTTCAAATTTTAGCATCCTCATTACTAATTAATTAATATAATTAAATGAATACAGCCCGAACATATAATAAGACCAGGAGAAAAAAAAATACATAGACAGTTTATTAATAATATTTGTGGTTTTCTAGATAAAATCATTATATTCTATGGCATAGAGAGTATTTATTTATATTCACCTATAGATGCTAGTATTAATAACCAAAAATAACCGTTAAGTAACATTAATGATATATAAATAATTGTAATATGCGTATACACACCACTGGCTGTGAAATAAATGGTTGGCTCATGAGATTTATTTAGTATTTTTTAAAAAGTTAATTGTAAATTACACTATAAACATAAATTACGAAGTGGAAAACTTGAGATATTATCAGAAAAGTTACTTGGATAAGGAAATGGGTGAGTGATGTAGACCTAGTGTGTCATAAAAACCAGAGGGCCCAAGTTGTGGTGACACATTTCAGTCCAAATATTCATCACGGGAACTTTCCTTGTTAAGAATCGATTGGAGTCATTATAATTATAAATTTATATCGTATAATATATTATATAAATTATATATAAAAAATATATATGTAAATATAATTATATACCTATATATATATATATATATAAATGGTGGCGTAGTTGGCTAACGGGCTAGTCATGTTGACCTCGACAGCCGAGGACGGGGAGATCGAGGTTCGAATCTCGGTCGGGTGAACTGAGGTTTTTTTTCCTAAATGGTTTTCCACTCTTCCTTCACGCAAATGCGGGTTCAATTCCTCTAAATTCAACCATCCCAATTCCTAATCCATCAGCGTAATTAGTACTTAAGCGTATAATCCGAACGGGTAGTAAGACGCGGTGCTAAATATTATTATTATTATTATTATTATTATTATTATTATTATTATATATAAATACAATTAAGTTATGTGTTCTTTTCGATTCAAATTGCAATTGAAGACTAACAAAAAACAAGAGAAAACAACTTTCGACCTTCTCTGTTTCGACTATAAAAAAAAACTCTAAGGACAAATGAGCTGTGTTATTATTTTATTGAAAGAAAGATGGCAATTTTTAGACTCGGCTATGAAAAGGTAAAAATGCAACATTGTGCGCTGTGATCAGCAGGCACTCATCCTAGACTCTATCTACTCTTCAAAGAACCTTTTAGTGAACATAAATAAATGTCTGTAAGATAGCTAAAATAGAAAAGGTCTTGATATTTAGCTTCCATCGATCAACATTTGACAGCATTTATATATTGTGGCATCCCCAGAGCACGTACCTTGTCGTATAAATACATACATTTAAATTTAGTTGCTATTTTAATGGTTAATAAAGGTTCTTTAAATGGCGGTTTTGATATGTGTTACGGCCACCCCCACTGTTGAGAAAATAATGAGATAATCTTTTTCTATTATTCACAAAAGGTCTTGCTTGCTTCTCTTCTTCCCCCAACCCATTTGCAAAATAGTTGATACTTTTAAGTTTGTTGGAGATGTCATTATAGACATCTAGCGATAAAACCCTACACTACTTGTATAAATAAGTTCCATAAGAACAATGTTATTTAAAAAATAGTTAACGATTTATCATCTAAATGCACCAATAAAATTTAAAATATCAAATCTGTAGCTTTATAAAAATTACCAAACGTAGCTCGAAGCGTTTAAGTCAAAATTATTATTTTTTAATTAAAGTAAAACGGTTGGTTTGAAAAAAATATTTGATCAACAACATAACTATTATTTATATTTCATACTTTTTTAACATAGTTATGTTTTATTTTATGTTCATTTTTCCAAGATTCGTATTCAATTTTGTGATTCGTATTCATTAAATGTGGATTTGACCCATATATAGCTTTTTAAATATCTATATAATATACAATATTGGATAGACATATTTAACATCTAAACAATTAAAACTGTAGTGTTAGACTATTTTAAATTGAGCTTTATTCTCAAAACATGACATGATTTGTGTGAATCACTGAAGAAGATGTCTCACCACATAATTATTAATTAGTATTTTATTGTGAGACTTAAACCTGTGTTCTGTTTCAGTTGTTTTGCTAATATTAGGGCATATACATAAGGTGACTCTCGTTTTATGTTTGACTTTGATAAATTGTCCCCCTTTTTTGCATTTGATTTTTCCAAGAGTTGGAACCCTTAATTCTTAGAGATTCTAAGTTGACCTGGCATCTTACAATTTTAAATCCAGGCCTTATTTACATAGTATCAGAACATTTCCTGCTATTATACATTATCCAATTTTATTTAATATAAACAGGTAAGAGATATGTCATTGATCAAAATTTGGCAGCACACTTTGGAAAGGGCCCTTTTTGGTGGCCACATGGGCTAACAAACTAATCTTGCACTAGATTAAACTGCCGATGACAGAGAAATTGAGGTTCAAATATCAAACTGGTGTACTGAGGATGGTTTTTAACAAATATTTTTCCACTCTCCCTTCATGCAAAATGTGGGTACACATTCTCTAAATATAACCTTTCTAATCCCTAACATATTAGAGTAATCAGTACATAAACGTATAACCCTGTAGCCCAAACTCTCGGCTTAGAGGGGCCCAAATACAAATAAATGAAAACAATAAAAGGATAAGTTAAGAAAAGTAAATTAGAGTGGGCAGTGAGAGTAATTATTTTGAAGATGCTGGACCCGTAATACGTCCCAATAAAAAAAGGAAACACGGTCCTCCTTACAACAAAATTTATATATATATTTGATTAGATAAAAAAGAGAAAAAAAGGAGGCGAGGTGCCAGGGTAGTATGTTCACTTAAAACTAGGGATAACCTGGATTAACTAAAATATTGCCAGTCATAAATAACATTTTATTATATGTATTAGAAACATTAACAATATGTAGATATTCAGGCGTAACATTACTCATAATAAAAAATATTACAATCTAATGTTATAGATGACCTTTTTCAAACAAATCCTTGTCACATTAATTTAGAAATATAATTCGTAAGTCAAATAGTTCAGATTAAACTCACTTTTTACGAATGTCATACTTAGCGCATAACCTTATTAAATTTGGAATATTCTAACATAATGTTCTTACTGAACTCTCCAAAGGTAGATCCTTAACAAGATTAAATGTGAAATATGATTCATAAGTTACATAATTAAGTATAAATTCAATGTTTACAAAAAACATACTTAACGCATAACATTACTAATTTTAGAATACTGCGACGTAATGTCCTTACTGAATTCTCTACAGTAAATCTTTAACAAATTAATAGTGAAATATAATTCATAAGTTTAATAATTCAGTTTAAATTCAATGTTTACAAAAAACATACTTAACGCGTAACATTACTAATTTTAGAATACTGCGACGTAATGTCCTTACTGAATTCTCTAAAGTAAATCTTTAACAAATTAATAGTGAAATATAATTCATAAGTTTTATAATTCAGTTTAAATTCAATGTTTACAAAAAACATGCTTAACGCGTAACATTACTAATTTTAGAATATTCTGATGTAATGTCCTTACTGAATTCTCTAAAGTAAATCGTTAACAAATTATTAGTGATATATAATTCACAAGCTAAATAGTTTAGTTTAAATTAAATGTTCAAGACAATGAAGAATAATATCAAACTTTCCTAATTTAAAAAAAATAAAGCCGAAAGAGAATTTTGATTAATTCCAGATTTATCCTTATGCCGAAAATGAATTTCTCCTTACATTTTTTTATGAACAAGTCCTTGAAGCCTAAGCTTCGTCCGTCAGCTTCCAGACCTGGCCTAAGAGTGATGCCATAGTTTTCTGGACGGTCTTTTATACGGTGCACTTCATGAACATAAGAGAGAGGATCCACAAAGGAAGGGGGGGAACGTGCGTGACCATGGAAACATCGGTATTATTCGAGAAGCCGAACTCGTGTATTCTCGAACGAAAAATTCTCTTCTTCTGGGGTAAGCGAAGGTTGGCAATATGCAGCGAACTCTAGCGGGGCGTGTCCGAACTCTTGCTTCACAAAGGCAGTTGTTGACCGGTTGAAGTAGGGGCTGGATGTGTTTACGTTTTCTCGACTGTAGCCGGGATGGTGATATTGGGTAAGTAAGATTTTGATGACTCGTTGACTAACATTAGCTTGTAGCCATATGAATGCTACAACCCAAACGGGTAGTAAGACACAATGTTAAAAAAAAATTAGCAACAGTTCACGATAAGCCAGTGTTCTGAGGCCCACATGTTGAAAACCACTAGTTTAAAGGATAGTTAAATTATTGGTTTGATAATCAAGAACTAGATTGATGACATTCAAAAAATAATTTATTTTAGGTTAAAATACAGACATGAAAATATTTGATTGATTATATTCACAGACACAGTGAACGTTTAAGTACTCTTAATATAGATCCAGAAGATAAGTTTTACATTAAACAAGAGCATACATTCAGTCATGAAGAAAAGTTACCATTAAAGTACCAGTTTGGAGTTAAGTACAAATAACTGACATTTACATGATTGATTCTATTAAAATAGTTACAAGTTGATTGTTGGTTATAAATCGAAACAGGAATAATAAATCGGGTGTTTATTACTTTTGATCTTCACATAAATACTTGATAAATTATATAAATAAACATTGTGTTTACCTTGACAGATTTCACTACTTGTAAATAGAGTATACCTACTTTTCATGAACCTAGAAATCCAATTTAAAACTCAAAAATATATTTCAAATACAAAGTATTAACACATAAACATTTTTAAGTTTATAAATTCAAACAATTAAGGTATTTTTATGCCAAGTGTCAAGTTTTAAAACGAATTTTCACATTTTTTAATTAGATTTGTGATCAAATTGATATATAGAGAAACGATTGAATCCCAA
The DNA here is from genome assembly GCA_033556935.1 of Timema podura. Classification (NCBI taxonomy): domain Eukaryota; kingdom Metazoa; phylum Arthropoda; class Insecta; order Phasmatodea; family Timematidae; genus Timema; species Timema podura. The sequence continues at coordinate 26,954,495 of JAVRXN010000006.1, forward strand.
GTTTTAATATAATTTTCATCACACCTTAGTTGGCTGCATGGTCTAAGACGTCACTCTCACAATAGACTAGACTGCTGATGATGGCTGTACTAAGGGTGTTTTTCTCAAAATGGCCTCTTATATTATAATAGAGAGCCATAGTGTAATCTGTCAAGGTAATGCAGTTCATTAAAAGGTCTTCAACACATGTCTTACCATGGAAATAAATCCACGTTTATACAAATGGGACAATACACATGTCGGCACATTGCGTCTACTTCCTGCCATAAGCTGTATTCTCAAAATCTGACTTTAAATGTATTCAAGGGGGTCTTGAACATCATATAACAGAAAGTGTGCAAGTGAGAGAAGAAGAGTGGAAGGGATTGAAAGAGGTAGAGGGAGCCACTTTATTAAACTGACCCGGCCACAGGTTGGAAATAGTTGATGATGATGATGATAAATAACATCAATAAAGGGGTGAGAAGAAAAGTTGGAGTTACATCTATTACAGATGTTATTTGTAGAAAGACTTGACTAAGTTTTTTTCTTTTAGCTTAGCGTCTTACAACCCGTTTGGGTTATACGTTTATGTACTGATTACTCTAATGGTTTAAGGATTAGGAAGGCTCAATTTAAAGGAAATGTACTTGCATTTGTGTGGAAAACCATTTAGGGAAAACCACCCTAAGTGCAACCGACCGGGATCAAACCCAAATCTCCCTGTCTTCGGCAGTCTAGTCTAACACGAGATCAGCGCATTAGACCACGCGGCCACCGAAGGGGGTTACTAAGTATTAGTTTTGGTGTATTATAAGGTGAAATATGTTAATATTTTCCCATTAACCGTTTCTTGTTCTCATTTTCCCACACAATCATTTGTTAACAAAGAGTCTTACCGGACCGAACATAGATAAAGGAAATTAATATATTTTTAAGGAACCAAAATCTCACAATTGTATGTTCAAGAACAACTACCAGCGCATAAACATTGGATATTTATAAAGATTGTTTTTTACTTTATATAACTAATATACAGTAGCCCCATGGCTTCTTTGGTGCTGACTGACAGTTCACAGCTGACTTCTGACAGTCAACATTTAGGTATATACCTAAATTTTGACTGTCAGAAGTAACAGCTGCTAAACACATGTTTTTTGCAGATCATATGGTTCGGCGTAGGGATACATAATTTGGTCTGGTAGCTTTTCAAAGCCGTCAGCCGTCAGCTGTAAGCTGTCAGTCAGCACCAAAGAAGCCATGGGGCTACTCTAAGTAGGGTTTGGCAGGTTCCATTAAAAAGTTGAGATTTTTTAAATGGACAAAAACAAAAAAAATATTTTTCTTTTTATCTCTGCATCTACCTATTGAGGTTATATGCAAATACGATAATTACTCTAATGGGGGTAGGGATTAGGAAGGAATAATATTAGAGGTAATCTACCCACATGCGTTGAAGGAGATTGGGAAACCATTTAGGATGAACCACCCTCAGTAGACCCGACCAAGATTCAAACCCCGATCTCCCTGTCATCAGCAGGCCAGTCTAACACAAGAGTGACGCCTTATGCCATTCAACCACTGAGGTGGGTAAAAATAAAAGGGCTATACAAGAGATAAAAGGGCTATACAAATAATTAATAATTCACACATATGCTTTTAAATAACAATTGATATAGTAGTCAAGATTAATTTGACCAACTCTTGCTATGAGCCAAGATTGAACAAAGGAGAAAAACAAGTTTTTAAAGAAGAGATGACTCTTAAATATTTCAAATAAATTATTCATTATATTGAAAGTGAGTGATTTTATTATTAAAAAAGAAATTCACATGATTTTAAAACTAAAATGGTTTTAAAATAACTATATAGTAGTAACTGTAAAATGAATATAAATAATTCAATTTGATATTAAAAGTTAAAAGAACTAACCATGCCTACTAACAATAATTGTGTTGCTTCAAACTAGTTGTGAGTAATATTAATTCATCTACCCTTCAATACCATCACTACCCTTATCAGTGAATTCCTGTTCAATGTTTTTTATTGGTGTATCTATGGTAATAAAATGAAGCATTTATTTTTCTGTAATGAGCAACGCATGATATCTACCTCATGTAGAAGGGTGACATTTTAAAATTAGTAGCACTTGTGCACAAACTTTTGAACCTTAAAGCCAAAATTTTGAAATTTGGATTTTATTTTCTGTCTGTTTGAAGTCATTAAAATCATCGCCAGGGGTAAGCACGCAATTCATTGCATAGTTACCACGGGCAACGCCGAATACTTCTACTGGTACATAATAAATATCACCAGTGAAAATTGATTTTGATTTTTATTACTAATGATATTTTATTTAATAGGCCGAAGAGTCAAATAGGAAACTCGCATACATGAAATATATTAAGTCCAGATGATATTTTAACGATTTAGACAGTTAATGAAGAGTCTTTAACTAACTTATAATTTTATAATCAATGTGGATTTTATAACTTTTTATACAATTGGTAACTAAAAGTTATTTTAAAATAAAATTCAAACTAGTAGATTATTATAGTTCACATTAGATTTTAAAACATTTCACCTAATCTACTAAATAAATAAGAATAACATTCACTTATATTCCTTTCACAGTATTAAAAACAAATCAATACCAAAACTATGGTAAAATATATTTAAAAAAAACTATATTATAATTTATATATAACATTAAATTATTATTATTTTAATCTAAAACAGTACATATCTTTTCATAAAGGAACTTACACACATTGCAAACATATAGGTGCTATAAATTATGTAACATATTTAACATGGCTGATTATCGCAGGACCAACTGTATTTTTGATATTCAATTGAGTGAAAAATGATAACCTGGACAGGGAATCGAACCAGGGACTTTGTGTGCCAATCCTCTATTACTGAGCTATTCTGATTCGTCTCGTAGCCATATTTTTGAAAAGATTTTTTTAGTATTTATTTTCTTTAGTAGTATTTATATTTTATTTATTAAGAAATTTAAAATTATTGTATGTATGGAAAGCAGTTTTTTTTACAACTTCTTCATTGCTTTGTCCGAATTCAGAACCAAAATTATAAATCAATATCATTGATTTTTGAATTATCAAGTAATGTGGGTTTTGAAAATGCAATACCACTTTTAGATATAGGAATCGCTTCAAGAAATTAATAACAATATTCTGTACACCTCATTAAAGTGTCGCAATCGAGATTATTTTTTAGAATTATTACGATCAAAAACATATTTTATAAGAGAAAAACAAAGAAAATCTTGATAAAAACTGTTAAAAGGCTTTTACAAGTGAACACAAATGCAGCTTAGGCTTCGTAGATATGGAAAAAATACAATTTCCCGAGCATTGTTCAGGCGGTGTGTTTAATTCATGGATTTGCGAAGCTTCAAAACTTATACTTTGCTTTTAAAAAAATATCAAATTCATATTGAATTTGAAAAACAATTCTAGCTTCACCAATAAAAATAGTGACAGCTAATATACAACATTCATGTTCAATTTCTGCGATTATTAGTTGAATATGTTAACAAATTTATTATATAAACTTTAGGTACACAACCGTCTAAAAAAATATGGCCCCACTTATTATTTGCATCCCCCTTTTTTTTAAATTCTGATCTTTTTTTAATATACAAAGTTTTGTAACCATCCAAAACAATTTTTCACAATATTATGAATACAATCAATTACACTCAAAGTGTTTTTTTTTGGGGTCAAAATATATTGTAGAAATATTTTTTAACTTTAAAATAGGATACATTAAAAAGTTTAACTAAATACAGAACTAGATAGTTTCCTAGTTATTTTTATATTGTAACAATTTGTAAAGATATAAACAGTTTAAAACTTTTGAAATTCATAAATAAGTATAAAATAAAATAAATAATAATTTTATGAAAAAAAAAATCAGATTTTTAAGGTAAGCTCAACTTGTGTTAGCTTTCTTTTATTGAGATTCGTATTAATACGCTTTTAACAAAATATTAACTAGATTTTTATTAATAAAACATTGTTCTACCTCTACAAGAAAGAATATTGATTATTACACTCTGTTCTAGATTTACATTTACTATTCATTTCATGTAATGAGGTTGGGAACAGAAAGGATTCCAAAGAAAATGTCGGAAATGAAGTATGTAGGAATAAGAATGCAAGGGAGGACAAGAAAGAGATGGGAGGAGCAGATAACAGAAAGTGTTCAAGTGAGAGGAAAAGAATGGAGGCATTTTACTAAACCAGCCAGGCCACAGGCTGGAAATAGTTGTTGATGATAATGATGATGATGATTATTATTATTCATAGTTTATTTACAATGAATGCCATGGAATGTTAATTCTTTACTAAATTTAAACATAAAACTGAACAAAACAACATTCTTTGATATATCTTACAATAATTTCTATGATACATTTTGTTATCTTATAAAAACATACAAAAGGAAATTAACACAATATGGCTTTTGCAATGAAAAGAATAACATGGTTCACACTTTACAACTGCTGCCTTTGGTTACGTCTTTAAAAAAAAAATCCAGTGTTACCACCCAATCCTTTGACCTAGGCGGTAAGTCGCCGACAGTCGGCTTTCTTCAAGAGAAAGCGATTAACCTCTTTATCCAGTGGCAGCAGTGTTAAAGTGTGAACCATGTTGTTATTTTCATTGCAAAGCCAAATTGTGTTTGTTCACTTTTATATGTTTCTATCCATCTTTCTGGTACCTTCTTTCACATGTAACAAAAGTAGCTAAAATTGTGTGAAGAGGTTTTCCCTAAAGAGCAATGATAAATTTCTATAATCTTTCTGTTTATGAGCAGCTACTTACAGTTTAAAACTTGTTCATAAGACATCACTAATCAAATTATAAATGGTCACAATAGTTTATTTTTATTAGGTGTACATGTAAAAATGTCCCATCCATATTGGGTTAATTTCACTATAGTAGAGACTCGATTTTCCGGGGTAATCGAGGGGAGAGGAAGCAAGGATAATACAAAAAATCCCTTTTTCTCCTGTATATACTTAACGAATTAATGAATTCATTTGTTTTCTCTATGAGGGCTGTACTAATTGCTGTTACTTTTCATTGCAAGCATTCATTGTGTTTGTAAAGTATCATCCTGCAGGTCAGCACACATTCCTCAGCCTTCAGTGCCTTGGCCCTTGGTTACGACTCGCTTTATCAGTCGAGATAAGCTCTGCCTCTTCTTCTTCCTCTACATCTCCGTCTTCCTCTACCTCCCCATCTATTTCGCTAGTCTTAGCAGTGTCTGTACGACCTTGAACATGCTGTGCTATTTCCTTGTCACTGTCTGTCTCTTTATGAAGATTGTTGCGCCAACGCAATGGGTGGCGATAACAGAATGCATTCAGATGGTGGTATATTGTTTGTAACATATTTAAATATAGCCACGGTTAAGCCGCAAATCGGCTTGATCCGCCCCCGGTAAATCGAGAGTCTACTGTATTTCAAAACGAGTTTGCTTATGTCTAAGCCTTACAGCTACTAAGAGGGGGAAAAAACTGTTTGTTTGCTTTTTGGATTATTTTTGGGAAGAATTATTTTATCGTGGGGTATTGTACTGTTTTACCCATTGTGATATGTTATGTTTCTAGTGTCTATTCTAATCAAAACCTCATTGGTCCAAAGTCAAAATTGACTTAAGCTACAGTAGAACACTTATGAACCGTTTTCATATTAAACACACAACTGCAAGCTTTGTGTAAATGATGAAGATGGTTTTTACTAGTTTATATACTACTAATTAAGGATATACCAGAGCAACACTTTAGGTTCGAGGTGATATTAAGATAAGACTACATACTTTTGTTCAAAACATTTATAATACTATTTATATTCACTAATAAAAAATAAAACTATTATAATGGCTTGTTATAACTTTTGATACGGTTAAAAAGGAATTTTATTTCAATATAAAGTGTCTTCTAAGAGTTTAAACCATTTTGTGGCAGTACTCAAAACATAATTTTTAAGTTTTTAAAATTTTATTTGAATTTAAAAAAATTCTAGAATGATAATGAGTCGATAGAATTTTAATTTATCATATTTATTTGAAGTATTTAACATGCACTTTCTGAACCAACTGATTATATCAGCACATGAGAATTTCTATGAGCGAGAGGGAAAGGGCCTACCAATTTTGCCGGAAAATTTATTTTCGCATATTTTCCAGAGTTCTCTAACATACCACAATCGAGATAGAAATGCCGGCTTTACTTCCCTTTCAAAGGAAGTTGTGCTACGGATTTTTATCATACATTATTAGCGTATAACTCAAATGAGTAGTAAAACGTGATGTTAAAACAATAAAAGTTCACACAATGTTATTCAAATGGTTAAAAACACACACACACACTATACATATTATAATATAATATTATAATAATATATATATATATATATATAATAATTATATATAATATATTATATTATATATATAATATTATAATATATATATATTATACATTATATATATATATATTATAATATATTATATATATAATTATAATAGAATTATTATTAAAAATATTATATATATTTTTAATATATTATATTATAATATTAGGTTCTTACTGATACCAGTGGTGCAAAAGGAATTTACTTTGGGTGGTAAGAGGAAATATTATATTGTAACAGTGCTATATTGAAAATTTTATTTTAACAATTTGGTATTTCAGGGCAACTTTATAATTAGAGCGATTTAAATATACTATTTATGAATCCAAAACTTTTTTTAATCATACAAATCTCGAATTCGAATTCAAATCTTGGTAAAAACTATGGACAAAAGAGGAAATATGAATATAATGAAAGAATTAGAAAATAAAATCTAAATGTTAACTTTTTTCTATAATCAATTAATCATACATTTATATATTCAATTAAATGTTAAATTAATGGTCTGGGGTCTAGTTTTAAGTTTGTCCTATAATATATGAATCTGAACCACAAATAAGTGTGGTAAATCTAAAATAAATTTTTTAAGTATATGATTCAAGAATCTAATATTTCGATATCTCAAATATTCTTAAGATTTGAGGGTCATCTACTTTAATGTTTACGACGTTCAACTTTTGAATTTACAGTTTCAAGCCTGTCTTAAATGGAATGTATGCATTTGACACAACTTCACCACTAATATATTTTAGATTAAATGTCTGGCACACTAGCCATAATAATCAAACATTATCCTATAAAATACTTTCATTTGTCGTGTTGTTAAGTTGTGGTAGATGCAGTCTAATTTTCATAGAAGGCGGCTTTTATCAAATAAAAACAAAATGTAACTGCCGTATGTTCATAAGGTAGTTTTTCCTAAAATAATGGTTTCCAACTCTGCCTCCAAGCAAAAAACCTTTCATCTAAATTTGACCTTCCTCATCTCTACCTCGATATTGAAAAATAAAAGACAACTCAATGCAGGCGTGGTTCATAATGATATTAAGAATGAAATCAAATATAGCATTAAAGTAAGTGTTTGATTTACACAGATTCAACTTATGCAGATTTGTAGCACTAACAACTATAAACACCATCTATCAAGTGCCACTTTAAACATAATAGATGGTGTTCCCTAGTTAGCTGAAGAAACCGCCATTTTGTTTGTTTCTATCAGAGTACAAGATGTTACTTGTTAGTAAACTTATTGGAAACAAAGTATACTCTCTAAATATGTCTGAAAAACTTAATATGTATACAAAGTGGTAATAAGAGACATATTAGAACTTATTTAAGCACCATTTGATTCCATTGGTTTTTTTTTTAACTCGCACGAAAACCTCCAAAATGAATTAACTGCATAAGTCTAAGACTTTATGTATTGAATATTTTTTTAACTACTTTAAATTGCAGCTAAGTTCTACTGTGCTTTGGTTTTAATTTTTTTTAGTAACATAAAAAAACTAAATGTCACATTAAATAAAGTATTATACCTATGAACAAGTGACAGTGAATAAATGAGGTTTTCAAAAGATATATTATGTACACTTAAGTATGTTAGGTAAATATTGGCAATTTTTTTTTTATAATTATTTAGTTGTGCTTCAATTCCTTTGAATATATTCTCTGTATTCTCGATTGCTTATATTTATATCTTGTTCTACACATTACCTAAGTATGTGAATACAGTTTGACAAGTTTAAAATATATAAATACCATATTTAGTATCATTTTAACTTATCATGTTTTGAAGTTGTGTAATGTTGACCCTCTATGAAGCCTTTGTTACACGAGGTGACATTACTCGCCGCTACTAGTTGCCACTTCTTATTAGCTGCTACTTTTATATCACACATTGTTACTATTTTCTGCTCTTAGTCGCAGCGAGTAGGTCAGGCTGATTTGTGCACACCTTTGAAAATGTCGTCTATCAGTAATGACGAAATCATCCTTGCGGGCATTTCTGCAGATATGCCGTGTCCCACAGTTATTAATATTTCTGATAAATATTCAAAATATTGCACATCTTGATTATATTATGACCCAACGACTTCAACACTTTTGATTTTTCGGAGAGGATGATAAAGAAATACACAGCAACACGCATAAAAATGAGCCGACAGCTCAGTATCGGCTAGTTCGGTGATGAACACACGACTTGGGTGTCACACGAAGCTATTCCCACTATACTAGCACCGGTGACTAGGGCATGTAACCATGGAGTAGAGTGTTGCTGGCGAGTAGAATTAAACAAGCTTAATTCACGTAGCAGCAATTATTTTCAGTCACTAGATGGACATGTGAGTGGCGACCATGCTGTCACATTAAGCTACTCGAAAGCTTCTAGTAATGGCTACTGCAGTAGCGGCAAGTAAAGTCGCTTCGTGTAACACTGGTTTAAGCATGACTAGTTATAGACTAGATGGTGCTGCCATCTATAATTCCTACAGTTAAGGGGACCCACTTTTTGGAATGCTGAAACTCATCACAGATACTCAGCTGTCTCGTTATTAGTAGTTATTTCAGAAAATGGATTATACAAACTTTTTTTAGGTTGAACTATATAGATGAAGAATATAAAAAAAATATATATACACATGACAATGTAAAATCAGCATATTCTCAACATTTTACACAAAATGTCACAGCTCTTAGGTGAGGGGTATAGTAAACCATATCCAGCCCGCCTTGAAAAAATTCGGTAATTTGTTGTTATGGTCACAACAGAAAATACACATTTATTTGATGATTTGTGCTTCATATCAGCATTATCATAAAAAAAATCATAGTGTGAAGATTTTTTTTTTAACTTCAGGAAGGCCATGCCCTTAAGTACTTGTTAATATATATCTCATTTGTGCGGAACAAGATTAAATAAATATCTGCAAATCTTTCTTTCAGGTTTTTGTGCTTGTTTGTGTAAAAGTATTATAAAAGAATTAAAATTAGATTTTGTCTTCTTTCTTTTTTTTTTTGTCATTAAAAGTTTGAATGCGTTCATCAGCCATCGAACCATTACAGGGACGAAGACGTGAACTGGATTCTAAATTTACTACTCGGGTAAACTTGAGATGGGCTACTCAATTAATAACTCATCTTATGTTACATGGAAATTGATCAAAATTAACTAATTAATCAAAATTGATTCTTCAATAGCTTCAATTATTATTTGTATCAAAACAATTGATAACCATTCCTAATATGCGATATCTCAATTCTTAGCTCTCATATTCTTGTAGATGAAAGTTTTGGAGTTAAAACAAAATGGCAATATTCACAATTGGGTGATTTTTCATCATGGGCATCATTAGTTAATTTGCTGTTTCACTTTAGTAGCGGCAAATTATTAATATACGCAATATAACTTTTGTGTTCTAGTGATCATTGGCAAATCGAAACCGAAAATGTACTTAAAATTTTTTTTTACTGCTTTTATATTTTATTTCAACCACATTACGTATGGTATAGTATATAAATAATTATTAAAACCATTCATAATATGAATCTGGGTGCACGGAAAAGGATTGAAATTGTTAATATTGAGCAATAATTAAAAAAAGATCAAGTTTAGTAATCAAAATCAAGAAAAACCGGAACCATGACATCTCTCATAAAAATAAGAGAAAATAACTAAGGATTGAAAATTGAGGAAAAAATAACTCCCTCCAGCAATCCCCCTTATGGAAAAAGGAAAAGACGCGGGAATCCCTTTTTTCCCTAGGGGCACTCATTGTTTATTCTTCCTTATTTTAATTAATTCCCATGTATTAGAAAAATCACTGAACTAATGAGTCTCTTCATTGTCAAACAAGTGATGGTTCATAAGATCGACGTGTTCCATCAATCTTAAATCATTGCCAGAGAATATGACCAAATATCTTGTCTCACACATGTTCACGGGAGGGCATCGTTTGGGACGTGTCCTAATCATCCAGAATGCTGGCAGACTTGTCGGGGATGTTGTTCAGCAGTGGTTCAGTTTTCCAAGAGTAGTAAGGGGGACCCGGCGTGAAGCAGTATTTCATCTCCAACGGTGTCGTTTTGTCGACCCAGTACATCAGGTAGAAGTTGCACATCTCGTCTTTATTGGTCGCACTGCACACACACAAACAAAAATACATCAGTAACAATGAGTAGCGTGCGCAGCTTTGAAATTCGGAAGATGAAAGTAAAAACAACTTGACTTTTGTGTCCTCAAAGCATTTCAAAGAAAGAATAAACTGTGATATATATATAATATATGTTTTTTAGTAAGCACTTTCTGAACCGACTGATCAGCAGACAAGAATTTCTATGAGCAAGAGCAAAAGGCCCTACCAATTTTGTCGAGAGAGGTATTTTCACAAACCATCCAAGGTTCTTTTACATACCACAATCGACGTAGGGCCAACGGCTTCACTTCCCCTGCGAAGGAAGTTTTGCTAAAGAAAAATTTGCCAACCCCAGCTGGTTTTGAACCCACAAACATCAGGTCCTGAGCCAATCACTCTACCCCAAGACCACCGAGGTCAACTGAAATATATTATCAATAGATTTGAAATATCTCATTAAATACTAAACAATATTTTAACTCTAAATATTGTTTAAATTACATCTTTAACACAAGCATAGATAAACTCAAATATTTGGGCATAAAAGAATATATATGGTGTTCTTTGTTTTTATTTGTAGACTTTGCTATTTTCCTAGAGGCACCACAAAAACCTTATCTTCGACTTTATTTCAAGTTTCGTTTGGCATTTAAAAAGTGGCCTTCGATCACTCATAGCTCTTTTAGACTCAGTGTATTTAATATGTTTATCATTGGAAGCTAATTGTGGTCCACGAGTACTCAAATTTTGAGCTCATGACTTTAGTTAGGGTCGGGGCCATTAGGCATTTTGCCAACCAGGATGACGCTGAGCATTTGTTGCCGAAGGCTCCTAGATAGGTGGGCTAGGAGTGAGAGGGTCGGTGATGATGAGCTAAGTCATCATCAGCCTCGATTTGGGAAAGTTACCACCAAGAGCAGGTCTACCTGAGGACCTATAAGCGGTAGACCCGCAACTCAGGTGTAGGTAACGACGGAGTTAATAAGCCGGTGGCCAAAACAAACCCATATTCGAGAAAACAAAGTAAAATGCCGAATTGGAAAAATTGTTGCCCAACAGCTACAAATGGGGTCTCTGAACATTGAAACATTGACTGGAAGAGTGGAGGAGATTGTACATATGATGGAATGAGAGAAGAGTGGATGTCTTGGGCCTGAGCGAGACCAAGAGGAGAGGGAGCGGCATGAAGGAAGTGAGGAATGGCTTCATTCTACATTGGATGGGAAATGAATAAGGGAGGAGAAATGGAATAGTCTTCGTAGTGAGAGAAGGACTGCAAGTGGAGGTGGTAGGGATGAATGACCGGATAAAAAAGATGACACTAAATGACAAAGGAAAAAAGGCAGAGGTGATACAAGTGTGATGCCCAGTAGAAGAGGGTAGAAGGCCGTTGTGCAAGAAATGAATGAAAGTGGCAAACAGCTGGTATAAGAAGGAAAGATAAAGCCATAGGATCACAAGATACAGTTGAGATGGGGAGCAAAAAAATCGGTGAGAGACTACGTTTTCATGGATCAAGAAATGAAAAGGCAGACCTTAAATATCAAGGTAATACCAAGTACATATGTTACATAGGGTAAGGCCTAGTAAAGTTATAAGGTTGGATGGTGTAGAGCTGAGAAAAATATGTAAAGTATAATATCTTGGAAGCGTGAATAAAGGTGGAAGTAGAGAGGATTTAATGAGAACAGGACATCATGGATAGTTGTTCTATAGGTGTGTAAGAGACCTGCTATGGAGATGAGAAGTGCCCTTGAAGTGTTGTACAGGGCGCACTTTGTACCTATTGTCACATATGCAGCAGAAACATGGACAATGAATGTAAGAGAGAGTAGGAGAGTGGAGGCCATGGGAATGAAGTTTTTGAGGAACATGTTAGCTGTCACGAGGAGAAACAGGATTAATAATAAAGTTATCTGGGAAAGAGTAGGGTACAAGGAGTACATGAGATAGTAGAGGAAGCAAGACTTCGATGGTATGGGCATGTAACGAGGATAAAAAAAAGGGAGAATGCCAAAGCAAATGTTGGAAATGAAGCATATAGGAAAAATACCACAAGGGAGGCCAAGAAAAAGATGGGAGGAACAGATAAAAGAAAGTATTAAAGTAAGAGGAGCAGAATGGGAGAAATTAAAAGAGGAAGAATGGTAGAAAGATAGAGGAAGAATGATGGAAGGACAGAGGAAGATGGAGGTATTTTACTAAGCTGACCCGGCCACAGGCTGGGAACAGTTTATGATGGTGATTATTACACTTAAGCTAAAATAAATAGTGGTTATTCATGGACATAAGTGTATTATATAAATACATAATGAATACTGCCAAGCTCATAAATAATAGTTTGAAAATGGGGAGAAAGACTAATAAAAAATTAGTGTATTCGTACAAATATCTAATATATTATTTTATATAACAACTTAAAACAACAACAAAAATATTCAAAGTGAATTTTGCAAAACTTTCTTTAAAGTATTGAGAAAAATATCTTGATCTATCGCTAATATAATAGTTAGTGAAATCCTCTATTTCCTTTTACAACTGTCATCGTAAAAAAATACTTATTTTATATATAATAATATATATATATATACAAATTTGTTTGTGCCTATCAATAACATTTTACTTTGTTATGGGTGCAGTTAAAAATATATTTTTTCTATTTTAAGTGATCTTGAATCGAATATAAATAATATTTTAAGCTCGAAAAAACTTACATTACACTTTTTTATATAATGTATGCACTAAAATATGTTAGAAAAATACTTACTGTACAATTGTTTAGAATATTTCAAAATAATCTTTTAAATTAAGTTATCACAACATACATTTCAATAACTTCAGATTTTTTCCATATGAGTATCCATATTTAATGTATATAATAGCTCAGAATGGCAATAAATTGAACATAATTTAGTATTTTAGACGTCAATATTTTATTAGTGAAGTTTTGTAGTTGTCAAAACCAAAATTATTTTTCAAAACCAAGTTAAAGCCAAATCTTTTTATAAACCCAGGTCGACGTGGCCAAGCTTCACACATCTCTGCTTTCTTATTAGTTTTATTTTATAGGTATTAATAATATCTTATAAAAGTGACAGCTTCAGATCAGATGATTTGAGGTATAAATATGTGAAAATAGATCTATCAACTGTTCTGTCAAATAAGGTTCGTTCTATGAGAATTGGAGTGTATTTATCCTCACCCAATCATGGTCCAGTCGTCACGGTTACTTTCCATCGTGCAACGTGCAGCCTGAAACAGTAAAAAATTAAAATAAACATATTAAAGTTGATGCAACCAACAGGCCGAAACAGTCGTGGGTTATATGCTTCAATGGCCGAATGATCTAAACTCTCGGGAGTTATTCTCATGTTAGATTGGCCTGCTAATGACGAGATCAAGTTGTTTCCCGGTCGGGTCTACTCAGAGTGATTTTCCTAAATGGTTTTCTACACCCCTTCAATGAAAATGGGGGTACATTTACTATAAATTTATTTTTCTAATTTCTAACAAATTAACGTAATTAGTATGTATGTGTACAACTCAAATGGATAGTTAGATGTGGTTATAAAATTAATTAATTAATTAATTTGTATAGCAGCATAAGATGACAGAAATTAAACATATGTGTGTTTATTCCTTCAATATTATTATTGGCGAAGCCCTGTAGTTAACAAAGCCTCGTTTTTTTAAAAAGTGGAGCCGAAGATGACAAATATTCAAAGCGAGGTTGAAGTTTTCAAAGATTCGCACACCCTTATTGTAATTTTAAAATACTTGAGTTGACCTATCCTTAGTTTAAAATATCCTTAAGGATATTTCGAGATTTAGGATTTGAGAAAATTTCTTTTTTGAGACAATTTAAAAAAAAAGTTTTTCAATGTTTCTAATGAAATTTGTTTTAGAGCCCTAATATTGCTTATTCGTTGTTCAGAACCAATTATATTTATTGAATTAACTTAACAACCAGGCCCTGAACAGTAATGTAAAACTTAACTAAATGCTTGAATGTTATAATGACTGTATTTTAAGAAAGCGTGTTAACATTTAGTTACTATTTGTATTTTCTATTATTCATTACATTAATATTTCCATTTATGTTCGTAATTTTTTCCAAAATTCAGATAGGATATTTGGAATTCAAAGGTAAAGTGGAGATTTGGATTTGTAAAATAGTGGTTTTGACCCAATTCTAGTTTAAATATTCCTTATGTGATAAAAGAGGTGATTTGATGTAGTTGATAATTTGTAAATTGTACAAACCAGCATGTCCCCAGTCTCGATGGTCTCGTTGTTCATCACAGGATAAAACATCTGAGGGGTGAGTGGATCTCGTTTCCCGAGTAGTGTCCAATCATCAATTTTATCATCGTTGGCTCGTACTTTGTAGCCAGATACAACCTTGCCTGAAAACAATGTAATCAAAAACTATTTTAGGGTAGTTTTAATTTGAAGAGAAACCAAACCGCAAATATGAAATATTCTAGAAGCCGAAACGAAGTTTAAATATTTCTTGTTAATTGTTTAATGCTCGAAAGAATGTTATATTGTATTTATTTATATAACTTTATACATTAAAATGACTAAGAAATGTTTTCATTTAATATTTTTTACATATTTTACTCTACACTAAAAAATCAAGTTATTCATCACATTGTACATTGAATATTAATTTTTAGAGCATATTGAATTTAAGTATGGCAAAATTGATCAAAATTGAGAATTTTGGATGCTAATATTTTTTATTGGTGAATCTTCTTAATATGGTTGAAGGCAGAATTTTTGTTCAAAGCCAAGTCAAAGTTTCGCAAACATTTAGTAGTTTCTCATGTGAATTTAAAAAAAGGCTTGATGAATTTTCAGAAAGTAATTGATTAATTTTCATAAGAAAATGTTACAAAATTATATTTAATTTCTATCTATTGTGTCGTACTATCCTTTTGGACCACCTCCTTAAAACACTGATGTATTAGGAATGAAAAAAGGTAGAATTTAGAGACAATGTATCCACATTTGCATAAAGGAAAAGAGTGAAACAAATTCATAAAAAACCACCCTCGATACACTCAACGGGGATTCAAACCTCGATCTCCTTGATATCAGCAGTCAAGTATAATCTTAATTTACTTTCTATTATTTTCCCTTATCAATTTTAAGTAACCCGATTTGGTGGTTGATCGGTCTAAGGAGTAACCCTCAAAAGTGACTGACCTGCTGATAACATGTAAATCAGGGTTTAAATTGCAGCTGGGTGTACACAGGATTTTTTTTGGGTCCAATTGGTTTTACACTCTAACTCCAGACAAATGGGGCTACACTCCCTCTAAATTCAACCTTCATAATCAACACATTAGCGTAATTAGTATATATGTGTTTAGCTTGGATTTGGTGCTAAAAAATAAAAATAATGATGTTCACTTAACGTACGGTAATGAAAGAATGGCATAACATAAATGTTTTAATGTTTTAAATGGAAGCCATCACAACACAATCAACATAACGTTGGCTTGACGTTAACTTAACATAAGAGTTGTCCAATGGAGAACTGTTAAGATACATGTCCTTATCAGCCAATCATTTTTTGTTTAACATCAACACAGCACATTAGTCCCGAGGTGCGCTTATGACTAATAATGAAACACCTTGCATATTATACATTCACACTTCCTCCTGATGGAATGACACCTAGGTCAGAGGATTGGGCGGAAATGATCGATTTTCTTCAAGAGGCAGTCATTACCTCTTTGTCTAATGGCAGCTATGTAAAGTGTAGACTGTGTTCTTCCCTTCTTTATATAGGATGTATTGTGTTCGTTCCTTTGAATGTTTCTATTAATCTATCTCGTACATTTTACCATATGTGTGTGTGTGTGTATAGTATTAATAATAATAAAATAATAATGATAATAAAATAATGATGATAATAAAATAATAATGATAATAAAATAATAAAAATAATAATAATAAATAATAAAAATTAATAATAAATAAAAATAAATAAAAATAATATAATAATATATTATTATTATTATTATATTATTATTATTATTATTATTATTATTATTATTATTATTATTATTATTATTATTATTATTATTATTATTATTATTATTATTATAATCACCACGTATTACTAACCATTCGGGTTATACGCACTTACGCTAATGTGTAATTGTAGGGTGATTGTGTGATGAAATGGAGGACCTACAGTTTAACGTGGGATCCGAACCACAGTGAAGGCCTGGTATTCCTCACATTCACAAGTTGTGATTAATACACGTCTTGTCAGAGGTGAAGGAAGGGTTTGGCAATAAGATAAATATGTGCTGGGACCAAGGATTGAACCCCGGACCCTCAGCACAGAAGTCTGTGACACCTTACCCCTAGACTGCCAGGTCACCTACACCCATGTAAATTATTGTAGTATTTATATAGTAAGTGTTTCAAAACATTTAGGGAACAAATGTTAAATTTTGATAAATATAAACAAGGCCCAGAGTTTTATAATGTGTCTTCTTTTTTTTTTTTTTTAGTACATCGCAGACTTTAATTCTATTCATTGTCCTCTGATTGTGTCAATCTTTGTTAGTTATTTTTCATTTAGTATTTATAGGTAATATTTTCTTGGTTTGTGTCATTTTTATGAATGGGTATATTTTTTTTGAAGGAGTATATTTTTTAGTACTATTGATATTTAAAAAAATACAGAGATACTCAAATGTATAATTTTTTAAACAAAGAATTGTCAAAATGAGAAGATATTGTAAGCCATGAACTTAGTATCCTTTTTGCTTGTTGGTTGTAAAATACACATTCCTGGTGAGATTGTAACTAGACTGGAGAAAGTTGTGTTGGGAGGTGATAGCTATTAATTGTGAAGCAGATATTTGTAAATCAATTTTATATTTAGCAGGATGCAAGAGTTTAGTTGTTAAATGCTTTTCTTTGCAAATTAATTTTTAGTTTCCATTTGTAAATTACAGATTTGATTTAGTCATGTGATTTTATTAAAAGTTTTTATTCATATTTTAGGTAATTTTTTGGTAGATTCTAAAGCCATTTTTATGTCATTTTACTGGTCATATTTTGATAATTATTGTTAAGTTATAAAGACCTGGGCTGTGCTAATACTTTAAAACTATGTGTTAGATTATTTACCATCAATGTTTAAAAAAAACAAATTCAAAATAATGAACATGAAAATGTTAGATTTAAATCTGCATCTCAATTCCTTTCAGGTTTTATACATCTAATACAGTAAATGACTACTAAAAATACTAAGGTAAATTTGGAAGAAATCTATCTGCATTTGCATGGAGAGAGTGAATTTAATAAAAACTACCCTGTGTACACCCAGCCGAGATTCTAACCCTGACCTTTCAGTTGCCATAAAAGCTAACTAGACGAGCTTAACATTTAGTCTGTGTGCCGGCTGTTTGTGGATTTGAATTTTATTCTCACTAGACTAAAAAAGGAGACGAGCTCAAACCTAAGCTGTGGGTATGTGTACGGTAAGCGAACGGATGAATCGTCTTCTTTTCTTTTATCTTGCACATTGTATCCATATGTTCTGTCCTCTTTGGAGGGATGGCTCCTCCCGTACCCAGAAGAATCACACCAGCCAATTTGCTAAGTCTGAAACCAGATTAATTAGATGTACATAGTGATGGATAAAAGTTCTGGGTAAGAATGTCTAAATTGATTTGATCCTTACTAGTATTAAAAGAATCAAGAGTCGACCTTAATATATCGACTTTCAATACCTTGATAATTAATTTTAAAATTCCAGTAAATTAAAGTTTTGGCATTTAAATTAAACATCAAAGTTAAGAATTGGGTAATTTATTTATTATTATAGGTTTTAGTTCTTTTGCCGTTTCATTCTTGTGCTGGGAAATTGTAAATGTACTCGACTTAATATTTCTGTCCTTACTACTTAGTGAACATGTGCAAACCTAATCTGCCTGGTTTGTTTAAGTATTTTATTTACTATATACACCTTTAGGTTGTTTGTTTTAACCGTGGTAAAGTATATAAATAACATATTTTTAATATGAGGTTGGTTGCTTTGAAATAGATTGAAATGTTAACGTTTGAAAAATATGAATCTAGAATTTAAAAAAATTGAAGTTAAAATTTAAAAATCGGAATCTAGATAAACAGGAATTGTGACATCTCTAGAGCTGGGATATTTATATCTCTATGTCCATGAAATATCCTCCAACTTGTAATGATGATTGATAAATACTCAACCCAATCTCATAATTTTATTCAATACCTCATTAGTAATAAGTAATAACAAAGTAAAATGTTTTTTAATTCAGTTACGTGACACTCCAACTAGAACAAGAACCTGGATATCTCGGTTGATAAAGAAATCAGCATGTAAAGCAGTAGGACCAGTGTTCAAATTCGTTTCAGGGCGTCATTTTTCTAATTTAACAAAGTCACTTGTTCAGACTATTATCTAAAAAAATGTATTTTTCAATAACTATTAATTTAAAATCAAATATAATTGATAATATAAAAAACCATAATATTTTAGTTGATTTGAAACTTTCTCGAAGAATATGCACAGCGTTTAATATGGAGATTGAATAGTTATTTTTAGTAATGATACAAGGAATAAGTTATGGTACATATCTTACTCCAAATTGCTGGAAATATAATAATTATTTTTTAGGTCTGTCTACAGGGCTGTCTTAAACCAGATTGTAAGCCCCTGGGCTGAGCCCCTACCAGCTCTACACACGCACGGTAGTAAAAATGTAAACGGTTAGTAAAATTAAACTTAGAGATAATTAATTTAGCAATCAAATAGCCAAAGCTATTATTTATGCTTTTAGAGAGGATTACTCCATCTAGATATCATATTCTGAAAATTGAAAAATGACACCTGGACACGGGAATCGAACCCAGGACCTTTGGCTTAGTACGCCAATGCTCTAACCACTGAGCTATCCAGGGTTCGCCCCATGCCCAGGGGCATTCTTCATTCTAATCCAAAGGTCCTGGGTTCGATTCCCGTGTCCATGTGTCATTTTTTCAATTTTCAGAATATAATAATTTAGCAGTAAATATTAATAGAGTTCAAATGTGTGAAAGCAAATGATGATTTTTTTTTTTTTTTTTTTCAATTAGCCAGATTTACTATCTTTATTAATTGATTTATATTTAATAGAGAAGAAGATGAGAATGAATTGAAGTGTAGATACATAGTGGACAAGGTTTTAGTTACATTTATAATATTCCTATTTCATTTAAGTATTTTTCAAGTTTTTATCAATAAGGATACCGTAACATAAATATTTACTTTTTGGCACATTTTTAGTGTTATTATATTTTACTGATATTATATCTACTACCAAAAACATATTTCGTGTTCCAATACTTGTACGGTAATATTCATACTTGAGTAAATTGTCTTACTAATAATTGTAATTAAAATCAACATTACATACATATTGACAGTCAACCTTGCAGTCCAACCAAAAATACTAACTAACAACAGACAGTCGACTACTTTGTATCTAATCTCTATCTGAAGAAGTTGCATGTGGCAGTGAAAGCTAGCATATAATTATTTTATTTTTTTGTCTATTGGTGTTTTATCTCAACAATCTCTGCCTCAGCATCAATCAGGTTAGTGTGTTAGTTATTTGATCTGATCCAACCATGATTTAGCCTGGTATTTAGTTCCAAATAACCTAATGAATACAAACTCTTTGAACCTAAATGTTTCTAAGGTTTTTTTTAAATTAAGTTAGGCTAGGCTAAATGTCTGCATGGTGTTACATGGAGGAGGGGAGCTAAAAAAAAAAAATTACACGAATGACCCCTATGATGATCCTCGACCTAATTTCTTTGGTGCAGTAATCATCCTTTGTCAGCAGATTTCCCAGGTACTTGAACTGCTCCATATTTTCCAACTACTGTATTTAAATTTTGATTTTCAGCGGCTCTTAATTTTTTGAAATCACTTATCATTTTTGGCTTCTCAATGTTGATTTCCATACCATGTCTTCTCCCTATCTTCACCAGCTGGTCCATCATTTCCTGCAACTTACCTTCATTTTTGGTCAGCAATGCTAGATCAGCTGTGTATATTTTATTTTGTTGATGATGCGTCCTCTACTGAAATTGCCACTTCCCTCCAGGGCTTCCCTGACCAGCAACTCTCCATACAAGTTGAACAGACTGGGTGACAAACAGCATCCATTCCTCACTCCTCAACCTATCTCTATGCTGTTGTTCTCTCAATGATTCAGCTTCACCTTCACTCGCTGTCCCAGGTACATGTTTGCAATCAACCTTCTGTACCTCCAATCGACGCCTATCTTCTTGAGTATTCCCATCATTTTCTTACACTTCACCCTATCGAATGCCTTTTGCCAGTCAATGAAACCAACGTAAACTTCATTAACTAGAACTCTTTCTGAAATTGTTCTCAGTATACTTTTCCTTTTCTGTATCCAAATTAGTCTTCTTCCATGACACTTTCAATTTTCTGTTCCAGTTTCCTGTTGAATATGCTTGTGACAATCTTCTCCACATGAGAGAGGAGGCTGATGGTACAATTGTCACTGCATTTCTTGGCTTGTTTATGATTCTTTGGGGTAGGTGTAGAGATTTACGATTCACCCAACCTCTGCACCTAAAACTTGGGGGGGGGGTTTGATGGCATAGATTACTGGAGGCTAGAAAATGTTCAGACTATGTATAACTCTATAAGCTATTTCAAAGTTTTTTTGAATAGTAATTATGGACTTAGGTTTAAGACAATTTTTAAACTAGTCACTAATATTAAAAATATAAAAAGTAAGCCTATCCTTGGCTCAAAGAAAATTGTTTTAATCATTCTCTAAAAAGCCATGTTTAGTAGATTACAACTTTTCAAAAAACTTCTACCTAATTAGGCACTTTTAACTTAATAATTTAAATTCATTCCAAACCACTTGATAGTTTTCATCAGCTTACTGTTTTTGACAAACACTTTTTTAGTCAACCTGTAGATTGCTTTTCAGAAACAACTGAAGATAAGAAGTGCAAGGAAAATTACGAAAGAAAAGGTTAGTATTATTAGTTTTGGGATTACACTGTGGCTCGTGAGAATACTTGCTGCCTACAATTGTACAAACATCAATTATCCAAACTACACATGTTTATTATCAGAGAGAAATGATTTATACACTGCCATTGATGTTAGGAAATAATTACTTTTAGATTATGTATGTAAATCATTATAAAAAAACATTGGTGTTCAGTAAAACTATGTCGCCATTTAATTTAAAATTGGCTATGGATAGATATAATATTAACGTGATAACTTAAGCAAAAATGTACAAGTAATTAATATCTTCCTCAACTCCTGCAATACAGGGGTAATTTTACGCCTGACTCCTGCACGAGCAGACCTACAGGAGTCTGTTCTCCGCCACTGCTTTGGGGGAAACATGGCTACGTCTAGAAAGTCCTAGGGCCATTCTTCTGTTTTGTATTTATTATTTATAGAGTGGTAGCAAAGCAGTTGGCAATTTTCTACTTGAATGTTACGAATATAGTAAAAAATAATTCTATTGGGTGAACTACCAACACACACACACACACGCAAGAGAGGACAGTGAAAACTTACGGTCTCTCTGTGTAGTGTAAGAATATTCCAGAGTTGTCTGTGCTGCCATCTGTGAAACAAACATCCACAAGAATTAAAATAAGATATTTCCCCCCTCCAATCCTTATACTTTATGTGACTCAATGTTATTATTAGAATTATTTTGCTAATTTGTTTCTTAGAAATTCTTTGCTAGTTAGCTTTTAAGGAATTGTTTTGCTCGCTAATTCTTTAACTAATAAAAAGTTAAGATATAAGTTTCTTTGTTTATAGCAAATTTTGTGATGATAGTGCTCAACTGGAGCCTTTAGATTATAGAAAAAATCTGCTTTAAATATTTATGAAATTGAAGATTTTTATACACATCACACATTTTCAAAGGTGCTACCCTCGCAGCAGACTAAATTGTTAATGATGGGGAGATTGTGGTTCGATCCTAGCCGGGTATACCGAGGGCGGTTTTTCCTAAATGGTTTCTTGTGTTTCCGTTTCTTGATCAGAAGCATCTTGAAAATCCTTGACTTCCAGTTAAAGAGTGACCCAATGATGATCACTAATTCAGAATTTACTTCAAATTAATGGTTTCAGTTATTTCTTGTATAAGGGGGCTAAGAGGCCGGGGGATGAAGGGGGGTGATCTGGTCTGCGTACTGTCCTCGTGGGTACCCCCACCTGGAAGGGTAACTACGTAACACCCAAATTTTAGAAAAACCACCCTTATTACATCCAACCAAGATTCGAACCTTGATCTCCCTTGCATCAGCAGTTTAGTCTACTGCGAAAGTAGTGCCCTACTTAGACTATGCAGCCACTGAAGCAGGTGTCAATATTGTTAACATTTTACTATATTATTTAAATTATTTTATAAATATTGATATTATTTATCAAAGGTGATAGCTGCTGATATGTAAATTTATAAGAAAATTTGGCCACATATTTAAAACCTGTCAATGTAATTAAATGTAGATAACCTGGATAGGTAGTAGGATGCAGCGGTAAAAAACACCTAAAAATGAGTCGTAACATATATAAATAAAAAAAATTATAAACCTTGATTATATCAGCAAGAATGTGATTATGTTTAGGGTAATTGATAAAATTATAAAGGTATAATTTGTATTTAGGTTTCACCTTCGAATTTGTCGATGACGGCGTAATGGACCTGCAAGACCAGGTACTGTATGGGCGACTTCCCTCCGACTTGGAAACCCACCCCTTCCGGCAGAGCAAGGGGTGGTGCGTCCCTGGCCCAGGCATATATTACCTGCAAACAGGGTTGTACGGAATGTAAATTGTTAATCCACCTTTAAAAAACAGCTCACCTACCTGTACCATTGGTCACAGAATCTAAAGCCTTGTCTACATACTGTGTATTCTTAGGTGCATACTCCATGATCTGTAAGAAATCGTCTCCACAGTATAACACATGGTTGGTTGGTCTACAGAGTTCCGATCCACAGGTCCGTAGCAAGTAGAAATTGGATCAACTTTTAATTTTCTAGAGGATAGTTAATATAGAGCTCTACGAAGAACCAATTGCTATTGAGGAATATTTTTATACATAAAGAAGACAGTAGAGGTACACATAAAGTTGAGTCTCGATTATTCTGCCATACTAGAACTGGGTGTCATCTGGATTAATAAAAATTCGGATGGATCTGAAATTATTAGTTAAATGTACGCACATCAGTACGCTGGAAATCCGACCACAGCAGACGTTTGTTGACAGAACACAGTTTTAGCTCGAACAAGATACTGTACAGTGTAAAGTACTAAATACACTACTGCATCAATTAATGCAATAAAGTTTTAGTTCAGTACAATACTGTAATCACCCTGTGACTACAATATTATAGTTAATTAATGTATTTGAAAGGAGTTTAAAAAAAAAATACATCAATTATTCTTCCCATAAAAAACTGTTACAAAAGAAATTGAATTAAAGCAAAATTTCAGTCCGGATAAACCGGAAATCTGGGGAAATTAATCAGGTTCTGCTATAAAAGGAAACTAACACAATATAGTTATTACAGTATAAAGAAGAACACAATTCTCACTGTACTTTGCTGCCACTGGAGGAAAAGTGATATTTTATCTTTGTCTATTGGCAGCAATGTACAGTGTAAGCTGTGTTCTTCCTTTCATTGTAAGAGCCATATTGTGTTCAATTTTTTTATCCCTATTTCTTGTTCCTTCTTCCATATACCTCGGCAAGTGGAAAGCTGTTTTCTTAAGAGATAAGGTATTTAAGAAAATATGTTACTATAAGCCTGTGCAATTAAAATTAAATCAGCAATTGCAGCAATTGATTCATTGCTATGGAAACATTTACAAAATTTGGTTCAAAACAAATTGGATTGGACACATCCTTAAGAGGAACTGTCTTCTGCAAGATGTCATAGAAGGAAAGGTTGAGGGAAAAGGAGCTTAGGAAGAAGGAGAGCTAAAAATATTGTATGACTTGAAGGAATGCAACCATGGTGTGAAACGTGATTTTTTAAGAGACAAACTCACCTGTGAACCTTTCGCGCACGGACTGGAAGTCTCCATACTATCATCGTGCTTCGCCATCTCACCGCAGTTCCTGTAACCCAAAATAACCTTGTAATGGTTTCAAAGATATTTTTTTATCACTGCGTCTTACTACCGTTCGGGTTGTATGCTTATGTATGAACTAATTATACTAGTGGTTTTAGGGATTAGGAAGGTTATATTTAGAGAAAGTGTATCCGAATTTGCGTGGAAGGAAATTGGAAAACCCTTTTGGAAGAACCACCCTCAGTATACTCAACCGAGTTCTGAACCTCGATCTCCCCATCATCGGCAGTCTAGTTTACTGCGAGAGTAGCGCGTCAGACCACGCGAAACAAAGAAGGTTTTCGGAGATGTTCCACACGCAATTTCTATACAATTGGGGCATACAAGACTTAAAAACTAAATAAATAATATTAATTTTGGCGCTTGAATCGCATCAAATTTTTTTCTTTATGTGTAT
Organism: Timema podura; assembly: GCA_033556935.1. Lineage (NCBI taxonomy): Eukaryota > Metazoa > Arthropoda > Insecta > Phasmatodea > Timematidae > Timema > Timema podura. Next base: position 26,979,662 of record JAVRXN010000006.1, read on the forward strand.
ATCTTAGTATCCTTTCGAGCTGTCCACCTATTTAAATCAAAGGAGCAGAGATGAGGAAGTGTTCCCACACTTGCATTTAAGGAGAGTATGAAATCATTTAGGGAAAAGCCACCTCAGTACACCTGACCGAGATTCAAACTCATATCTCCCCGTCATTGGCAGTCGAGTCTATTGCGAGAGTGACACCTTAGACCAGGTGTGAGGAACCTTTGAATGATTGGAAGGTCACATGTCGCTGGGGATGAATTCTCATAAGGCCGCACACTTCATGTACAGTTAATTTTGCCAAGATTATAAAGGCATACTTTACAAACTATAATTTAATGTGTTTTTAGGAACCCATAAAGAAGTAAACGGTATTTTAGTATACTTTTTTTTCCTTTTTATTAAAAAAGGACGGATTTCAATTTTTCTTATATGTATTATTATATTCGAGGAGTTTAAAAAAAATACATAAACTATAAAACATTTGCCCTAAATAGTTTTTGGCTTTTTCTCTAATATGTTCTCCATGAATCCTGGTTATATTTAAATTAAACTGTAGGTATGTACTGTACAAGCATTACTTACAAATATAGATCAGCATGTAATAAGGATTATAAAATCTAATAAAAAATAATTCAAGAATGGGGTTCTACAAATTCAAAACATCTCAAAAGTTAATCAAACACTTAATTTTTTTATATTATTGCAGGAATATAAATTAATAGAGACTGTATCATATAATTGATGAGACATAATTGACAGGATATGCAAAAAGGTCGCATCAAACACCTCAAAAGGTTGCATGTGTCCCCAGTAGTGGCGCCAGCAGAGGGGTCCAAAGGGGTCAATTGCCCCCGTTCCCCTGAGATTCTGAGTTTGTATAAATATTAGAAGTAGGCTAATCCCGCCCAAAGTGTTTATAACTAGCGATCAAACAGTGCCCCTTGTCGACAAATAGAGAGTTATAGAATATAACTAGTAAACTAATTACTAGCGCCCGCCATTAGGCCACCTGCTAATTTAGGATTTATAGTTTGGCGCAAGCAGTTTCAACAGCATTCACCATTCAAATCATCAAGGTAAAGTGTCCACCCACAAATTTGGATAAATTTGAAACATTTTTCTTATGTTGTATCTTACTTTCAGGAAACAAAGGATTGCCTTAAAAAGCATCTTTTGATGCTTCAATTTAGCAAATTTTCCCAGCCTCTGCCACTCCCACGGTTCTCCCCCCCCCCCCCCCCCCCTGGAAAAATTCCTGCAGGTGTCCTTGTCCCCCAGCCTGGTCTTAGACGTTCTCCCACTGAAGCATGTGTCATTAAACTATTTCTGAAATTTTGTCTCTATTTGCAAGTTATCCTCTGGGATAAATTATGAATCTAATTGTTTTGATGATAGTTCTAAAGACTATTAATTATAGATTATTGATTAATATCAAATATAAATGGTTGTAATAGGCTATGGCCATACTTGCAAACTGGTCGAACAACCAAAAAATGCTGTAACCCAGGCCACCAGCATGTAGGTCGTAGCCTTATCTTAATCTGAAAATTGAAAAATGACACCTGGACATGGGAATCGAACCCAGGACCTTTGGCTTAGTACGCCAATGCTTTAACCACTAAGCTATCCTGGTATTGTCCCGTGTCCAGGGTCATTCTTCACTCATATTTTAAGGCAGAGTCTATGATGGACGTGTGGAAATCGTCGTCTACAAATGTGTGATTTTATTAAGATCACGAGCTATCAGATAACGCAGCGACCTTCGACTCGGTAGTTGGCTTATTGCTGCCACTTGTACAATTATTGTAACTGTAAGGGATTGTATATTTAAGAATCAAATAGCCGAAGCTATTATTTATGCTTTTTAGTTAGGAATTCTCCATCTAGATATCATATTCTGAAAATTGATGGAGAATTCCTCACTAAAAAGCATAAATAATAGCTTCGACTATTTGATTCTTATGCGTATTGCTAACACCATAGTTAAGTAAAAATAAAGTTTGAATAAAGTTTTTTATATTATCTGCCCGACTCCTGAAGTTATTTGAGTTTGAAACTCTTGATTTATGCCCTGCACACCAGTGTTGACTTGTATATTTGAACACATGTGCATGTGAACACATTTTGACTACAATAATATACTATTTTAGTTTTAAATAATTAATTTTTTACTTTTTTTTTACATCCATTACTGTTTCCAGCATGTGAGCCGGGTCAGTTTTTTTATTCAAACCATATATTTTCCACTACGGGCTCGCTAGACCTGTCATAGCTTCATATGCCTTATTAATCCAACTTAAGACTAGGTCAGGTACAACATCCAGTCCCCAACCGTTAATTCGTCACTGTGAAAGTGTAAACACATCTTTCATCAATGATAAACTTTTCGGGCATGCCGGGAATCAAACCAGGGACACTTAGCTCAGTAGACAGACACGCTACTGACTGAGCTAAGGTGTCGGATTTTAAAATAATTAATTAGTATATCTAAATCTATGCGATAATTTATAACCTCAAACAATCACGTTCTTATATTGTGTTTTGCATTTTTCTGGTGTAATGTTGGCCAGTGTGCTGTGTCCTAGCGTGGGAGATAAGGTCTTGTATGCAGTAGAAGTATTTGTTACAGTTTAATCACCAATGCACATGCACTTTATTCTGACAATAGTAAGACTAGATTATACATTCCAAGATTTCTTCCATATTATTTGATAACGTGTTAAGGTCATTGGTATTAAGAAAACTTTGCTTTATCGAATGCATTGTTTCATTTAAAAAAGTGGAATGTTTTTCATAAAAAAATAGTTGAACATTTTCTTGAAATATTTAAGGGAAATTTTTTCAAAATATTAAATTTTCCATCACAATATTTAATGTATGGGATAGATATATAGCAGTGTTGTAATAATACTGATTTGGACCCCTCTCATATATTTAAAAGTCATGGATGAAGTGCATTTTTCTTAAAGTATTGTATGTAAATATCCTTTCAATACTTCATCCATGGAGAGTCACACACTTTTCAGAAATAATTTCAAAGGATTGCACCATTAAAACTTATTTTTTTCTTTCAAAAAGCAACTCTGTAGTGCTTAACAAAAAAGCAAGTGACGCTACCTACCTCTACCCAAGAGGAAGCTAGCCTTCACGACACCTGTGGCCAGGACGCTTTCGATTAGTTGGTTTTGACACTGGTCACGAGAGGACCAAGGGCAAGGGGTAAGGGGTAAGTCATATATAAGCTGCTTGTGCGTATGAATATATAGCAATAACACAAAATATTAACAGTGCGGTAAGAGAGAGAGAAGTCACATAAATCTACACAGCACAGTACTCAAAACACGGAATGTGTAATGTTACAGAGAAATAATCTGTAGTTCAACTAAACTGTATCATATAAAATTATATCTTCAGTGCCGAAGATAAAATCAATTAAATAAATCAAGGCGTAGCCAGCAATAAATTCTGGGGGTTTGGTGGCCCATCCCCAATTGATGAGGCTAGAAAAATTTTAAATAAAAAACTGTTTAGAAGCTATCTGTAGTGTTTTTTATGACAACACTACCATAACTATCGGAGGCTAGGACAATTCTAATTATTAAACGGCTCTAGAAGCTCTCTTAAGTGTTTTTATGGTAACAAGCCCATTAACTGCTGAGGCTAGGACAAATTCCAGATATTAAACAGCTCTAGAAGCTCTCTAAAGTGTTTCTTATGGCAACATAACCCCCTAACCGCCGAAATAGAACAATTCTAATATTAAACACCATCTAGAAGCTCTCTGAAGTGCTTTTTATGGTAACACAGCCCCTAATTTGTACTTGTACCTTAATTTTGAATTTTGAACCATAAATAAAGCCATACTATTTTGTTCATATAATTTCGGGGGGGGGGGGGTTTGAACCCCGAAACCCCCCCCCCGATACGGCCTGAAATAAATCATGTGCAACATTAAAGGTCTTATTTATTCAATTAAATATCACATAATAATTCTGTACTGCTTTAATTAGTGCTCGATTATGGGAAACTTCAGCTAATTAAACGGTATCACTTTAATTGGCACCCAACGCGCAACCGTATCGTTTTAATTGGCGCCCAACGTGCAAGCCGTATCTTTTTAATTTGACCCCAATGTGCAACCGTATCTTTTATTGGCGCGCAACCGTATCTTTTTAATTTGGCCCCAACGTGCAACCGTATCTTTTAATTGGCGCCCAACGCGCAACCGTATCGTTTTAATTGGCGCCCAACGCGCAACCGTATCATTTTAGTGTGTTGACTAGTCAACCCCTCCTCCCCCTCGACTGAGGCTCACCAAACAAGCTATTATTTATGTAGGCTAGTATTGGGTGGTGGTGCTCACCATACAGCTTTCTTGCTCCCTGGTGCTGTGCACCCATAGAGCAGCATATGGTGGGCTGTCTCCATGGTAGCGTTCGGCTCGAACCCAACTAAAAGAGACAGTGAAATATTTAGAGCAGAGCAACATACTACAAGCACTTTAAGTATGTATCAGTTTAACATATAACAATAGTGAAGTGGACTTAATACAAAAGAGAGAAATTGGATTTACAAAAAAGACAGTGACTATTGGACGTACTAGTGGTAGTGACTAGTGGACTTACAACAATATGTGACTATGGACTTACAACAATATTGTGACTAGTGGACTTAGATGTTTTCAATCAGGGCTACCAGTAGCCACTATGTTTTAAGTAACTTATTTATATTTCTCTTTGCAAAACAGCTTGCAGCATCAGAGTAAAGATTTGTATTAAAATTTTTCTCAAATTTTCCAAAAGTATTAAGTAAAAATCAATCATCTTTAATACAAATAAGACTTGAAGATGGTGAAAAATCACCGAAACATGTCGTCATCATAAAAGAAAAGAAGTATATAAAATAACGAGAAGGGAATAAAAATTAAGATACAACCTTACTATCAATATTATTTATGGTAATAAACTATGTATAGTATAGGGCTATACTACATTTTATAATCAACAATTTCAATAAAATTTCGGTATTTACTTGAAAACAATGTTATAAAAATAGACCTACTTACTTATGAAATAACTTTTGCTGGGGTCTACTTTGATTGGAGTGCACAGGTACAGTTCAGGCTAAACAAAAAAAAAAAATACAAATATTAATAATATATACAATAAAAATAATAAATATTAATTTATAATATGGGATTATACTTATTTTTTTAAATGTATGATATATGGGCTTTTGGTGGTTGACTCCATAACGAATTTTTTTATATATAGACCTTATATGATAATACAGTGAATAAATATTACAATCAGCCAACTTTTTTTAGAACTAGGTCATACTACTGGAGGACAGAAGACCGATTGCAAATCTGTACCTGGGACAGCGAGCGAAGCTGAGACTGAACTATGGAAAGACCAACAGCGTAAAGATATGAAGAGGAGTGAAGCAGGAATACTGTTTGTCACCCAGTCTGTTCAACTTGAATGGAGAGTGGCTGGTCAGGGTAGCCCTGGAGGGACGTGGCAATTTCAGGATAGGAGGACATGTTATCAACACAATAAAATATGCAGATGATCCAGCATTGCTGGTAACAAAATAAAGAGAAGTTTCAGGAAATGATGAACCGGCTGATTAAGATCGGGAGAAGATTTCGCGTGGAGATCAACAATGAGAAGTCAAAAGTGATGGTGATTTCACAAAAATGAAGATCCGATGAAAATCCAAATTTGGAATCAAGAGTTTGGAAAACTATATATGTAGTCCATGAGCCGAAGCACCAATTTGGTGGTGTTTGGTACAATTCAGAGTGATTAAACGCCATTTAAACAGGCGATTCACCCCCCCCCTTCCCCTTTGCCTGGGAACATTAGAATCCATGATGGACATCTGGAATTGGCAGACTTCAAATATGGCGGCCATTTAAAGATGGCGGCCTATGGTTTTATTTAACCACTCATATCTCAGAACCCACTTAACCGATTTCAGTTTTCTTTTTTTTTCATTTGTAAGGTAATTTTTATATCTATTTTTACGTATTTGCGCCTTTTACGTAACGCTAACGTTCTGCCGGGAAAATGAGAAAAGTAATTTTTCAAATAAAAATGTTCCAAATTGCTTAATAAAATGAAACGCTCATTAACCAAATAATCTGTATAATAAAGAAGCAGAAATTTATAGCTTTTTTTTCATGCTATTGAAAATCAATTGCTTGAAGAATAGCTGCTAGTAAATAGCGGATAACCTCCGAAAAAAAACACTGCTATGTTTAATGGGGCTACGCACTCCACACATATATAAGAGTCAGAAAACTAGGGTAGTAAGACGCGGCTAAAAAATAATAATCTTAAAAAAAAGTTTTGTTTTCTAGTAACCTTTTTATTCTATATAAAAATCAATGGCAGCATACTGGTACAAAAAACAAACAAATTGAAGATTATCGCGATGGTTGGCAACGCAATGGCGCAATTTTAGTCGACTGGGAGGGTAGAAAGGAGAAATTGGGGTTGATTCAGAGGGTTGCGGTTGAATACACACGCAGTTGTCTTACTTTTGGCTGGTCAACTATAAAATACCGCTATAAAAAAAATCTCACTTACTTTGGAAAAGAGGATTGAAAAAGTAACAAAACATTAAATTCTTAGCTGATTTTTAAGGTAATTTCTTAATGGTTCCACGCCCCCTGGAAGTGCTTCATGCTTCCCTTAGGGGGGCGTTCCCCCCAGGTTTGAGAACCGCTAGCTCGCCACATGACCACATTTCAGTTCAACTCCTGTTTATCAGCGAACATGCAATGTGAATTCACAATAAAGGGGTCCATACATGTATTACGTAACGCAATTTTAGCTTTTTTTGACTCCCCCCTATATCAAGCTCCATAACATTTTGGCAACCCCCTTCCCCCCCTAAAAGTTACATAACGCTTCCAGTTCCAACTATAAAAAAGCACCTTTTCCTCACCATGTAAATTTTAGAATGGATTTTTTTTTTAGTAGACTAGTTATTTTTACGTCGGATCTTATAAATTTAAAATAATTTTGAATAAAAAAATGCAATTTCTAGTCAAACAGTTTTATTTGTATTTACTATGTATTCGTCACTGAACCCAAGGCCGTAACCAACCAATAATTTCGGGGGGGGGGAGGCACATCCCCCAATTGCCAAAGGCTAGAAAAAATTCTAAATTATAAACAGTTCTAGAAGCTCTAAAGTGTTTTTTTATGTTATCATAGCCCTCTGACTGCCGTAGGCTATGACGAACTCTAAATATTAAACACCTCTAGAAGCTCTCTGAAGTACTTTTTATGGTAACACAGCCTTCTAATTAGTACTTGTACCTTTATTATGATATTGTTGATCCATGAATAAAGCCATATTATATATTTTGTCGAACCCCCCCTCCCCCAAACCCCCACCCCGGCCTTGAAAGCGGTAAAATGCGGACTGCAACCTGTCGATCGTAGTTTTATTGATACGCATCAACATAAAAGGACGTGACAGTGTCATTTGATTGATCATATATTTTTAATTTAATATAAAAAACAGTTTAGTACTCCTGCTAATAAATGAACTACTAATTAAATTATCATTAACACCGCGTCTTACTAACCGTTCGGGTTATATGCACTTACGCTAATGTGTAATAGTAGGGTGATTGTGAGATGAAATGGAGGACCTACAGTTTAACGTGGATCCGAACCACGGTGGAGGCCTGGCATTCCTCACATTCACAAGTTGTGATTAATACACGTCTTGTCAGAGGTGAGGGAAGGGTTTGGCAATCAGATAAATCTGTGTCGGGACTGAGGATTGAATCCCGGACCCTCAGCAAAAAAGTCCGACACCTTACCCCTAGACCGCCAGGTCACCCTACTAATTAAAACTGAATGAAACATTTTTCAGTAGCCTACCTATTTTATTGAATTTAATTTGATAAATTCAAAATATTTTATTAAATTTTTCTTGTTTATATTCTAAACTAAAACTATGTCACGTTACACTAGCCTAACACCCCCCCCCCCTCTCTCATGTAACGCTACGATACCCCCCTCCCCCCTCCTTCAAGTGCGTTACGTAATACATGTATGGTCCCAAAGACGTCTCAATGGACTGGATCATTCCTATTTATTTCACTCATAAAAACCAAACAAGTAAAACGTTAACACTTCAGAACTCCAGATAAGATAACCGGCCACGCGTTATTACGACTTTCATTGAATGAATTAAAAAAAAAAAAAGACCTGGGTGAGATTAAAAATGTATTCATTGACTGAACATTTAATTTAGATTGGGTTATCTATTCTTAAATGTCATCATTATTAATTAATATTGTTTGATTCATTGAAAGGCTCAACACAAGACTTTCGTTTTTAGCACCGCGTCTTACTACCCGTTCGGTTTATGCGCTTATGTACTAATTACACTAATGGTTTTAGGTATTAAGGAGGTTGGTGACCTGGTGGTCTAGGGGTAAGGTGTCAGACTTCTGTGCTGAGGGTCCGGGGTTCAATCCTCAGTCCCGGCACAGATTTATCTGATTGCCAAACCCTTCCTTCAACCTCTGACAAGACGTGTATTAATCACAACTTGTGAATGTGAGGAATGCCAGGCCTCCACCGTGGTTCGGATTCCACGTTAAACTGTAGGTCCTACATTTCAACTCACAATCACCCTACCATTACACGTTAGAATAAGTGCGTATAACCCGAACGGCTAGTAAGACGCGGTGCTAATAGTAATAATGATTAAGGAGGTTATATTTCGAGGAAGTGTACGTACATTTGCGAGGAGGGAGAATATAAAACAATTTTGGTAAAACCACCCTAAGTACACCGGACCGAGATTCGAACCTCGATCTACCACCTGTCATCGTCAGTCCGGTATACTGCGAGAGCAGCGCCTTAGGCTATGCAGCCACCGAAGCGGGTAACACAAGAGTTATTAGCGACTAGCCACAGCGCTGGTCACACGAACAAGGGAGTTGAACCAGTATTGTCTATTCAGCTGGTGACGGAAGGCCAGGGGTTCGAATCCAGACCGTGTACACTGAAGTTTTATTTCTCTTAAATGGTTTACCATTCCACTCTATACTCAAATGCGGGTACACATATCCTAAATTCTACCTTTCTCATGATCATTTCATAGCGTAGATACACGTGAAGAGTCCAGATGGGTAAAAAGACGCAGTGTAAGTAAATAAGACAATCTTTTAAGGAAATGTGCCCTCATTTGCTTCGATGGATGGTAAAAAAATATTAAGGGGGAGGGGGAACCCCTCAGTAGATCCGTCCAGGGTTCAAAACCAGACTATATGAGCCAAACATATCAGTCCACGTGTCCACAGATGTAAACAAGCAACTCGAGCAGGATTGGCTAATTCAAATGGTCCCTGATTGATTCCACCCACTTCGGTGATCGAAAGTTCTAAGGCAGTGTTTATCAAACTGTGGTCCATGGCGGTGTGCCAAGTGGTCCGCACCTGAGACCACGAGAAAATAAATGGTGTCACATAAATCGTATTGGATTTATCAAATAGTCTAGTTATATATATATATATATATATATATATATATATATTTTACTATTTTATTGCCGTGTCTTACTACCTGTTCATGCTATACGCGTATATTATGATAATTACTCTAATAGGGTAGGTAGGGATAAGGAAGGAGACATTTTAGAGGTAATCTACCCGCATTTGCATGGAAGGAGGATGGGGAAATAATTTATAAAAAAAAACCTCAGTAGAACTAACCGGAATTCGAACCATGATCTCCCCAGACCATTCGGCCACTGAAACGGGTAGGTGTGGTCTATTTTAGTTTGAGTCTATGTTTAAAAAAAGTTATCAGAAATCCAACCTCAAATTATATTTATCATAGATACTACCATAATATAAATTACTTTTCAGATATCCATTTTAAACAAAATTGCTACGTAAATTTTTGAAAATTATCCAACTTTTATTTATTTGAGGATTTCAGTCAAACTCAAAACACCACCTAGAGGACAGACAGAATTGTTTTTGGGCTATGAGAAACATAAAAAAAACTTTAAAAAGTTTCATCATGATCGTGAGATCAATATTTTTGACAGTTACAAAAGTAAAAAGTGAAATAAATCAAGAGTACAATATTGACAGGCTAACTCAGCTAAGCCAAGTATACTCCAATTTTCATAGGAAGAGCCCACAATCATAAAACAAAGTACTACATTATTAATAAATTTGACAGGATGAGAAATAAGAGCATAAGAAATCTACCAGTCACTCACTTAACCTAATTTATATTAACAATATAGCAAGGCTACATAGTCTTTTATTCGCCATTGTCAAATAACAAACCATACCTATTAAACAATAATAACCTCGTAATTTCTCGTAACATAATGCTATTACATAAAGCATCTAAATTAATCAAGGCCGTAGCCGGTCAACAATTTCAGGGGGGGGTTTGGCGGGTACATCCTCCAATTGCCGGAAGCTAGAAAAAAAATTCTAAATATTAAACACCTCTAGAAACTCTCTGAAGTGCTTTTTATAGTAACAGCCCCCTAACTGCCAGAGGCTAGGAAAAATTCTAAATATTAAACATCTTCTAGAAGCTCTTTTTTTATAGTAACATAACAACTGGCAGAGGCTAGGAAAAATTCTAAATTTAAACACCTCTAGAAGCTCTCTGAAGTGCTTTTTATGGTAACACAGCCCCCTAATTTGTACTTGTATCTCAATTTTGATATTGTTTGAACCATAAATAAAGCCATATTATATTTTGTTTGGGGGGAGGATTGATCCCCCAACCTCCCCTGGCTACGACCTTGAAATTAATAATGTCTGAAACACCCATGGTTACGAGGAAGGAAAGTTATTTTATTGTTGTTAATCTGTTGTTTTTTAATCAGCGAACAGGAAGTTGAGCTAAAGAGAGATAGCATATTAATGACGTAATATTGGTTTGTGCAGTTTCACTATTTCCCATCCACACGGCCGATGTTTTCGTACTTGATTAGAAGACAATTTTTGACGTGTAATACGTCTTTAAATTTGCTACCATACGGGGGCATCCAAAAAACCTAGTGATAACAAAATCGGGGATACAGTATGGTGTTGTAGTTTCGAATATTTCCTCTACATCCAAAATTAAATTATACCACTGGATAGCTAAAGGATCAAAGAATTCATTACGATAGCGAGAAACAGTGACGCATCGCGCGCGGTGGAGGGGGAAGCCCCGCCATATTGAGGTTATTTTGCTGCGTATCGAGATTTGCAATTAGTATAACTTTTGACTCGGAGAAGCTACGATGTTCGTTTAGGTTTAAACGTATTCACGTCAACACACGGCCGTGTCCATGACACAGCCACACCCCATATTTTTTTTCGAACTATGATGGAAGCTACTACGAAAGTAGTTTCTACGAAGCAGTGAGTTCCTAAGATTGACCATATCCAGCCTCGTTAGGACAAATGACGAGTTATTTGAACGAAAAAGTAGCAGCTCCTGTCTAGAAAACTGAAATTAACGGCTGGAGGGTTCGTTGTTCTGACCACATGATACCTTCTACCGGCAGAATCTGGCACCATCTTCGCCAGCATACGGCGGCCTCTCTTCCCGGTATAGCTTTATTGTGGCCTGACACCATGGAGTTATTTTTTCTGTTAATATTTTTGGAAGCGTTCAGTTAAATATCAAAGTGATTCGCTGACATGGCGAGCTCGAAATGTCATAAAACAATAAAAGGGATCATGTTGTTAATCAATATTTAAAAAAATATATACTGTATATACACACTTAATATTAGATAAAATAGTTAAATGTTATTTCTTTATTTAGAAATAAATTTAAATGATTATATAAAAAAAATAATTGGTAGGCCTAAAGCATATTGCACAAACTTTTCTCTCTTTTATCTTAAAATATACATGTATTAAAAACTAGTAAGATTTGTGAAAATAAATAATAGGTTTATACATTGTTGTAGAAACATTACACCAAAGATAATATGAAATAATATACACTGTTACTTACTCCTTGGCATTAGGAACGAGGAATATTGTTACAGAAAAATTGAGAAAAGAGAAAACATCTTTGTTCACCAAAGAGAATAAGAATCAAATTCATTTTTAAAGTCCTGAATTAAAAAAGTATATATATTTGCTTATAAATCGGAAACTATTGGTTTTATAAAAATAGATTTCAAATAAAATATTTATATCTTTAATAGTACTACAACTTTATATATAATGATACGTTATTTCGTATATTTCAAATATTTGCGGAGAAATGATGAAAATTGGAAAATTTCCCCTATGTGAAGTACCCCCAAAATAATTTTCATAAGCAAAATGAGAATTGCCATTTTGTTTATATTGATAAACAGTGTCTAGATATAAAATTCAATCAAAATCGTTATAGCGAATTTAGAGAAAATATATATTTTTTTCTCTTTTTACCCTTCAGTAAACTACCCTTAATTTTAGGGTTAGCTGTATAGTTCCAAAAACATCTCGGGAGGAGGGGGGCTTATAAAAATACTAGATACCAGGTTTGAGTCCAATCAGTAAAATAGTTTCGGCTCTATCTTGAGGTTAGACGTACAGACAGGTGGCTTCGCGAAAATTACTTTTTTTTTTTAATATCAGGGGCTCATGAAACGTCGACATTTATCAAAATTTCGAGTTTGATTTATTTTGACGATCACAATACTTTCTCTCCGAGTTGTCGAGATAAAGTTATAAATTTTGTTGGAATGTGCCCTAGGATACCGCCTAGGTTCATCTAACGGGCCTGGCTAAATTCAATACTTTTTCTAAGGGGGCGGCCAGACTGGAGTGAGCGAGCGACTAAAATATAAAATAGAACACATTGGTTGTAATGAGAGATGGCCAGACTGGAGCGCGCACGCTTGAAAGATAGAACTGGTCCTATTTTTCAAGCGCGCGCGCTCGAGCCGGTACAGTCTAGTTTACAGGCGCTAGGCAATATTATTGTATGTTGGTTCATTGAGTGCTAGGAAAACTTCTTATTTTGACATTTTTATTAATATCGATAGGTTTAGCACACTTGCTACTAACGGCCTAATTTAATTGGTAAGATCATAAACCATACCTATATGTATATATGTGTAAAACTGATATGTTAAAATACTTCAATATTATCAAAGTAGGCCTTTACAAAAAAGAATCACCATTAGCGTGGAGAGAGGATGAGAAAACCTCAACAATAAAGCACTTGTCAAAAACCACTCTCAGCTCACTAGCCAAGCTCGTCAACAACTATAGAGAGTTATCTGCTAATTACGCCTAGCTCGCCAGTCTGGCCACCCAGTCGCTTCGCGCTCGCTCAGCACGCTTGTCAGTCTGGCCGAACCCTAACACCACGTTTACTACCCAGTCGGTTTATAAACTAATGCACTAATTACACTAATGGGTTAGAGATGAGGAAGGTTAAATTTAGAGGAATTGTATCTAAATTTACATGAAGAGATTGAGAAACCATTTAGGAAAGACTCGAACCCGGGATCGAACCTAGTCATCGGCTGTCTAGTCCGTTACGAGAGTGACGTCTTAGACCATGTGGTCACCGAAGAAGGTTAGATTCAATATTGAATTATGCATGCATCGCCCGTGTATGTTCACTACATTATAAGACAAGGAAGTGAGATAATCAAGACGGAAACACTCGACTGTTTTTATTTATCTCGTCATATTTGTTCGAGTTAGACGCATACATTAATTGCGCTAATGATACTGAGATGAAGAAGGTAGGGTTTAAGAAGGATTGTATACAAATTTGCATGGAAGGAGAGTCGGAAACCATTTGGGGGGTGGGGGGGCTGGGAATAAAAACACCCTCAGTACACGGACCTGGTTTCAAACCCCGGTTATAAATCCAGTCTAACAAGAAAGTGTGACGCGTTAGATCAAGCGGAGCAGCCTGGAAAAAAAAGTTTTACGTCAATAAATGGGAACAAATGGGAAATTGGGAGTTGTGTATGTACTAACATCATTTAAATTGCAAATTGAGTATTGAGAGAACACAGATGGTTCATATACATTTAAAATATAAAAGTATTTTATCATCTTCTTAATATATATAATTCTTCTATACGTGTGTATGTCTCTGAACTCCTCCTAAACGGCTGGACCGATTTTGATAAAAATGTTGTGTGTGTTTGAGTGGGTCTGTGGATTGTTTAGATTCACAATTGGAGCCGGTAGGTGGCGCTGCAATCGGGTTCTAGGATTTATTTTTTAGAGAATTTTTTTGGGGGGGATTTTTTTTTTAAATCTTTTGCATATCAGAACATGTAACCGCAAAATTTCACCCCCTACCACCACCACCCCTCAATATTTATAATAATGAATATAATATGAATAATTGACCGTTAAAAAAATCATAAGTTCTTCAATAATTGACCGTTAAAACCTTCCGAAAAGTTCATGAATAATTGAACTTCTGAGAATAATTCAAAGTTATGTTTATTTTTCGATACAGCTGATATTTGTGGAGTTGTGGGCGAAATGCCAAAAATGAAAAGATGTTTTATTTTGTATGTTGTCTTGACAAACACTGAATTTGTAATATTGTGTTACTCACTAATTGGAGTTCATTGTGAATTTGTAATTGTGATGATCACATAGTATTTGTTTTATTATCGAAATCAATTATACCACCCAAACGAGAAGCCAACGTTCGGGCAGGACAACGTCTGTCGGGTCCGCTAGTAGTTAATAATGATTAATAATAAAAATCGAGAAAATGATTTGATTTTGAGATAATGATGGATCTTCACGTCTTATGTACCCCAAACTAAAAAAAAAAAGGGATTTCCCTCTGTCTGTCTGTCTGTCTGTCTGTCCGTCCCTGGAGCTGTTGCCAAAATTGTTTTATGTATTTCGTCAACATTTAGATGTTATAATTATAATCTCGGTTTTTTTATTTTTGCCTTCAAACTACTAATGCCTATTTTTGTAAAATTAGAAATCTTTCAAAAATGGCTCTAACGATCTGGTTCAAAATAGGTATCTGGCATATGATGCATCAGAATATATTATGTTCATTTTCCTAAAAAAAAACTAAATCATTCGAGGTTTATTTAGAGAAGAATGAACTATTTTTGAAATTTTTGTCACAACTATAAAACCATATGAGAATGTATATTTGATTGCCTCCTTAGCCATTAAATCTTGCTTTGGCGAAGAATGCAAACAAGCAACACACAAAAATCCAGTCCATTGCGAGCTTGACGCCTTAAACCATGAGACCACCGATAAAGATGGTAGTAGTGGTTTTGGTAACGGTCAGATAAAGTCCAATTTTCATATGAGAAAATACAAACGTTTTTTTTGGGATCAAAATTGATAATGTTTTACTATATTTTCGAGTTATTTTCTAGGTATTGATAATATCGATAAAAAAAATTACAGTTGCAGATCACGTGACTTGACGTATGAATACGTGAAAATAGATCTAGAAACGTTTCTAACTGTCGGATAAAAATCTTCATACAAAAAGTTGACTGTATGTACTTTGCATCTTGTGGAAATTCCATTTTATCTATCTATCTATATATTTATTTATATTTTTTTAACCTATAAAGATTGGTAATTTTAGAAATGGTAAAATATATATATGTATATATTAAAGAATTGATGTATCATGTATTTCGGTTTCAAAATTTCTTATCATGTTTTTGTTTATTCATAAAAAAAATTTACAATCAAGACCATCCAATAAGTTGAAATAAACCAACACGATAACTATATTATCTCCATACTCCTTTGCCAAAGATAGATAACCATGGCAACGAGCCAACTTTTTGACGTCAGTGTTCCGAAACGCGTAGGAAACAAATCGATTCGCATCTGTTGCCTCTTCAAAAAGGTGGGGACGCATGCGCACTAAGAACAGGTTGTTTGCGCGCAATATGTTTCATTCACTGAACTGATTCGTTGATCGGAAACCACACAAGCGTCTCGGATATTATGTAAACAAAAATATGTCAGAAAAAATAATATTAATAATCAGTGGCGTCGTTTGAATAAAAGTCTTGAAAGGGGGCTTTCATTTAAAATTATCTTAATTTTTATTTTTATCACAAACATTATTACTCTTGCAACAAAGACCCAATATAATAACGTAATTGGACAGTCTGTAAATGCAGCTCTTTCCTGTGTTTAATATAATTTAATATTGTACCACCAGAATGCAGAGCTAAACTTTGTTATTCAAGGTTTCCCGATGGCTGAGAGAAAGAATTGAAATATCAAACGACCTTGATGTTGAATAAAGCCAAAGCTTTTTTTTAGTACCGCGTCTTACTACCCGTTAGGGTTATACACCAATTTACTAATTACACTAATGTATTATGGAATGAGAAGGTTTAACTTGCGTGGAGGGAGAGTGAAAAATCATTTAGGAAAAACTACCTTCAGTGCCCCCGACCAGGATCGAGCCCTGATCTCCCCGTCATCGGCAGTCTAGTCTACTGCGAGAGTGGCGCGTTTATCTACAATCTCTTGACATCTACAACCGTAGACCAGGCGGGTTTAAGCTTACCCTTAGAGGACTGTTATTATATCCCGATTTCATTCGAAATATAATGACACGCTTCGCAGCTGGTCCTGACAACTTCCACCCGAGCATAACGTAAGTGCGTCTACCTCTAGAGCAAAGATTTTCAACCTTTTTCAACTCACGACAACCTAAACAAGGCAGTAAAGTTGTTAAGGCACACCATCGTTCTTTTTATAGGAGAGATTTTATCATTAAAAAAAAACAGTGCTAAGATTGTGTAAAAAAAGCTCAATTGCTAAAATTCTAATAATAGTATTATTTTTTTAAATAGGGTTCTGCTGAGGACGGGGAGATCGAGGTTCGAATCTTGGTCGGGTGAACTGGGGTAGTTTTTCCTGGATGGTTTTTCCACTCTCCTGCCACACAAATGTGGGTACACTTCCTCTAAATTCAACCTTCCCAATTCCTAACCCATTAGAGTAATTAGTACTTAAGCGAATAACCCGAATGGGTGGTAAGACGCGGTCCTATTATTATTATTATTATTATTATTATTATTATTATTATTATTATTATTATTATTATTATTATTTAAGAGGGTTTATCATTTTTTTAAATATTTTATTTCTTAGATGTTTTCTCACTTACTTTCGAAAACTCACGAGGCACAACTGCTGACGTATCACGGCACTACGGTTGAAAAACGCTTCTTTAGAACACCAGTCCTCAGGTTGCGTCAACCACAGGAAGAAAGCGTTTTTTAGGACCGGGTAGGTAAAAAAAATCCTCAACGATTCAATCCTTTACTTCTTGGGATTTGGAACCTCGGAGTGGTTACAGAAATCCTATTAAAAAATTCCCTGAATTTTTTTTTAGGTTATTACAAACGTTTTTCACTTTTCTCTGACTTAACCTGTTTACAATATTTTTTGGTGAGTAGATAATCGTATTCGACACCTTATCTCAGTTAAGAGCGTGTTTGTCTACTGAGCTGAGGGTACCGGGTTCAATTCTTGGCATGTCAAGAAAACAAAACACTATCATTGGTGAAATGTGGGTTCACAGAATTAACGGCCGGGGACTGGATTTTGTGCCTGTCCTAGTCTCGACCACGTTGCCTATTTAAAGAATTCGGAGCTATTTTGCGAAGCGGGTTGCATCTTAACTTGACGCACCTAAGCAGTTTAAGCACTATCACACTTAGACGTCAATGCAACAAATAGAAATAAAGGGAAGAAAATGAAAAGTTCATACTGAGAGGGCTCTTGTCTATGTGCTGATAACGCTTTCCCCTTCCTCTGACGAGTTTACACACTCACTTTAATATTTGCTCCTTGAAAACATTGACTTGCTTTTCAAATACACATATTTCTTGTTTCCTATTGTAGATATACATATACTACCATGGACGTTTTAATCTATATCTTGGCAGGAAGATTCCTACAGGCCATTTTCATGACCAAGACAGATGGCCTAAGTTGTAGAGGATTCGTAAAAAGTTTACAAAAAAACTACTAAAAGATAAAAAATAATCATTTTATAACACTGTAAGACTATTTTCAGAATTAATTAAGAATTTATTGTTTTTGTTTCAACGTTTTATATTTAAGACTCGCTGAGAAAAAACGTAAATTCATTAACTTGGGGAATCCTAGCCTGACCAGCTGTGACTTCACAGGTAACTTTTCTTTAGACATTCATGTTAAAGGAATTGTTAATAATTGTATCTTTTTAAAAGTGAAAACAGTTTTTTTCTATGTCTTTTAACTTACTCTAATTAGTTTCAATTTATAAATACTCGTATTTTACTAAGAAGAAATTATAATCAATAAAATGATTAAGAAAGACAGAAATTAGTTCCGTTATATGTGATTGTAGAAATAAGACTGCCGAGGTGCCGAGTAAAAAAATCGAGTAACTTTCATCGAGAACGAGTACTTTTAAAAATGAATCGGAAAATGTGATGCGCTTAGTTAGCATGCTTTTCGCGAGTAATTTGTATTGAAAACGCATGTGCAACATTTAAACCATAAAGGGTCATTTTTGCGTAACAGTAGAAACTGTTGGTGAAAAATTAGATCTAAGGGACTATGCCTTTTAAATAGAAATAGCATGATAAACAGTCCAGCCAATAAGGTCGATTCTCACTTGGCTGGTAAGAAAAAGAAAATAAAAGAATAACAAGGTCTGAGTAAAGTTACTCGAGTAATCCCGGAAGAATCGAGTACTCCCGATTACACAACACAATCGAGTTATTACTCGATTATTTTTACTCGATTGTGCCCATCACTACATATAAAGCTACGACAGACTAGCAAGCTGTAGTGTAATATATATGTCTTGAATAAAAAACAGACCCGGGCCACTGGCTGGAAACAGTAATGGATATAAAGTAAAGTAGACAATCGTGAGTAGAACATATCACAGGTAGAGTTTAAACAAGTTCTGCTTATCCTGTAAACAAGCCACTGACCATGAGTATTACGTGAGTGACGGGGGAATCCCTCTCTCGTCGAGTTATCCTAGGTCTAATCAGAGCCACGCAGCTGGCAGGTCGCCAAACACCCCACTCCAACTTGCATAGAAGGTCAAAACCATTAGATGACCTTGTTGCTTTTTCCGTCCTCTATTAACCCACCGAACAGAGAAAATATTAAAACAAAATGCTACTGAACTGAACTTGGGCAACGAATATTATCTTTTCTGAGACATCAATCTGAGAAGAAAGTAACGTCATAAAATAAATACAAATAATTAATGGAGAGAAATGGTGGTTCATCATCATCATCATTATTATTATTATTATTATTATTAGTTCTATGCCTTCTCCTTTAGCTCCCAGAATTTTCTTCTTTCCTTCAAGTGATCTAATACTTGAATCCTCCTCCTTCCTAAGCTCCACTTTCCCTCGAACTTGCCTTTTATGACGTCATCCAAAAGATAGTTTCTCTTAATGATGTGTCCGATCCAGTTTGCTTTGCACCAAAGAATCACATTCAAAATGGTTCTCTTCTCACTTATTCTTCTTAGGACTTCATTTATAACTATGTCCACCTGATCTTTTCAAGTCTTCTCCAGCACCACATTTCAAAGCACTCCAAAGTATTTATTTCCCATCTTCGCGATCTTCTTAAGTACTTGAACTGCTCTATGTTTACCAACTTCTGGTTTCATTTTAATATTCAGCGGCTCTTAATTTAAAAAAAATAACTTTTGACTTCTAAATGTTGATCTCTGTGCTATATCTACTCCTTATCTCAACCAGCCAGTCCATGATTTCCTCCAACTCTTCTTTATTTTTGGTCAGCAATTCTAGTTCATCTACGTATTTGATTGTGTTGATGACATGTCCTCCTATCCTGAAATTGCCACGTCCCTCCAGGGCTTCCTGACCAGCCTCTCCCCATACAAGTCGAGCAGACTGGGTGACAAACAGCATCCTTATCCCACTCCTCATCCACACTGTTGGTCTCTCCATCATTCAGCTTCCTTTTCACTCGCTTTCCCAGGTCTGTTACTTTTTCACACGAAAACCACTAAACCGATTGTTCTGCATTTTCGCATGGACACATTTCGAATGCCTTGTTAATACATAGGCTAATTTAAAATTCAAGTCCGATATTTTGTTTCAAGATGGGATCTACAAAACACTACTTTTTGCCATTTTCCTCAGTTTATACTTATCGGAGTCTCATTGGACCAACGATGCGTATTATTAAACACGTCTAATGTAGGGTGACCGTTCGTCCCGGACAGTCCCGAATTTTAGCACACTCAAGGTGGCTACAAAACATATTTTACTAAATTCCCTGACTTTTAGGTTTTCCAGGCAACATTTTTCAATTTTCCCTGACTACTTTTTTCCAGTTTTAATGGTGGATGATGGCTTGTTTTATTTATTATTGATCACATATTAAAAAAGTTTGTATCTACTAAACATAAACAGTTTCATCAGTTATTTAAAAAATTAAAATGTTATTTTATTTAGGTATTATTAACTTTTGTTTTAGTGTTTAGTTGCGAAATTAATGGGATTTTTAGACATATTTTTTTAATTATCTGACTTTTCCTTAGTTTTAGTTAAATTCCCTGACATTTTCCTGTTTTCCTTGTCATTCAAAAATTCCCTGACTTTTCCAGGTTTTCACTGTCTGTAGCCACCATGACACTGTCCCGCATTTGTAAATGTCCCGGATTTTGAAAATTGTCCTGTTTTGAATATACTAGATTTGAATTTATTAAATTGTTTTGTAAATGCGTGTCAGGTCTATCACGCGCTTTGATACACTAGACTAGACCTCAGGGCCTGGATTCACTAACGGGAGCTAATCTGCTCCAGCGCAAGTTAGAAATGGCGCAACTTTGCGCCCAAGATACTCCCAAAGATGCGCCTTATTATTTGCTCTATTTCCGTATTCACTAAACAAGGCGCAAACTGGTAGCAAGATTATAGTGACGTCACCATAAACGTCATCAATTTCGCTCTTTTCGATCAATCCTTGTGAAGAATTTACCTTCAAAGTCAAGGCTACTTTATTTTAAATCTCTAATGAAAATGACAGCAAATACAAAGATTTCAAAATATTTTACTTGTAAACTAGCTATAAAATTAGAAGTGGCTTCTTTCTGGGTGCTTTACAAAAACAATATTAGTACATTATTTAGTATTTATTAATATTATTAGTTTAAAGCTTAAGTTCCATTAATAAAACATTTATAGAAACTTTAAAACTTATTTTAAAGCTACACTGAACGCCATATTTAGTGACGAGATGTCTTTGGACTTGGAGGAATACAAACCTCTTTGGATCTAGACAAATATTACACATTTCGTGGTTTTGTTTTGTAATAATGCAAGAAATGCCATTGCGTTGTTTGAATGTAAAATTTAACAATAAAAGGTAAGTAATTGCTTTGTTACCACTATCTAAATTAAAACAAATGTTGTGCTTGACAGAGGAATGTTATTTTAATTTCTTTATTATTAATTGGACAGCTAACTAATAATTGTATTTCAAGCCATTACGATAATATGCCACCATTTAAATTTATCGAAGTGACAATCATGATTTTAATAGTTGCGCATACTCTTGAGTGGTGGCAAATAAAAGGCGCAACTTTGCTCTCAAATTGCGCCTGCTTCTTTTAGTGAATCGGGATTGGGGCACATCTTTAAAACTTGCGCCGGCGCAACTATTTGCTCCCGTTAGTGAATCCAGGCCCAGGAGTCAGGATACAATAGAAAAAAAATAAGAAACAAAAAGTCATCTTGTTTAGTTCACACATTAAACAAAGTCAGGGGCGAGAAGTTAGCCAGAAACCTTCCAGGGACAAATGCAGTCAAAGAAAGAATGTTTTCCATAGTTAATAATTTGTGGAGCACAGAAAAACACAACTAAGCGTTGAAACATTAAAATCAATGATCATAACAAGATGTTAATTAATTGAGTGAACTTTTGTGAAGGGTTCAAAAACAAAATTGAAAGCAGTGACGATTTTTCTTTTAAAAATTCATTCAGAAAAATATAGTGTTTTATATAACATTTTTTAGCTCCTTAAGTAAGAATTATTTATGCTTATATTTTATACTGTATCTGTAAGATTGTTAGTAGGTACCGATTTCTTAGGTTCTTCCTTGGTTATTTGATTACTTACTGTGAATATTTATTGTTATAATTTGTATGCACAGTAAAAACATGTTTTAATAATAATAATAATGTTACTGTTAATTATTATGTTTTATAATTTTTGTCCCGGATTGGCACGAGTAGGAAATGGTTACATTAATCTAGTGCGACGCACAGGTAATTTAATAGTTTATAATAAACATCCGTGTAAACGTACTTTACATCCTTTACAGGACATTAGTGGACCCACATCTACTTCAGTGGTTGTGGATGGGGATGGAGAAAGGCAGGTAGAGAAGGGATGTTTAATCAAACTAAAAAAAAAGGATACTCTCATAAAATAAGATAGAAATTTGTACATATCATATAATTATGAAATGAATTGGCTTACCCCTGTTATTAAATTAAACTGTTACCAGTTTTCAATTCACACAATTTCGTAAGACTGTCTTATGTAACATAAATAATCTCAGGGCACCAAGGTTACCCCACCCCCTAAGGTCACCAATGATAATGATAAAAACAATCTTTCTCCCCTCAGTCACATCCTGTGAGACAAATGAAGGAATGAATAGGTTCTTCTTAAAGTACGGTGAATCCTCAAAGATTAAACTGTCGACATTGGTAGTATTTTCATGCGCTAGCCCCTAACCTCTTAGGCCGTTCCCTTAAAGGTTGTCCCCTAGTATAGATACCAGGGAATGAGACGACACTGTTTCCTTCACAAGATATGTAGTTCCCTAAGATGTTGTCACCTACTATATCCAAGGGAGCGAGACGATACTGTTTCCTCCACAAGATATGTAGATTCCTTAGATGTTGTCACCGAGTATAGCAGAATAAGAGAGACGATTATCTCTCCCTAGTAAGATTTGCATAAATTTATAATAATTTTTTAAATTTTAATAATTATCATAATAATCGTGTTTGTTGTTTTAACTTTTTTTTCTTTTAGCATCGCGTCTTACTACCCGTTCACTGTTCTGGTTGTCCGCATATGCACTAACTACACTAATTAGTTAGGGATGAGGAAGGCTGAGTTTTAAAGGAAGTGTACCCACATTTGCGTGGAGGGAGAGTGGAAAAACCATTTAGGAAAAGACCACCCCCAGTACTCCCGACCGGAATTCGAACCCCAATATCCCTGTCATCGGTAGGGCTATTCATTGCAAAAGTGACGCCTTAGACCATGCCGCCACCGAAGCAGGTGTGTTTGTTAGTACATTTTACTGCTAGTTCACAGCTTATCGGCGATTTATTCACGAATATTTCAGGACAAAGACAACAAGCAAACCCTAGAACTGTATATGTATCAAGAAAGTGAGCACAATTTCACAATTATATAATTTTTTGGCCGTGCTAGGATTCAAAGCCGTGATTCTCAAATTCACCGGCAGTGAAATTACAGACTGAGCTAACTAAGCTTCAGGATTGATCATTAATCGCAGTTGGAAGTTTAAGGAAGTTGCCTAGCTGTGACGTCACAGCAGGTTAAAATAGGATTTCCAATGTAAATGTATACTTATACTTAGCACCACGTCTTACTACACGTTCGGCTTATACGCTTAAGTATACTCCTTTCAAGGTATGAATTACTCTCTGAAAGGTCTTTTTTCCTACCAATATCCTACTATATAATAGATTTCTGGTAGGGAAAAAGACCTTTCAGAAAACAATTCCTACAATGAACAGACTTTACTAATTACATTAATGGGTTAGGAATTGGGAAGTTTGAATTTAGAGGAAGTGAACCCGCATTTGTGTGGAGGTATAGTGGATAAATATTTAGGAAAAACCACCCCAGTTCACGCAAGCGAGATTCGAACCTCGATCTCCCCGTCCTCGGCAGTCTAGCTCAACACAAAACTTGCGCGTTAGCTAACTACGCCACCGAAGCGGGTAGCCCATGTTAATGAATTACGTTTTATTCGGCGAGTTTTAAAGGTATAACATTGAAACAAAATAAAAAATTAGTAAATAATTCTAAGAATAGTCCTACAGAGTTACAAAATTATTTTTTATCATGACATTTTTTGTAAACGTATTTTTTTATAAATCATCTACAATATTGGCTCTTTGGTTTATTAAACAAAATTGCTTGTAGGAGTCTTCCTGCCAGGATGTAGATTAAAAAAGTCCATGGTAGCAAATGTCTATCTATAATAGGAAACAAGCAAAAAGGTAGTTTTAAAAAGCAAGTCAATGTTTCCAAGGCGCAAATAGCAAAGTGAATGTGTAAACTCATCAGAGGAAGAGGTAAGTGCGATTAGTGCTTAGACTGCTTAGGCGCGTCAAGTTCAGATGCAACCTGCTTTGCAAAATATCTTTGAAATCTCCAAGTAGAGAACGCCGTTAAAAAATGGTAAAATGACGGGTTGATGGCCTCTGGAGTTTGTTCACTCGAGACTTGGTACAGAGGCAGATATAATTACTAACACATACAATACACATTCGATTCGACACTGAAGTGTAGGTAAGTGACAGCTATCAGAATATTTTTATTGTGAACCTTGATTAAGAGCGTGCATCACATACCAATCAATTGTGTGATACAGTCGGATAGAAATCGTAAATTCACACGAACACTATTACACGTGGACCATTTCTGATTAAACATTAATGGAGATAAAGAGTTAATAAAAGTGGCTAATACTGAACATTGTTGAAATATTAAATTACCAGTAAACCTTTACGAAACTTTCGCACATTCAACTTCCCCCCTACCCCCCTCAAAATTAGTCTTTTGTTGGGTTGTTGAAATTAAATACTCAGCGAAGTGTATACTCAAAATAGCAAAGAGAGTTTATTTTCGATTAATTGATACAAACATATTGTTAAGATTTTTCTTTTAACTTAAATTTTAAACAAACAATGTGTTTTAACGTAATCGGTAAAAAAAAATCCTATCCACTGAAACCTTATTCACCGCTGTAGGCTTTGTATTAGTGGAGAAAAAGGGATGCTGACAAAAGAAATAATATACAGGATATTTGAATGAAAGCTGAATTAAAAAGGCCATTTTTGACCATTTTAGAATAGCTTAACAGCTAAAAATTGTGCACAAATCTGCATTATGTTAAAATGGACATACTGTAGTTATTAACAAGAAACTTTGTCGCTTTGTCCCCCATCGTCACCGCGGAAAATGTCGGGTAATCATTCAAATACGAATGCACTGCCCACCTTTCTGGCCTATCGTAGACCTTTTCTTTTCCGTTTTACTCCCATAACCTTGCGCGCGCACACACAAACGCAGATGCGAGCTGGGAGTTGAGTTTTGGCCTCCTATGATGAACGCTCTTTAAAGTCACTAATGTTAACTTATGTGGACATAATATTATAGTATTACTAAACAAAAAAAATTATCAATAAAAAGTGTTAATAAATGCTTATAATAATAATTTCCTAAGGATTACTGTATATTTGACTTTTTCATAACTTATAGAAATAATAAATTTTAATAGGCCTAAAACTATTTTCTGTTTTCGAGGTTGTGGCAACAAACGATTATTAGAGAGTATCATATCGACACGTTATCTTGTTATAACTGGCCACCAACACAAATAAATATTTTTTATAACTAAGACAAAAAGCCATATAAAATATTAGTTTAAAATAAAACGTTTTTATTTTGTAAACAGAAGCGCATAAACACAATCGTACACCGTTTGTATTACGTCATCAACGGTCTTCGTTTCGTCTGGTTAAAATACAAATATATAATTAAAAACAAATTGTTTGTTGTGCAAGTTTTGTCTGCCAAAAATGACAATAAATCAACTTTGGGTCTTGCATATCATATAGTTTGGCGTATGGATACATGAGAGTAGCTATAGCAACTTTTGCTAGTTGTAAATTACCTACACTCCTAAGGCGAATTGACTTTAGTTTACTCTGAAGAAAAGTTTGTTTTTAGCACCACCCGTTCGGTTTAGGCCTGCACGCATATATGTACTAATTACGTTAATGTGGTAGGTTTGAAGGTTGAATTTAGAGGTAGTGTACCCGCATTTGCGTGGAGGGAGAGTGGAAAAACCATTTAGGGAAAAAACCTCTCTCAGTACATCTGAACAACATTCGAACCCCGAACCCACAATCATCGGCAATCTAGTCTATTGCGAAAGTGACGCCTTAGACTACGTGGCCACTGAAGCTGATTGGTAGAAAGTGGTCCAGGGTTTGTGAGCGACTAAGGAGGACAACTACAGAGATAGATGAAAATCTGTCATGAGAATACTGGCATTTGTTGAGAAACTTGTTAGATAAAAAGTCTTGGTCAAATTACATTTCTCTTTAAAAATATTCAAACATTATTGAGATTATAATATACCCACTTCGGTGGTTGCATGGTTTAAGGCACTACAAAGACCGATGATGGGGAGATCAGAGTTCGATCCTTGTCGAGTGTACTGACGGTGGTTTTTCACTCTCCCTCCAAGCAAATGCGGGTAGACCTCCTCTAAATTCAACCGTCCTAATCCATGACACATTGGGGTAATTAGTACATAGGTATATAACCTTAAAGGATAGTACGACGAGGTGCTAAAAAAACGGTAGTAAGCGGTTATTAAAAAAAACTATAAAAATTACTGACATTGAATCGTGTTCCCTTCAATCCCACCTTAAGAGTGTCATGATTAATGTTTTAAGGAGAATGTATTACCTTAAATATATTTAATACACTGCAAAAGTATTACTATTATAAGTTTAGACTTAAAAATTGACCGATAAAAGCTGTTGTTTAATATAAATGTATAATTCATTGGTTAATTCATGGCCGGTGCTTATATACTACCTGGCCCCCTCTCGTCCCCCTCTCCCCACACCTAAATATTTTCATTCATGAGTAAAGGGACATATTTAATGTTTGCCCCCTTCCCAAAGTATGCCAATATTGTGCCCCCCACCCCACTCCCAAATATGTTCATTCATAGGTAATGGGGCCCATTATTATGCCCTCCAAACATGTTCATTCTTGGGTAAAGAGACATATTCCACAAAATATGTTCATTCATGGGTAAAAGGGGCCCAATATTATGTACCCCCAAACATGTTCATTCATGGGTAAAGAGGCATATTCCACAAAATATGTTCATTCGTGGGTAAAGGGATCTAATATTATGTCCCCCAAACAAGTTCATTCATGGGTAAAGGGACCTATTTAATGTTTGTCCCCTCCCCAAAGTATGCCAATATTGTGCCCCCCACCCCCAAATATGTTCATTCATGAGTAAAGGGACCCAATATTATCCTCCTTCCCCAAATATGTTCATTCATAGGTAATGGGGCCCATTATTATGCCCCTAAACATGTTCATTCTTGGGTAAAGAGGCATATTCCACAAAATATGTTCATTAATGGGTAAAAGGGATCCAATATTATGCCCCCCAAACATGTTCATTCTTGGGTAAAGAGGCATATTCCACAAAATATGTTCATTAATGGGTAAAAGGGATCTAATATTATGCCCCCCAAATATGTTCATTCATGGGTAAAGGGATCTATTTAAGGTCTGCTCCTTCCCTTGCCATTGGTGCAAATATATTAAGGAATCCGTATTGAACCAATGAAAAGAGATCGACGTGGCTGCCATATTATTGTTTACACAGTTCCGGTAAAACCAGCAGCAGGCTACTGTCATTTCCCACCTGCTTCAATAACATCACAATAAAGAAACTTCCACAACAGGACAGGTGTTTTTTGTTTAAAACCGTGGAAGAAACAAACACTCACCGTGGTCGGCCTCACGTTCGGCATAAGCAACGAATATTTGTCTAATTTATAAGCGCGGCAGGTTAATTCCGAGGCAATCCCCAATAGAAACAACACAGGTGCGAACATATGGTAGCCCGCCATTACGTATATCGATTGTGGAAAGACTGGAAAGTGTTAATTCCTAGTCTTTCCGCCGTAAACGCTCGATTGCGACTGGTCCGTTATTCTTTTTTAGCGTTTCGTGAAGGTGTTGTCGATGTTGTCATAGAGAAGGAGGAAGGGGAGCGGTAGGACTAGAGCTTTGGAAAGGACCCGCCCGCAGCGCTCATCTCGATCCCAGTAGCAGTCTGGTTACTGACGTCATTCAACATGGCGGCCGCTCAAGTGACGAGCATAGTGTATGTGGATATAATGGCACATTAAGTTGTGCGCATGCGCGTTACAGAAAAAGAAATTAAATGGAATACTAAGGCGTCTAACACAGTTCGATTTTCATAGAAAAGGTTTTTTTATCCTTTTCTTTTTACAAAGCGTCTTACAACAGTTCGGGTTATACACATATGTACTAATTACGCTAATGTGTTATGGATGAGGAAGGTTGAATCTAGAGGCAGTGTAGCTACATTTGCGTGGAGGGAGGGTGTAAAATAATTTCGGGGAAAACCAACCTCAGTTCACATGAACACGATTCGAGACTTGAAACTCCATCGATATTAAAAGTCGATCTTTGAGTCTTCTAAGCCATTGATCTCTATACTATAACTGGATGGACATCTGTGGCTGAAATTTTCGAGCTGTCGTCTGCATACCATTGGGTAAGAGAGAAAGAAACTTTCGGGTATCTCTTTCTCTCTTTCACCCATACAAGGCAATGTGGCATTTTGACATCGTTCATTAATTTGATTGAATATATTAGATACATCAATGTGAGAGTGGTTAAATTAAATAAATATGTTAGTTAAAGCTTTGAAGAGCATATAAAAGTTCAAAACTGGTTAGTTTTTTATTTAAATAAGTTGATGTAGCCTAATATGTACGATGATTTTTGAAGAAAGCTTACTTTTAAGGCTTTATCTCGTACCAGAATCCTACCATATATTTGTGTTTAGTTAGGATAAAAGACCTTCCAGAAGAAAATTTCTACTTCTGTTCTAAATTGCCGTTCATCAAACCAAAATATTATATATATGATAGTATTCTGGTACGAAATAAAGCCTTACACATTGGGATTATTACTAAAATCAGGGTTTAGTAGATATTGTACTTTCTACAAGCCAATAACCTAAACTATCATTTGAACGTAAGACTTCTACACAAAGTGTGTCATTCAAACAAATGTAATACAGTTTTTAGCTAACTTGTTTCATTATAGTTATCGAAATGTCAACAAATATGGTTTCTGAAAGATATGAGCCAACTTAAATAAACAGGTATTATTACAATAATACTTTCCACAAGCCTATAACCTAAGTGATAGTTTGAATGCATGGCAACTATTCAAAGTTTGTCATTCAAATAAAGTAAACAATTTTTAAGATACCTTGTTCATTATATTTATTGAACTTTCAATAAAATATGGTTTCTGAAACCAATATACAAGCTAATAACCAACTTTAAATATAAGTGTTGTCGTGGCAGACTGTAAACAACATTGATGATAACTACATAAAAATTGAAATATCTAAGGTTTTATTCGTATTTGTACAGAATTACCTGTAAAACTGGATTGTATATCTTTTAATGTAAATGTTTCTTCAGGAAAGTATGGTATAATACTTCACTATTTTCAAACAATAACACTTTTATTCATCAGATACATGTTTTCGCATAAGAACATTTAAAGAAACCGTTAAATCTTTCCCCCCCTCAGTGTAACAGACGATACACTTGAGCGTCACGCTTTTGTCCTTCGAATGTGCATGTGTATGTCCATCCAGTTATACTATAGAGATCAATGTTCTAAGCTCACAAATATATCACGTACGTTAAAATAGTAGCCTAATTGAGTTCGTGCAAAATTACCTTGATCGTTCATAAAGAGCTTAATTTGAAAAAAAAATTTACTAAATATTCAAATATAATATGAGTTTTGAGTAAATATCTCCATTTTTACATTTTTAAACAATGGAGCGAGAAAGTCCGTGCAGAGTTCCGTACTTTTTTTTATTGTTATAAGAGAGTTATTTTAATGAAAATTGGGAAGGATAGAAATTGGTTTTGTCCACTAATTCAAAAATTGTTTTGAAAAATACCATTTATATATACACACACAACGTGTATCTAAAACATTGCATCAAACTTTGGCAGGCTATTCCTTGGGTGAAAATAGAATAATTCACATCAGCAACCTAGGGTCCATCTTGAATAATAAGGGCGGTACACACCCCTAAAGATAGAGCTAAAAACGACTGTTGTGTGAAATATTATGAAAACTTCTTATGGTATTACAACGAGTATTTGTATAATACTTATTGAAACCTTGATCATTAATAAATTAAATGTGCTGTTACCGTTACCCACCCCCATTATGTAAAAAAGGGGGGTTGTAAGACTTTTTTCTGCAATAAAATATGTAAGAGTAAGTATTGCCAATTTTGACTTAAGATTACAAAACATGGAGTAAAAATTAACAAAAAAAGGTGTCTTGAAGAAACTGTCTATCTTTCCCCGTTTCCGAGATAATCATGCCTGTGTGATTTCAAAGACAAGTGTTAATTCCTGCCAGGTAGAGCCAGTATAGCTGTGTTGCAAGCTGTGTTAGATACATTTGTCTCTGAGCTCAAACTTTTGTGATTATCTCGGAAACGGGGAAAGCTAGACAGTTTCTCCAAGACACCTTTTTTGTTAATTTTTACTCCATGTTTTGTAATCTTAAGTCAAAATCGGTAATATTTACTCTTACATATTTTATTGCAGAAAAAAGTCTTAAAACCCCCTCTTTTATACATGATGTGGGTGGGTAACGGTAACAGCACATTTAGTTTATTAATGATCAAGGTTTCAATAAGTAGTATACAAATATTCGTTGTAATACCCTAAGCAGTTTTCATAATATTTCACACAACAGTCGTTTTTAGCTCTATCTTTAGGGGTGTATACCGCCCTTATTATTCAAGATGGACCCTAGGTTGCTGATGTGAATTATTCTATTTTCACCCAAGGAATAGCCTGCCAAAGTTTGATGCAATGTTTTAGATACACGTTGTATACCCTAAGTTCTTGGGCACGAAATTATAAAAAACAAAACCAGTTTACCAATCGGGTTCAAACTTGGTATCATTGGTTTTCATGAGGTTCACCCAAAGATTTTTTTAAATTAGATATCCAACTCTAAAATTAAGGCTAAATTACTGAAGTGCAAAAATAGAAAAAATAGATTTTGTCAAAATCCGCTTTGACGATTTTGATTAAAATTTGTATCTAGACACTTTTTAACATTACAAACAAAATGGTAGCTTTGATTTTTCCATGAAAATTAATTTGAAATATTCAATTTTGATCACATCTCCACAAATATTTGATATACGAAATAATTTATCATTGTAAATATGTAGAATTATTAATATATAACTTCTTCGTTTGAAATATATTTTTATAAAACTAATAATTTATGGGGTACTTTGAAATGTGAAATTTATTGTGACTCTCTTTGGTGGAGTGTTTCAGCAATACCTTATATTATTTCGTTTCACAAATCTTACGAGCTTTCAGTAAATGTCTCTATTTTAAGAATAAATAGAGAGAAAGTCTGTGCGGTGCACCGTACTATTTTTTTTCTTTAATTAAAGAAAATTGACTTGATACATAAAACATAAACTGAAATGTGAATTGTTTGATTTAGCTTATTGTTCAAAAATGAGAATATTGTGAAATTGACATATTCAACAGCATATACTAATAATAAGGAATTTAGGATATCTTTTTAATATCGTGCTGGTCTAAGGGGTGAAGCGTAAGACTTCTGTGCTGGGGGTCCGGGGTTCAATCCTCGGTCCCGGCACAGATCTATCTGATTGCCCAAACCCTTCCTTCACCTCTGACAAGACGTGTATTAATCACAACTTGTGAATGTGTGGAATGCCAGGCCTCCACCGTGGTTCGGATCTCACGTTAAACTGTAGGTCCTCCATTTCATCTCACAATCACCCTACCATTACACATTAGCGTATGTGCGTATAATCCAAACTGGTAGTAAGACGTGGTGCTAATAATAATAATAATAATAATACAATCCGGTATTCACATGATTTAACCTTCGGGGACTTGCGCTAAAAATAGCACGAGGACTGGCACTGTTGCATTCTTGCAACATGCTAAAATGTTATAAATAATAAGCAAAATACATACATGGACGCTACGATGAGTTTGGCTCCTGAGTTGGAAGCTATAGGCTAAGTAGAGGCAGCTGATAGCGTGTGTCGAGTATCCGCAGATGAAGAGTTATTGCAACCGATAAAGATATGAAGTGACGCGCGCGTTGTGACTCAAGAGCATCACAAAACGGAACAAATGATGAGCATGGTTATACAGACAGTGGATGCCGTCCGCGAGGTTTATGAATCTCGGAAAAGTGTTTCAGGTTCCATTCAGGCACTGAATCAATGTCAACGCTGATGAGAAATAAAATGCTACCCCTGCGGTGTTCGGGTAAAGTGTAGTAAGGACAAGAAGAAAAAAAAACTAGTGCGTGCTGGTGTGCCCGAAACCACACCAGCAATAAATTCTGATTCAAAACAGTACCGCGTTCTAGTAGGAATTGTGGAGCTGGACTTGGCCATGTTCGTGGAGAGGAAATTATGGGACGAACCTATGCATTTACTGATAGACACTGGAGTGACTGGTTCACTATTACATGAGAAAGTTTGGTGATGAGCGTCAAATGACAAACTTCAGCCAACTAACAGGTCAGTTATAAATACAAGTGGTGATCATATTACAGTGGAGCGTCGTTAATCCGGATCGATCGGGACCGGGACCCATCCGGATTACTGAATTGTCCGGATTTTCAAATGTGCTTTCAATAACTGTATACATACGTAATGTATTGACTAGAGGATACATGACGCTCGGGAGTCTACTGTATTGTAAAATAGAGGCTGAAGGGTTCGAAAAATACAGTACACAAAATATTTTAATAAAGTATATTGAATAAGAACATGTACATTATGTAATTTAGATTAGTAACTCTACAATACTTTTTAGAAAAAAAAAAAAAACACAAGAATCAACAGTAATTAATGGAAACTTACTGGGTAAAAAAGTCCTTAATTGTTTTTTGTACAAGACTTGACCTGCTCTCACCGCCGATCCGGATTTGCGACGCTCCGGATTTTTGACGTCCGGATTTCCGACGCTCTACTGTAGTTGCAAAGGGACTGACACAGATGTGCCTCATACTCACTTCTTACTCAGAAACAAATGCGAAGTTTTTCTTTCGAGAGGGATAATGCATTTAGGTGAAGGTTAAGTACTACTTTAATAAAACACTAGGGGAACCACAGCCAGGGTTGTGCCGGTTGACTTTGCAAAAAGAGACAATAGTGACACCGAGTGGACATTAGGTGGTGCTCCAAGCAGCAGTCACTGCTGACGTGGGAGTTTGGGTATTAGACACAATCACCTTTCCGAGAAGCATGGCGTTTTCTCGGCTCGCGTTTTAGTATCTTCCTAGGACAAGTCTATTCCAGTGAGATTGTTAATCCCACACCCACAACCTGTGGCTCTATACAGCGGGACAAATATCAGATCGCTGATGTGATGCGTCATGACAGTGACGGTAGGTACTGAAGATAAAACTATCTGGGGCGAGAAGGCATCTAGTTTATTTGATTTAGACTCAGCCAAATTATCACCTACCTACAGGGCCGGATTTACGTATGTGGGGGGCCTCGGGGTGGCATACAGTGCGGGGGCCCCCATAAACCCATGCAACCTACACCATAACATGTCCGAGGAAAGGTAAAAACCAAGCAATTTTTGATTCTACACAAATTTAATTATAGCAAAGTAAAATGATGTAGGCTACATAAAGACTTCATAAAAAATGCTTGAGCTGGAATAGTCTATTTTACAGGCACTGGGCAGTTGTTGTTATGTTAGCCCAGTGCGTGTCAAGCAAACTTATCAATTTGGCATGATAAATGACTTTTATTACTATTGATACGCTTAATGCACTTATATATATATATATATATATATATATATATATATATATATATATTCCCCTGGTCTTACCAATTAGATTAGGCCGTTAGTAACAAGAAAGGTTTGTATAACCGGAACGGGTAGTAAAAATAAAATAAATAAAATGCTAAAAATAAAATAAATAAAAAAGTATCAAGAACCGATATGCTAATACTTCACTATTGTAATCAAAGGAGGCCTTTACAAATAAAAATCACCGCTAGCGCGAAGAGGTGATGAGAAAACCACAACAATATTTACTTTTTTTATAAACATGCAATAACTTCGTAAGAATTTTCGATTAGCATGTGCGACGTGTCTTTGACACAGACATTTTCACTAATAAACTGGGATCAGGTTGATAATTACTCGCTGGCTCACTCACCAGTTTAGCCAGACATTCACTCAGTCACTCGCGCGCTCGATCGACAATCTGGCTAAACTCTTAAGGTACCTTTTTCTAGATCACAACACATATTTTTATATTATGTTGATATAATCCTCCAAAATGGACACTTCTACACCTAGTATTCTACTTAACTACCTAGCACAAACAAACAAACTGGCACTCACCACAAACACAACATACATCTGAATTTCAACGTTTCTTGAGAGTAACTGATTAAATTTTTCAGAGCAACAATAAATTGGAAAACAAAAATTGTATCAAAAGCACCACTGAGACAGCGGCTCTGTCAGACGGATCATGGAAACACTTTGCGAGGAACCGCCGCAGCACGCCGAAAGGGAGGCCAATGTATTTGGAGTTAGCCCACAAAATTTGTAAATGATCAACGGGGACTATCCTTGTAAATCTTTCAAGTGTCGGTAGGTTTTTTAATTTTTAATTTAAGCTGCACACACATTAATTTGTTTATACCTCATTATTTCAAGCAGGAATAACATTATGTTAGACACAAAACCAGAAAACATTTACAATATAAAATTGGAGGTTTTTTTCTTTCAAGGGTTTGTGGGGCCCCCTTCCTGTGGGGTTCCCAGAGCTATCGACCCGATCCCCCCCCCCCTTTAAATTCGGTCCTACCTACGTACTCAACGGTTCCTAGGAGAGGCCATGTTTAACGATTTTCCCAATGTGTGTTCTTGGGGATCAAATGACCTTGGTCACACTAATCTAGTTTACCACGAGATTGACAGAGGTGGAAGTACACCCACCAGCCAACCACGAGAAGAGTACCATTTCACCGTAGGGTAGAAACGAGAAGTGTTGTGGAAGAAATGGGTGAAAACTAAGTCATTCAACCCTCAACCCCCCGATGGAGCTCACCTATTGTTATGATGAAGAAAAAGATGGTGGAACTAGGTTTTGTGTACATTATCAATGGCTCAACGATATTACAAATGAGGACGCGTATCCCCTCCCTCGTATAGACGATCTACTGGACTCTTTGGGAGGTGTGAGGCTATTTTCCTAAATCAATATGAGAGTGGCTACTGGCAGCTTGAGGTCGCTCTTCAGGATCGTGAAAAACCGTATTTACGACAGGAGATGTACTGTGGGAGTTGAAGGTGCTTCCTTTTTGAGTTTGTAATGACCAAGCACGTACCAAAGATTTATGGATCTAATTCTATCTGGCTTACAGTGGAATCCGGCATTGGTGTACCTAGATTATGTCTTCGTGATTGGGTGAAGGAGCACATCAATAGGCTTCGTGAGGTATTCAAGAGGTTACGGTAAGCTGGCCTAAAAGCGAAACCATCGAAATGTATTCTATTTCGAATAACTGTGAAGTTTCTGGGAAATGTTATTTAAAAGGAAGGTGTGGCCAATGATCCGGGAAAAATATCGTGCAATGGTGGACTACCCCGTATCTAGTGATGTCACTGAGCTCAGGGGATTTTTGGGTTTGTCTTCATATTACAGACGTTATGTAAAGGGATATTCAAACATCGCTGCACAACTGTATCATCTGACACTAAAGGTGAGAAGTTTAAATGTAGTGAACAGTGTGAATATGCCTTTAAACAGCTGAGACAATTTCTCGCGTCTGCTACAATTTTTGCCTATTCTAGAATGAACACTAAGTTTATCTTGGATACAGACGCCAGTGGGACAAGTATCAGAACTGTTCTAAGTCAAGTACAGGAGGGAGAAGAACGCGTGGTATAATACCTTAGTCAAGCGCTAACAAAGGCTGAACGTCGCTATTGTGTAACCAGAAGAGAGATGTTGGCTTTGGTGTGTGCAACTCTTCATTTCCAGTAGTTATTTATACGGCAAGAAGTTTAAAGTACGCACAGACCACAACTCCCTTCGTTGGATGCAGCAGTATAAAGAACCTGAAGGGCAGGTTGCCCGGTGGCTAGATACATAATTGGCTGAATTTGATTCAGTGGTTGTGGGGCATTTTCAATTTAAAGATATTTTGATACGGATACAACTGATTGCTTTAATAATCTTGCAACTAATTTAAATAAATATTTTATATTTATTTAAAATATAAATTATATTATTAAAATTTGTGGCTCTACATTAACTATTTTCACATAACGTAATACAAAAAAAAAAAAAATATATATATATACGTTCGGATTTAATTTAAAGTGCATATTATGATGATTTTAAATTAAATTAACATAAGTTCTAAGGGCTAATAGGTAGCTGACAAGGATACCTACAGTATGATTTTCATATGAAGTTCCATTAGTTAAAACTGGAAACTTATATTGCCTTAAGGGTGGAGAAAAAAATATTACAAACTATAAATATAATGTTAAATTACACATTAAGCCATAAGAAAGTATTATTGGGAGCTTTTGACAACTTTTCAGATGTATTTAATAAATGATAAATAAAATAAGACATATTTATATAATGCCAAATTGTATTGACTTTGAATCAATGTTTGGGGGTCATAGGTGGGCCTCCTCTTAAAATCAGGGTTTACATGCGAACTGTCACAAACGAAATACAGATAGGTCTACTATTTTAAAAAAAATGAGGATAGGAGACGACTCGCGAACGAGGATGATATCTTATTCAGGATGTCAAATGTTAATTCTTACAATGACTGTGAAAACCAATATGAGAATCACAACTCTCTCGCATGAACTAACTGCAATAAAGAATCTGTGTCCCATTGAAAAAGCACGTGCATGATTCTATAACAGAGGGACAGTTGTTGCATGGTAGCTAGCCAACGACTCTTGACATATATAGGAATCTGTATCCTCAGCATAATAGTCTACGACAATTAGAAGGACCAGATCTGCTGTATCTTTTATCCACCGCTCCAGCCGTTGAAATAAACATTACGGTCTGCCGTTGAGGACTTTTTCTTTGGACAATAGTGCAGTAGTTTCCCGGTGTTCGATGCACCACAGTACCGTAGACCAAGGCCGTAGCCAACCAATAATTTCAGGGGGCGGTTTGGTGGGCACATCCCCCAATTGCCAGAAGCCAGAAAAAATTCTAAAGATAAACAGTTCTAGAAGCTCTCTGAAGTGCTTTTTAGGGTAACACAGCCCCCTAATTTGTACTCGTATCTTAATTTTGATATTTTTTGAACCATAAATAAAGCCATATATATTTTGTACATAGAATTTCGGAGGGGGTTTGAACCCCCAAAACCCTCCCCTCACTACGGTCTTGCTGTAGACATCTTAGCTGCTGCAGCGATGTCCACGGCTGTCAAGAGCTGAGCTGAGCCAAGCTAAAGTCATTGTTCATACGCCTCAGCCTAGTATTTGTTGACGACTCCTACTTTCTTCCAGAAAATAATATAATTTTCAAGGTCATTTAGCTAGAGCTTTTTAGGACGTATATGTAATCTGACGTAGAGTAATATAATCTCAAGCCATTCAAACTTGGAGGAAAGAAGATTTTTTTTCTGAGGTTGGGCAAACAAAGTACTACTTCTAATTTATGTTATAATACTTATTATTTTAGATTAATTTAGTATATTTGTTTAATCTAATTATCTGTATTATATAAGTATTGGGCTAGAAGGCTTTATTTTTGCGACTTGGTAAGACACTCTCTGATTAGCGCAGAATTTAAATCCAGCCAGTCAAGATCGTTTTTAGGCTGATTATATAATATTAGTAGCCTAAATAGCGTATAGTGCACAATTTATAAGAAAAATACAATGTTTTATAATCAAACTTAGGGTTTAAAGTTTTACCTACCTAAATCGATTGTTTTATTAATGGAAAACGGCCTAACGTCTTTGCACTGGATAATAAAATATTCCATATTATATATGGGTTCACTCGTATTGATTAAATCTTTTGAAGCATGAATTTAACCTATTTTAAGTTTTGTCTGTATGATTAAATCAAATTTAATTTTGAATAAGTTTTGATTTTTATTATTGTCATGGATATTATAATAGACACACTTTTAAATAAAATAATAGAAAATAATGTAATATTTCCTCTTTATTTTAAATCATAATAATATATACAATATATTATGGAAGACCAACTTCTCAATAACATAATAAAAAATGAGATATTTTGCCTCTATTTTATTTCATAATCTATACATTCGTAGTCATTGACACTAAAACAATGTCAATTAGTTAATTACCAAAACATGCATCGCTACCACAAGGCATTTCAAACACGAGCCCATAAAATAATTTTCGTCTGCTTGTATGCTAGCGTTTAATTGGCTACAGCATCTCCTTGTATTCTCATTGGCTGATACGGCTCAAGTTCGATGAATATTATTTTATACTACAATCTACGCACAGCGTATAGAAGTTAAAATTATATCAACTTTATGCATTGTACACTATTCAACTCAGAGATTATTAATTCAACTCTTCTTTTTTGGTCCTCAACCTTGGTTGGTTGGCGGAGTCATCTCTAATTCCTTTCCTGAATTCTCTTTTATTTCACGATAATTTTTACAGAACTTCTTCATTTTTAATCGGTTCTGTCCAACTGCACTGGATCTTGCTTTTTATACGCTGTGACATTTTTGTGAATGATGGGTTGAAATAGCTCGTTGAGCTCGGTGAGCGAGCGCTAACTACTACTCACAATTACCGTTCCGAGTGTGCAAATCTGTCCCTTCCCTTTCAACTTTTGAAAGAATTAGGATTTATGTATAATTTATCCAAAGCATTCGATTCTTTAATTTTTTACTTACGCATATTACTTATAATAATTAACCTTAGTATATAGCCTTTAGTATCTAATTCACAGAATTAGGTCTATTGATGTTAAGAGAAATATTTAGTTTAATATTGTAGGCAGTGCTGCAATCTAGTAACGATAGTAAGCATCTATAGCTGATTTTTTTCGTAGCAACAAACGAAGAATGACAGAAGAGTCGTGGCTCCTGACTCTTTTCAGAACGAATGAACAAGAGCGAAAAAGAATCGTAAATGACAAAAACTCCTGATTATTTCCAGAACAAATGAACGACTGTGAAACAAGAGTCGTGATTAACCAAAACTCCTGACTCTTTCAAGAACGAATGAACGAGAGCGAAAAGAGAATCGTGAATGACGACATCTCTCTAAGCAAAGCGAAGAAGAGTGGTTGGAAATAGTGCAGATGCATTGATAGCCAAGACTAGCTAAATTAAACCGAAAATTGAACGAAAACGCAAAGCGAGTAGGCAAAAATAATGATAGCGTATGAGTGAAAAAAGAAATGTAAAGAAACATCAAACTAATGCACGATGTCTCCTGTAAAGTGTCACATGGACACAAAGTAATGATCAGGAGAAAAGGGGAGCGGTACCGAATGCATCCTTGCGTTAGGGCCTAATATTTAGGGTAATAGGCCTATTTAATTTCATTGATCTAACTTTTTGATCTAAATGTACAACTGACGCGCATACGTTTATTTTGTACAAATAATTATAGAAAGTGTTGTAAAAACTGTTGGCCTATTGGTCAATGTATGAGAAGTGATGTAGTGTGTAATGGCGGCGTGAACAACTCGTTCGTTCAAGAGTCGTTCAATTTGAATGACTCGCTCACGAGCGACCCATCACTACATTTTTGGTTGGTTGAATTGCACCAAAAAATGCATGTAAAATTGGAGACTAAAAATTGGTGACGTTTTGAAAATTCAAATAATTACTTTTAGTATGAACTGTTTTTCAAATCATAACACGTATAATTTAGCTATTTACAAAATGTTTGGTGGGTAGCTCTTTTAAAGATTAAAATATAAGATCTATCTATATACAATTTTTTTAAATTTGAAGGTTGTTATTTCTTATCACCCAGAGCACTTTAGTCCTTGTACAGTATTATATTTAACATATTATGAATGTTTCCTACTTCTCATCTGTGGTCTTGTAGTGACTAATGATCAGAAATTGTAATGATTGTATCGTCCCTTATGTCATGCAAAAAATGATTTTGAAAAAATTAATTATAAACAATTGGTTTTCATTCCAAGCTAAACAATAGTTGGGGTTAAATTTACTTAAAGGTAATGTTTTTTATTTTCCAATTATTAAAAAATCAATTTTCAAGAAAAGTCAAAAAATTCTTATTTCATACTTTAAAAATTGTTTATTTTCTATTCTTATTTTAACTATGTGTTAAAAATATTTGTGTGTCAATAGTTTTTATCCTGTAATTAATTTTATTTGAAACAACATCTGAGTACCGCCCCCTTTTAATTTAATAGTTTTGACCTTATTTCACACTCGTGTGTACATACAGAAACCTGTAGATCGTTTTGACAGCAAAGTTTGATTATGTAAGGAAAAAGTTGCAGACTTAGGGCCTGTATATGATGTGTGAGTAATAGAAAATAAAATATTACAGGATGTAACAACCGTTCACTGTACATTATGGTGAAATTAATTCTCAAATATGTTAGTCATTATTTAAAAAAAGTGAGCTCTAGCTCTTTGGACCATGTAATTTAATTATCGTATAAAAATATATATAAAAAATTCCATACAGCTCTTATAGTTTTTTTTTGACTTTTCAGAAAACAATTTTGAGCGTATTTTATAAGAATTATGTATTCAGAATTATAATTGGGCCATATATAATTATAGTAAATAGCCTATTAGTTCAGAGTCTGAACTAAGATTTCTTTTTACATTTTATTAAAACACTCAAGATTGGCATGAACTCTGGGGACAGAAGGTTGATTACAAATCTGTACCTGGGACACCGAGTGAAGGTGAGGCTAAATAATGAAGAGAAACAGTGTAAAGACAGGAAGAGTGAGACAGGGATGCTGTTTGTCACCCAGTCTGTTCAACTTGTATGGGGAGTGGCTGGTCAGGGAAGCCCTGGAGAGAGGTGGAAATTTCAGGATAGGATGTTTCATCAACACAATAAAATATGCAGATGATCTAGCATTGCTGGTAAAAAATAAAGAGAAGTTTCAGGAAATGATGAACCGGCTGATTAAGATCGGGAGAAGATTTTGCGTGTAGATCAACATTAAAAATTCAAAAGTGATGACGATTTAAAAAATTGAAGCGTCGCTGACAATCAAAATTGGGAGCCAAGAGTTAGAAAACGTAGAACAGTTCAAGAACCTGGGAAGTCTCCCGACAAAGGATGCTTACTGTTCCAAGGAAATTAGGTCGAAGATCGCCATGGCCAAGGAAGCTCTCAATAAGCAGAGGTGATAGCTGACCAATAAGATGAGTTTGGAACTGAGGAAGAAACTTATGGAATGCTACATTTGGTGCATCGCGCTGTACAGAGTAGAAACTCGAACTCCTAAGAAGAAAAAAAATAGGCTTACTTGGAGAGCTTTGAAATGTAGTGCTGGAGAATATTTGAGAAGATCAGGTGGACAGACAGGGTGACAAATGGACAAGTCCTAAGAAAAGTGGGTGAGAATAGAACCATTTTAGATGTAATTCTTCGCTACAAAGCAAACTAGATCAGACACATCTTTAGGAGAAATTGTCTACTGCATGACATCACAGAAGGAAAGGTTGAGATAAAGAGCTTAGGAAGAAGGATGATTAAAATATTGGATGACTTGAAGGAAAGAAGAAAATTCTGGAAGCTAAAAGAGAGGGCAGAGGACAGGGTGCATGGCAGTTTAAGTTCGCTGACAAAAGGAATAGATCTGTTGTAAGACAGAACACCTAATAATAATAATAATTAAAATAACTTATGATTATTCAGGTGGCATATAGAGTCTATAAATTAAAATATGCTAAACTAGGCCTATGTAAATTAAAAAGTCTATTATTATAACTTAACCGATAGGATTTGTTGGAAGAAACTTTTAGAAAATACAAACATACATTATTTTTTTCCTACACATAAAATTGTTAAAATGTTACTATTTTACTGGTGCTATTTTAGGTAGGCTATTTAAATTATCAATTAAAATTATACACTTGTTGAAATTGTGCGGTGTAATTTTTATTGTGGATTGATCTTAAATAATATAGGACGGCTGTGCCGGTATAGGGATGTCTGCGTCTGCCCTCATTCTGTTGCAATATTTTGTTTATGGTTGAAGTGTTTGAAAAAAAAAATCCAGTCTCATAAAGATTCTAATATCTCTTGAAGCCCATCAGTCCAAAGAACATACATTTAGAAGTGTTGATTGAAAATAAAGTCATTACTCGTTTGGTTGATAAATTCTTATATATTATATTACTCGCAAAGTATCCTCACTGATAGTAACACAGTTAAAGTTTTAGATGTCACACCAACAACGTCTACGATGTTGCTAATGACCAAGAGGTCAAGGTTCGAATCTGGGTCAGGTTGAGAATTTCCAATAC
Organism: Timema podura; assembly: GCA_033556935.1. Lineage (NCBI taxonomy): Eukaryota > Metazoa > Arthropoda > Insecta > Phasmatodea > Timematidae > Timema > Timema podura. The sequence continues at coordinate 27,022,396 of JAVRXN010000006.1, forward strand.
CCTCCCCACACTATTTCAGGTGCATTTCTAAGCCTCCATCACAATCCCTACTGGCTTACTTAAAAAAGTCATTAAATAGCCTTTGTGTATAACATAGACCTACATAGTTAAAAAAAAACCTTTTATTTTGTGTTTTTCATTATTTGGATTTGATTTCTTTCTAGATATTCGCCCGAGAGCACGTGGGAACAAACGAAAATACTGCAACGAATGTGGTGAGGTAAGGGGAGACAATTTTTATATTTTGAATTCAATTTTGGGTTTGGCAAGCCCATATTATTACTTGACCCTTGAGGCCCAATCTACAACCAGTCGGTGACCTGGTGGTCTAGGGGTAAGGTGTCGGACTTCTGTACTCATAGTCCGGGGTTCAATCCTCGTCCCGGCACAGATTTATCTGATTACCAAACCTTTCATTCACCTCTGACAAGACGTGTATTAATCACAACTTGTGAATGTGAGGAATGCCAGGCCTCTACCGTGGTTCGGATCCCACGTTAAACTGTAGGTCCTCCATTTCGTCTCACAATCACCCTACCATTACACATTAGCGTAAGTGCGTATAACCCGAACGGGTGGTAAGACGCGGTGATTATAATAATAATATACAACCAGTCGCACCCGCTTGTTGGATTTGCACTTGTAATATTGTCTGTATACAGTAGCACATACAAGCGCAATCACATATCGGAATTGTTGGAAGGAGATGAACATAGCCCATCTCTTGCGCTTATGTAATTTTATTGTCTTGTGTTCAGTTAATCAAAATCAAACATAGGTGCACTACTGTATTCAATTAAAATAGGCCCCCTATCATTTTAAATTCTTTAAAAACAGTAATAATTTATAACTTTTCATATATTATATATAAACTTGATTATATTTAATTCGAGTTTGTGAACTTTAATATGACTAACGAGGAGTCATATTGGTTGAAATTATGTTGCTGACATTTTATTGGAGACCTACGGTACTTTGTTTTTAAGCAGAAAACAAACACAGCACGCCTTGCGCGTATGCCTTATGAGTGCACGCCTGATAAGTGGGTGTGACTGGTTATAAACTGGGCAATAAATATAGGAAGCATAGGTACTTACTCTAAATTTTAAGGAACCATTTCCAAATTAAAGGTAACCTAGATTTTTTTGTTTAGCACCTTGTCTTATTATCTGTTTGTATTATTTGCTTATGTACTAATTACGCAGGGAGGGGATGTTGGGCAGGAGGGGGTGAAGGGAGGGGTGGAGGTAACAAAAAAATATTGAAACATGAAGCAGAGCGATGCAGAACTAAAATGATATATTGCTTACAGAATCAAATGATAGATTACTTACATATTTGTAGAGGAATCATTTGCAGGAAGTAGAACTACTTGAACCATCCTTCACATCCAACCAAGGTAGATATTTGGTTTGGGGTTCAAGGTTTTAACCTCAGGCCGCATTTAGGGGGGCAAAAGGGGCTATTGATCTGCGCCTCACATTCCAGGGGGATACATTTCCCAAAAAATTATTAAATTCAATTACAGTGTTTATTCTAAATTTCCCTATCAAATAGTACACAAATAATTAACAACAATAAGTATTAGCTAAGTGATAGGATTCCATTTCAGATTTCTGAAAACCTTAACTTTATGTAATTTAAGATTTACGTTATTCGAGTAATGTGCTGCAGTATAGTAGAATACGTCACCGTTGTGCTACCCTGTCAGTCTACAGAAAACTAACAGTGCAATGGTACAAAGAAGAATTTACTTTTGTTAACTTAATTTGTTTGCATTTAATAAAGTACAATCATTTAATGGGGTGATCATTATTCCATAAAACATGAAAAATTATTTATATTATAACTTATAACGGCTTAGTGCTAAAAATGAAAAACTGCTGTACAAAAGGGGGGGGGGGGGGGGTTAAGATTTTTCTGCCCCAGGCCTCACATTTTTCTTAAAACGGCCCTGTTTAACCTATACACAAACTGAAGAAAATTCTGCTCAATACAACTGAAAATCATGACTGTTGGTATATTATTTATATTTAACAGTATTCCCTTCACTATCTTATGTGTTATTACAGAAATAGGTGTAAATAATTCAAAATTACCAAACAATAACACAAATATTTTTAATGAGACCTGATTCGGTGGCGGCATGGTAAATGGCATCACTCTCTCAATATACTAGACTGCAGATTACAAGGAGATTGAGGTTCAAACCAGGTCAGATGGATTGAGGGTGGCTTTTCTTGGATGTTTTTCGCTCCCGATCCATGCAAATGTGGGTAGACTTCATTCTTCCAAGAGAATGTTGAAATAGAGATTGCTCAGTCAAATTCTGACATAAAACACTTAACATAAAATATTATTTATTAAAGTACATTAGTCGAGGAAAAAATAGCTGAATAAATAATAAATACAATCAAATTGAAAACATATTGTACTCACTATATAATTACATATCATTTCAAAAGTGTTCTTTACTTAACTTTACTTATTTGTTAAGAAATGAGAATATCCTAATTTATTAACTCCACGATCATAGGGATTCAATATGATCGTGTTTCTAGCAGCGTCTGTGTGTTCCACTCTTAAACGAAGCCCTATAAGTCGGTCAGATGGGTTACCTTGTTACCGAGGAAAGTAGTCCATAGAAGTGCTCCTTGATATACACTCTCTAGTACAGTAGAGTGGAATTGTTTGTGATAGTGATTATTAAAAAAATCAAGTGTGGAAATATTCATTTATTAGACTGCCCCGACATCAACAGTTTTTACCCACTCAATATTAAGGACAAATATACATAATCTACTTATCTTATTAAAATGCCACGATCCTCATGGTGGGGCTTTGTGAAGTTTACTTTTAAATTTAATTATGAATTTCAAGAAGTCTCTTTTTTTTCAACCTTTAGCATATAATTTTAATTCTAAAACTTGGAATGAAAAAAACTAGAAATAGTAATAACATTTTAGCCTAATACTTTAGATATTTATAATAATTGTAAACATGTATTTTAATAGTGTTACTCATTTATCCACGCCTTAAAATATAAATTAACCATTGATGATAATTTCTTTTAAAACTTAATTTTAATATCCTATAACATAGATTTTACTTTTTTGAAAAACAGCGTATTTATTTTATCATTAATTTATAAGCTTGGTGTTTCAAAGACATTATTTTTAGCACTCTTTTGTAATTTACAATATCTTTGCACTTAAAAATTTTAATTTTTTGATTTTATTGTTATGTTAAAGTAGAACTAAAGAATAAATTAAATCATTGCATTAAAGGGTAGGCAACTTAAAGAAAACTATAACATTAAGTGTTGTAAAATAAATTTAATATGACAATATTATTTTAATATTGATTACTATCATATAAGCCAGACTAATTTATCTAACCTTACCATTGTGTTTTTAAGTTTAGGTAGGTATGTTAGTTTACAATTTAAATTAAATAATACTCATATAGAGTACATACATATAATATATTTTGTGTTAGTTGTTTCCCAAGAGCAACATTTTCTAATTAAAATTCGAACAGATTATCATGGTGAATTCATATATATATATTTATAAATTATTTTTTAAGCTATTTTGACACAAAAAAAATCACCTTGTCGGTCATATTGGTTATACAAACAAATCGTTGGTAAATATATTATTTTAAAAATACTGCATTTAAAAAGAAATACTTTTAAGATAAAAATATTTTTTTATTTTCTTACATTGAGTTGTTCAAAGGAACAATTAGTTGTATTTCAAAAGTAATTAAATGTTATTTTAAGTGTTTCCCAAACTATCGTAAGCAAATTTTACATGTCAATAAAACACACTCTGTTTTCATTTATGGAATCAAGAATTGAAGTAAAATAAAAATATTGAATTAAAAAAACATTAATATTAATTTCATTTTTTTTAATGTTTTTCACCTCTGCACTCATGTAATTACAGTAGAACTCATATTATCCGGAAACTAATTGGGGATTGGGTCAATCCGGATATGCGGAAATCCAGATAGTTGGATGTAGCTCAGGAATAATTAAGAAAAAACAATGTCTGACAAAGTAAAACTCCAATTTTTATTGATAAAAACCAACTAAGCAAACATAGGTAATGTACTATTAAAATTACTTAAAGTTTGTAAATACAGTAAAAACAAAAATTAAAATACAGTATTAATTGTATACTAATTTATTTTAGTAATTTTTGTACAATGTAGTACGTATATACCTATACTCTATTTTACTTGGAACATCTCGAATAGCGTACATTGCTCTGAAGAAGTCATTCGTTTCCGTGCTGCAAGATCCGCAGGCGCTTGCAGTAAGCAATTTCAATCTGCATTCAGGTTGCAGTTCCATACACTTTAAGGCATTTTCAAAACACATAAAAGCTTCTCGTGCGTAGGAACTGATTCATCTTCCGTCCCTTCACCAGTTTCGTCATCGTCATCTGTCATTATCTGGAATCCTTGATCATTTGAGTCACACTGAAGCCACTCCTTCAATCATCAACATCGCATTCAGAGCATCCAGAGATTCCCTTCGCAATGCTCACAATTTCATCCACGCTCACTTCCTGTTCCAGTTCATTAGCCTTTTCTTTTTTTTCGCCAATTCAAGTTGTTCTTTTGATTGATGTGCCATTTATTCTGTTCCAGGCTCATTTTAGTGTCAAGTTTTTTAACCGATTCCAAGCTTCTGCAATCATGTAACAGCGGTCTTTCATATTTATTTTTTGTACGAATCCAGAACACTTTCTTCGCCTTCCTCGGCCAAGAGTAACTTACGGAGCAGTTGCCTCTGGTAGTGTCATTGGTGCACTCAATCACACCCTGGTCCACGAGCTGCCGCAGACTTGGACTTTGGTGCAAGAACATGCAATTAAAGTCTCTTTTTCTCTCTCGAGAAGCTCAGTTGATGGATGAGTTGGTGCATTGTCAATTAAGATAACTCCTTTCCCGATTTTCCTGTTTCCGCTTTGAATTTTTTTACTTCAGGTATGAAAGTTTCGTCGCAACATTCCAAAAAAAAATTTCAGCGGTCATCTATGCACTTTTTTGGTACATGTATGTCACTGGCAAATTTTGTACATTTTTAAAAGCATCTTGGTTTCTTTGATTTTCCAATAATAGCAAAGATAGTCGCTGATTACCGGTAGATTGGCACAAACAGCTGTGACACATCTTTGCTTACTTTATGTCCTTTACAGTTTTTTTCTATTTTGGAAGCTAACATTTTTCTTGACATTGCTTTCAAGTTAAGACCGTTTCGTCAGGTTGTAAGTAAGTTAGATTGAGGTCTTTAGTTTGAGTCTTAAAGTTTCCAGAATTATTGCAGCTTCTATATCAGCAGAAATTTTTTCACCAGCAACTTCTAACTCGCGAATGCCATGCCGAGATTTAAAGTTCCGTAGCCAACCCTGGCTTGCCTTAAAGTCAGTCCCACCATCAAGTTTTTCACAGAACATCATCGCTTTTCCACATAAAATCGGTTGTCCAATCGAACTTTGTTGCAAGAACCACTTTATAAACAGCGTTCTAAGTTTGTAATTTTTGCCTTTTTCATCACTTTCCTTGAAGAGCTCCCATCCTCACTTTCTAATGCGCTCACAAAGTTTAAAATCTTCGCACTGTTACTTTTTAATGTCAGAAATCGTAAAGTTCCTACACCAAATCGCTCAGCCAGTTGTTTACCAGACACACCTTTATTCAACTGATATATAATTTCAACTTTATTACTCAATGAAAGAACACGTTTACGTTTTGGACCCATTTTGAACCCAAGTAAAAAAAAAACACACTGAGTATGAAGAAAGTACGATGCATAAACACAGTGCAATACAATAGCGCTGAACTGACAGCAGCCGAGGAGTGAAGGAGGAAGGGATGCTTGGTGGGGGGTTTGAGTTGTGTCCCATCCCCCAGCCCGTGATCATGTGCTTAGGCAACTAGGGCACGTGAAGGTCGACGACCCGTATTCTCTGTTATTCTAATGATTTATTAATTTTTGTATATTCCCCCAAATTGTCCAGATGTTGGAGTTTTACTGTAGTTTTTATGAAGGTCTCTGTTCCTGATTTTTTAAATTTCAAAGTAGAATCAGCAAATCAAATGAATACTTGTTTCCAGTTCATTAAACAGAATAGACACACCTGTTTTGGTGGCCAGCATGATCTAAGGCATCACTCTTGCAGTGACAGAGAGATCAAGGTTCGATTCCCATTCAGGTATAATGGGGGTGAAAGTTTTCTCTAAATAGTTTTCCACTCTCCTTCCATACAAATGCAGAATACACTTTCTCTAAATTCACCTTTCTTCATCCTTAACTCTTTAGTGTTATTAGTAGATACAACCTGAACAGGTAGTAAGTAATATGTGGTGCTAAAAAAAAAGATGGCTACAACCAGAGAAATTATGGAAAAACCAGAAAAGTCAGGGAATTAAAAAAAAAAACCAAAATATTATGGAAATATCAGGTAATTCTGTAATCACTCATGGAAAATAGTATATTTGTCAATCTGGGGAAGAGAAATATCTTAATTTTATCCTATTCAAACACCATTTTCTTCTAAATTGGTGTATATTTATTTATTGAGTGCATTTCAAAACTAATTTTTAAATTGAGTGCATATTTTTGTTGTTTTAGACATCTTTATTAAATCCCATCAAGTAAGGAATTATTGTTGATTGTAGCAAATCATACCTTTAGTGAAGTAATTAAATATAGTAGTTTTTGTTTCTTATAATTTTTTAATTTCCTACATAAATACGTCTATAATGCACTTATTCTTTCCTTTTGTTTGGTGCATTAAAACTGTTACTTTACCAACGTTTTTAAATGGAAAATAACGAATAAGACTGCATACTTGCTAATAAATATATTTTTTAAAACGTTCTTGTTAATATTATCTTTTGTTAACACTAAAGTTTCACCTTCAATCGCTTACAAGCACATAAAATATAACTACGATATCTTAAAGTTTTCACCTTTTTGGTTATACTTAAATGTTTTTATGAAAAATGCATGCTATGCACGTATAAACTAAATATATATATATATATATTTATATATTCACACCTATGTACACTTTAGTTACCATGTTTATCTAGTCGGTTTATAATATGTCGTAGCTTATAAGATAGGGCCATAGTGCAACCTATCAAGGTATGATGCCACATTTCAGGGTAAACCGAATGTACACTAAATCTACCCTGAAGGGTGACAGTATTCGCTTGATGGATAGTATTACGACACATCTTATAAGCTACACCATAATGTAACCCAGGGATGGCCAAACTACGGTCAGCCGGTGTGTTAAATCCGGCCCATGGGATGGTTAATTTGAATGTGTTGCAGCATTTTTAAACACAACAAAATTGTATTTTTTAATATAAATATACCAAAATCTACATTTTCAAACTTGGTAAAATTATGTCTAAAAATACATGGCATTATTTGCATCCTCATGTTTATGTGAACAAGTGTTTACAACCATGAAACCTACTTACAGATGAGCATCTGTCTTCTCTCTTGAGAATCACCTTCTCACAGTTTCACTAATCTCACAAACCATCTTATAAACCTATTTACAGATGAGCTTCTGTCTTCTCTCTTGAGAATCACCTTCTCACAGTTTCACTAATCTCACAAACCATCTTATAAACCTACTTACAGATGAGCTTCTGTCTTCTCTCTTGAGAATCACCTTCTCACAGTTTCACTAATCTCACAAACCATCTATATAAACCTACTTACAGATGAGCATCTGTCTTCTCCCTTGAGAATCACCTTCTCACAGTTATACTAATCTCACAAACCATCTTATAAACTTACTTACAGATGAGCGTCTGTCTTCTCCCTTGAGAATCACCTTCTCACAGTTTCACTAATCTCACACACAACCCATAGTATAAATGTTCTGAACGAACTTTAAAACAAACTAAGCCACTGAGGTGTTTATGATTGCTAAACATTCTCAATGAATTTAAACCTATTCCAAGGGCGGATCCAGGGCTTGTTGTCAGGGGGAACATGGGGGATAGGTTTTCATAAGGCTCCTTAAAGTATACATTTTAATAATTTTAAATATTCAAGATTTTAATTTATAATAATTCAAGTAATGATATCAATAATATTGCTAATTTATAAAAATAATTTGAATTAGTAATTATAATAAAAAAAGAGGACTTTTAAGGAAAAAAACCCACAATTTTGATATCAAAAAACATAAAACCAAACATCACCGTCACAATAAACATAATAAATTTGTACATGGGCCTAAGATGTTTTAGTATTAGTAGAAAAAATATGTATTTTAATACAAATAATTGGTTATCAAACTAAACTTAGTAATCTAACTACTGCAACATTTTAATTTTAAACTAAAACATTAGAGTTAAGTTTTTTCTTAGCACCTCATATTGCTACCGATTCGGCTTATATGCTAATGTACTAATTATGCTAATGGTTTTAGGGATTACGAAGGTTATATTTATAAGAAGTGTACCCACATTTGCATAAAGGAAGATTGGAAAACCATTTTGGGAAAACCACCCTCGGTACAATCGACTGAGATTCGAACCTCGATCTTCCTGTCATCGGCAGTCTAGCTTACTGTGAGAGTAGCGCCTTAGACCATGCGGCCACCGAAGCGGATTAGAGCTGAGTTTAAAGTGTTATTGATTAGGTCATGTAGAAAATAGGGCAGGGGAAATTTTAATAAGTTATTTACAACATTAAGGTAATGGTTTCAATATTTTTTATTATTTTCTATGCAGGGGATGGGGTACAATCGGCCCCCCCTGAATCCGCCACTGACTTATTCATGTCAGACTCATGTGTGTTTATATTTGTTTGAAAATTAATTTTGGAGGAAAAACTTAATAAGTTAAATGAAAGTCTTTGTCCCGCAATTTTTTTTTTAATTTCTCTTTATTTGGCCTTTCTTTGAGTAAGTTTGTACATCCCTGAGGTGCAAACTATCAAGGTAGGATGCCACCATTCAAGGTAAACATGGTGTACATGTTTCACAAATAGTAGAAATTGTTGATGCAGGGGCGGACTATTTGCTGTCAAATATCACAAGGACAAACAAAACTATTCTCAATGCAAAAATGTAGGCTTGAAACGATTTAACAGGCGCTACAAAAGTTCTAGTTGCGGAATGGACGGTAAGTAGAAATATAATAACTTTTCTTAATGTTATACAGTAATTAAATTTTTTTTTAGCCCTGCGTCTTAATACCCGTTTGGTTTATATGCTAGTAATTAGAATTAAAAGCACAAATATGGTATTAATATTATATTACCCGCCTTGGTGAGCTAACGCGCTAGTCGTGTTGAGCTCGACCGCCGAGGACGGGGAGATCGAGGTTCGAGTCTCGGTCGGGTGAATTGGGGGTGGTTTTTCCTAAATGGTTTTCCACTCTCCCTCCACGCAAATGCGGGTTCACTTCCTCTAAATTCAACCCTCCCAATTCCTAATCCATTAGCGTAATTAGTACTTTAGCGTATAACTCGAACGGTAGTAAGACGCGGTGCTAAATATTATTATTATTATTAAATATTATTGGAGTAATTTAATAAAAAAAAATATATTAATATAATTATATATTAATTACTATATATATTTTATATATATATATATATATAATATATATATAAATATGTTTTATAATTCTGATGAGTCACACACACCACGCTACTTTTAAGACTGGTGATGGCATGAAATGTTGAAAGATTTCTCATTATTGAACTGTTCAGTATATGAAGGCACAGTGGACAAAGTAGTCAACAATATATTTCATTTATTTATTTATTACCAAACTTTTTAATCCTTTTAAAATCTAATAGTTTTCATTTTTTTTAATGTTACATGTACCTTTTTAAACTTTATAAATATTAAATTCATGTTTTGAATATTCACTATTTTTTTCTATTGATGACAACTTTATAGTTATGATTTTAATTGTAAATTGTTCTATTGTTTTAATATTATTTATAAACTTCCAATCATTTATTATTAATTCTAATTATTATTGTCAAACATCAAAAGTAGAGATATATTGAACCGATAAAAGAATATAAACTTTTAAAATCATAAATGCTATGTTTATCATCAATATTGAAATAATTAAAACTTGATTTAAGAAGGGTTACAAAGTTTAAAAAGTTGTAAGAACATTTAACATAAGAGAAAATAAAATATTATTGTCATTCTAAGTTGCCCACCATGCCTTAATAAAAATGATAAGTTAATACATCATTTATGTTACATGAAAAACAAAATATCAAACTTTCATACCCGCGGTGATGGACGTGGTCTAAATTTCAAGATTATTTAGTTTGGTTTGCCAGTGAAAAGGAGATCTGAGTCTTTGAACCCTCGAGTGGGCGCGTTGGGTATAAAGCACCACATTTTTATATTTGTTAGTTTGATAACACTGGCAGCACCGGATAAGCTTGTTACTAAATTGCTTTTCCTTCTGTGTGACCTTGACTGCCTTTTTGGTATGACTGTAATTCAATGAATTGAATTATGTGTCTGTAAATTGAAGCGTTTGAAACTAACCCATTGTTTAGGCATGAACCCACTAATTACCCCACTCAAGTAACGCAAGTTTTTTTTAATTTATCAAATAGATTTTTGAACAAATATTCCATAATCAATCTTTTGCAGTCTTAAAACTATTAGTTGTATCTTTTTTCTATGTTTGTATATTAAAGCAAGGCTCCTGGCATAGTGTTTGGGCGTGTCTTTGTATTAAGTTAGTTTGGAAGTCGTGTTCCGATATAAATTAATAGGTTCTAGAAAGTGCATACACTCATAATAAAGACAAATATATATATATATATAATATATATATATATATATATATATATAATATAATAACTAAATTATATATCGTTTCTGGAGAACACAGAAACACACACATATATACAAATAAATACTACCCACATTTCACATCAGACGGAAGCACTGACTCCAACTCCACTCACCCAAAATTGCTCACGACTTCGATTCCACTGTCCTGGTTGTAAGTCATCGTACCCCTCCTATGCCTACACTCTCGACTGTAAGCATAACGAGGTCGGCTCACTTGTTCTGATGGAATGTTCTCGTCGTTGTTTGCAGGATGTGATGGGATGACGGAGAGCGTGGTACACGAGTGGCTGGCGGACTATGGATCACTCAGTCCGGTGGAGGTTCACAGTTTTGCCAGCAGTCTGGAACATGACCAGGAGGTAGTGGCTGCCATCTACAATGTCTTGGAGGAGAGGAGCAAATACCAGGATGTATGTCACACTCCTTTTTATTAGTATTTTCTTAAAAATTATTTTCCATAAATACTCAAGGTGGCAAACGCAAAATTTACTTTGGGTGTGTGAATATAATCAAAACACCTTCTAAAATGATACTTTATTGATGGGTATTTGAGGAGGGGGTGACGGGAGGCGGGGGGTGCATAGCCCCCTAACTCCCAAAGGCCAAGACAATTTATTAATTTCATTCCCCGCTCCCCCTCTTCATTTCAACTTCCACTTTACATTTCAAATTTTAAGATTTATTTGGTTATCTTGAGGTCTACTTATACCTGCTTGTCAAATTTAAATATTCTATCATTCCTAAAAGTTTTTATTAAACACTATACCCCTCTTTCCCGAGGCCCCATTTACAATTTAAGATATTATCTTATGGTCATTTGGCGTGGTACATTTACTTTCCTGCCGAAATTCAGTTTTTTACCACACTAGTAATTAGTTATTTCTATTAATTTTAGAAAATATAAGGCCCTCACCCCCATTTTTCTAACTACAATTTATAAATTTAAAACTTTAGGACTTATTTGGCTATCGGTTATCCAGAACTATCCTTTACCTGACTGCTGAATTTAAATTTTCTACCACACCTAAACATTTTTTTTTCTTATTATAACCTCCTCCTCGTATTTCCTGGGATCTCACTTGAAATTAAAAATGTTAAGACTTTAATAATAATTATTTGGAGTATTCCCTTTAACTGCCTGACAAGTTTCAATTTCCTACCACACTGATAAGTAGTAATTTATATTAGTATAGGAAGTTTTGAACCCCCCACCCTCTTTTCTTCAACAGATCTCTGACCCATTGTGTGAGTATCGTACACAAAAATGTCATATTCATATTCCATGACCCGAACAACACCCAGATATAAAATTCCATCGAGTTCAGAGGACATCAAATTACCCACCTCTTTCTTCCCCTCTCCAATCCCTTAGGGAATAAAATTTACAAAAAACCTCAAAAACCTTTCACAGAATTTTAGAAAACCCTTCATTTTAATTTTTAAGGCACTTTTTTTTGCTGGTTCAAAAGATACATCAGTGAATTTAAAAAAATTTCAACCCCCCACTCCCCTTTTCACTTCTTAGAGGTCGAATTTCAGAAAAACTCATCTTATCTATTACATAAGGCCAATAAGGAACCTTCCCCTAAAATTTAAAGTGTCCAGATTCGGGGTTGGGGAAATAGGGTATTTAGTGAGTCATTTGGCAAGTGGGTTTTTCATTTCATATGTATAGGTACAATTATTTGCAGGCTGAAAAATAGATTTGATAAATTGGGATCAATTATTTACACACATCATCAAGAATGCACAAAAGTGTGATACCCATTTTTTGAATTGGGGGTCGCATAAAGTCAAGATCCATCATAATCTAGAGGGCAAAATGTTTACTATTACACTAATTTTTCTATACAAGAAAGTATAGAAAAGAAAATTTCTCTGAGTAGGCAGACAGTCCTTCAAAACAAACGAAAGACAAGTAATTATCTCCAGGTAAAATATTTTGTTTGCTTCTTCGCACCGATCCTTGCCTTCCTCACAATAATCCTCAATCTTTCTCTAGTAGTTATGCACTAATCTTGTGGGTCATGAGCTTTTAAGAACAATAAGGACTTATCCGCCATTTCTAACTTAGTTCAATTCTGAATTTAAAATTTTTCCACGGTTAAACCTCACTCTTAGACATGATAAGAAACACTCAATATGGCCACCTTTGTCTGCATGCAAGCACTACAATGGAATGCATTTTTTAATGATGCATTCAATGACACATGACTGCAGACTTGCGTTCAGACCGAAGATGGACATTTTGAGGACTTCCTATAATGTTAAACAGCTCCACATTACTGGAGTACAAACATGAAACAAATTTCCCTTTGTCACCACTTTGTTTAGCTTACAATCTTTTACATTTGTAGCAGCCATTAATACTTAGACAGCTGAAATTTGTTTCCATATTTTTAGAGGTGTACAGATTCAGTAAAACCGATTACCGATACTGATTGTTTAAAATAATTGTTCATGCTACGATTTTATACCGATTAATCCTGATTATTGATTATGTATTAATAGCTAAATTGGGAAATATGCTTAAGAGAATGAAACAGTTAATGTAATTAATACAAAAGATTGTATGCATACAAAAAGATACTTTATGCATAGCCGGCAAAAGTTGGAACTAGATTGTTAGTTGTATCAACAGTATGAACTTATATTTCTTAATCTGATTATGTAATCTTTGCATAGCCCGCAACCCAGATGCAGTGTGTATATATATATTCTTTTTTTTTTTTTGCGATTTTGATCACTTAACTCCTGCATAGAAAATTTTGATTTAAATTATACTTTTAAAAAACACGATTAATCGACAAAATAATCGCCGATGCACTAATAATCGCCCGACAACGATTCACTGGTATTCGCATCAGTACACTCCTAATTTTTGTTATTTATGAAGAGCTTGAAGGGGTACATTGACTAAACCATAAAGCTCCAAAGGAATACACACCTGAACATGTTTGTTTATATACCTGTATCATGTTTTTCAGTTAATAGATCCTGTGTGCAACCAGTTGTTTCGGTTTCTACCGCTCCAGAGAAGCGGAGTTGCAGAGGTTCACTCTTCAGTTTCTTCCCACACTCATCTTCGTGTATCTTAACTCTCTTGCTCATGGCGACAAGAAGGTACACTATTAGTTTTTTTTATAACTGTTTTTCAATGCATTTTACATGACTGGGCGATCATTATCAACTAAGCCTTCATTATATGAGTCATTATTTATGAATTCAACAAAAAAAGTCTTTGCTATAACATAAATTTTTAATTCTGTCTCTCTTCCCATTAGGGATGTACACATATATTAATTACAATAATGGATTATGAATGAGGAAGGTACATTTTAGAGGAAATGTGCTCACACTTTCGTTGAAATTATATGAGAAAAATCACTATAAACACTCATGACCAGAATTCAAAACTTGATATTCACATCATCGGCATTCCAATAAGTAGCTAGAGTCATACTGTAGACCAGGAGTGGCCAGACTTTTGATGTAGGGATCTACTCCAGGGAAGAAAGATCCTTGTCAATCTACTACAGAACCATAGGAAGGCCTGAGAGTCGGCCTATTATTTAGCTTTTAGTATCTTTTTTGAGGATTAGTCTCTTATAGTCTCTTTTTTTTTACAGAATAAGTCTCTTTGCTTTCCTTTTTTGTGCCTTCAAGTAATCAAGAAATTAAAATTTTAAATTATGAGTCCAGGAAAAAAATTGGCTAGTAACAAAGTAAAGTATTACAGACAAAAATGCAAAATTAGGCAACTTTTGAAGCATCTTATCGTCTGTTCAAAGAAGCTAATGAATGAGTGAAGAGAGAAATGCTGAAAGAGGAATTTGCAGGAAGTTATTGCTGCACAGGATATGTTAAGAGGTCATTAAAACTATGCTTGAAATTAGAAACTCTTCAAAAAACTTTAGATAAAAGAAAAAAATAGTTTGAACACTGCTTTCTTTGCCAAAAAAACCTAAGAATTATTATTTTTTTTAATTGTAAATCATAGTTGTATCTCTCAGTTTTTCTGTCTTTTTCAGGAATAAAATTTGGCTATCTACATGATTTTTTTTTTGGTCAAAGTTGAAAATTAACAATATTGTTATACTTGTTTTTTCGATTCCCAAAAATTATCATTTCATTTGATAAAAGTAGCCCAATCACTATTTTTTTTTTTTAGTAACTAACAGGACCATCCAGGATCAGAAACAAATGAAACTTAGCCTAAAACACAAAATGATAAACCATGTAACCCCTGCGCCGCGCGCCTAACTCCTATGCATCGTGTTATACACACATGCTTTAACAGTTTTGCTACCTCGGCGCTGTACGCCGAAACTTTGGATATAATTTAATGGTATTAGCATAGCTTTCCGGATGTACGTGTAAAGGGATTTTGTAATACTTTGGTTCAAACAAGCAATATTTACAGTTTGGGCTCTGAGTCTTCCGAGCACCTGTAGACACACACGCACGCTCACACACACACCACACACACACCACACAAGTATTATATATATATTCTACCTATGATGTACTACATCATATTTTTTGGAAGTTTTGGAGTTAAAAAATGGTTGAATTTACAAACTTTTGAAAAATGTAAGTGGGAAGAAAAGTACTGGGTAGAAATTATTGTAAATGATCTCTTTTATATCAAGCAAAGAATTGTTTCAGTTTTTTTTAGTTGACTTGAGGTAATTTACATTAAAGTTTTGAGAGGAAAACTTTATTCGTTAATCGTCTAGTAGTTTTACAAAATGTGTGTACTTGTACACACCTTTTCACTTTTTTAAGGTCTCAGCCGACCCTTTTAGGTCGGGGGTATAAAAAAAAAAATTTTTTGGTGCGAAAACATGTGAGCACGAACATTTGACCGTATTGAGAAATTTGGCCCTTTGGTCTCTTTTCAATCTCTTTTGGTTCTTTTTAGTTCTTTTATTGACATTATAATTCTTTTCTCTCTTTTTTTGGGGGCGGTCTGCCCACTCCTTGCCCTGCATAGGCTTTCACACACTGAAACTGAGTTTTTCATCAAAACACATATTATTTAATTTCCCTGAAAAAAGTATTTTCTCACTAAACACTTGACTTTGAAGTTGATGCATGACACCGATAATCTTTGGATAGTTTGTTGAATGAGTGTTCAAATTACTTAGACATAAAGGAGGCGAGATTGTAATGGTTCATCAGTCAAACAGCTTCGATATTTAGATTTTCAATTGTTGATCTGAGGAAAAATCTGCAATAAACACTCTTTCATTTTCTTCCTCTCAATCTTTTTAATCGATCGACCAAACTAGGGTCGTGGTTCGACCAGTAGACCGCGATCGACTGTTTGGCCACCTCTGCTGTAGATTCTTCGACCACTGAAGTAATTTACACCATTTAAATCATGATGAAATTTGGACTAAACTTAGTACCCGGTCTTCTTTAGCTTAAACCCCAATTTTTACATTTAAAAACAAACCATACATCCTGGACATATTACATCCGAGAGTAGAAAAATAAACATTGAATATTTAACGATTTTTGTAGTGGATGTAGTTTTGGTCACAGGAGAGCTAAAAAAAAATCCATTCTGGCTAGATAGCAAGATTACATTTTTTTTATTACAGTCAAAAACACTTAAAAAAAATAGTTCAAAGTAACTATTTTATGAACTTAAATCTTAATTCCAAATTCGTTTTATCTTATTATTGGTATCATCATCACTTTATCTAAAAATCCTAGATCTCAAATTTGATTACAAAGCTTAGAAAACATGATAGGGTGAAGTAGGGCAATGCATTTTGGGTTTGTTCCTTTTATTTGTTCCTTTATCTTCTTCCATACTGTATATAATAAGATTCACAATTTAAAAACATTTTTTCTACTTTATTTTAAATTATACATTTTTAAACCCCTGAATCTTTAGTAGTCTTAAAAATTCAAAGGACTCACACCTAATTAAAAAATATTATTAGCTTTAGATACATAATTATAACTGTGTCTTCAACAAAGAAAAAGAGAAAGTACCAACTGATATAAACGTGTTCTATGTTTGTTAATTTTAAAACCAGTTTTACTATCACCAATTCACTTTGTTGTCAAAGTAGACATTTTATTACATGTTAATTTTTTTTAGTGTCTCCATCCTTGAACTCATCAAGGAAAAACAACCACGTCCGTGGCTGCATGGTTTAAGGCGTTACTCTTGGATTGGTGATGACAAAGGCTCATTCTTTCTGATGTACTGAGGGTGTTTTCCCCCCAAATTGTTCTCCGATCGCTGTCCATTCAAGTGTGGATACATTTCTTCCCGATTAAAACCTCCTTAGCCTTTACCCCATTAGTGTATATATGTGAATAACTGTAATAAAACAAAGGGCGAAATTGAGCGGAATAATGAAATTCTATTAACGATTTTGTGAATTTGGTAAATAATGACGGACACTTAGAGAGGAACATGTAAAACGGAACGAAGAACATAAAAGACAAACAAGGAAATGGACATGGGATGCAAGTATATAATATATCACTTAAGGGAAGAACCTCTTTTCATTTTTTTCTTAGCTATTTTGTTATACATATTTGGAAGAAGGTATAGGAAAGGTGGATAGAAACATATAAAAGGGACGAAACACCAATATGGCTTTTACAATGAAAAGAAGAACACAATTCACACTTTACATTGCTGCCACTGGACAAGAGGTAATGACTGTCTTTGAAGAAAATTGATTGTGACCACCAAATCCTCGACCCACGTTTCGTTTTATCGAAACTCATCAGGAGGGAGTGCAGATACACAACGTAACATCCTAAAAAGAAGAAACCAAAACGGTGAACTGATGGTACTAAGGGTAGTGTCAGACTTCTGTGTGAGGAATAAGGGGTTTAATCCTCGTCCTGGAACAGATTTATTGGGGACTTGCCAAACCTTACCTATCACTCTGACATACTAAAAATTATAAACTTTGGGTTGGGAAATAGGGCTCACTTTTGGTCATTCCATTAAATTTTGTGGTCCCCATTTTCACCATTCAAACATCCTACATTTACACATTAGCGTAAGTTGGTAAGCCGAATAGAGGAATAACCTGCTTGTGCTGAATTAGATGAAAATTAGGAAGAAGAAACCAAAAAAAGATTTTGAAAGAATCTTAAACATATACCAATCGAGTGATATGTTATTATAGAGCTGTGAAAAAAAGGAGAATTGATTTTAATAAATACCCAATAAATCTGGTTATGTGTTCGTTATTACATTTCAGGCAGTTGTTTTTAAATTTACTTTATATTGAATTCACTGAGCATTACTTAAACTTTGGGTGATAGTGTTCGGTTGAGTTTAGGCATTTTTGAGTTTTTTTTTTTTTTGGTGCAAACATAATTTCTACTATTAATCTTCTATAATTTACATTAGTGGTTTAAGTTGTCGACATATAATCTAAGACAGTATCCTTAATTTGTTAGATGTAGTCGGAAACATTAGGAAACAACTTCTTACCGACAAGATTTAAAATTATCAAAATGAAAGACTAATGCGCTGACTGATATTCAATTTGAATTACATGCATTGAAAATCTACTTATGTGTTATGATATTGAGTTTTTTTAAAAATTGTTATTATTTAATTTAACTGACAGATTTACTAACTTGTGTGATGGCTACCCATCCTTAAGTACTAATTACGCTAATTGGTTAGGAATTGGGGAGGTTGATTTAGAGGAAGGGAACCTGAATTTGCGTGGAGGGAGAATAGGAAAACTATTTAGTGAAAAACAACCCCCCAGTTACTTGACCAAGATTTAAACCTCGATCTCCTTGTCCTCGGCAGTCTAGCTCAACACGAAACTATTGTATCAGCTAACTACGCCATTGAGGCTTGTATTTTAAACTGAATTCAAATAACTATAAAATGTGATTTCTGATTGTACATTTGATAATAGCTGCACAAAAAAATGCAGCCGCTGTGAACTTAACAAATTTTTATTATTTACTTTTTATAGAGCTGCCGAAGTGTGGAAACTCTTCTTATCGGGTTGTACAATCTGGAAGTGGTGAATGAAAATGGTCAGCCCAAAGTTGTGTCTTTCCGCCTGCCCTCCTTGGCACAAGCCTCCATTTATCATGAGGTATGGCTATTTTTGTTAGTAGAGACGTCTCGATTTTTGTTCTTAAATTTTAACCTCAATTTTTCATTTCTTGTTAAATATTACTAAAGTTTACAATTTCAATCTTTTTCCTTGCATCCAACGTCACATTAAAAATTAATTAATTAAATTTATGTGTCATACTGTGATGTATTTAAGAAAAAAGACTAATATTGCTCTGTTTGATTTATGTAAGTTCAGTACAACACAAAGGTTGTTTTTTAGTTCATTTAAAATTTACAGGTATTTAAGTATAACAGGGGGAAACAACACAAAAAAAACCTAAAACGATAACAGTAAAAAATAACACAATTTGAGAACCTGTTTTGATTGAAAACAAGAACTTTCATTTCTGGTATTTAGAAAGCTAAGATTTTAGGCATCGCCAATCACAACTGATTTCCAATTACAGCGGACACCTCCCAGATCAAGAAAATTACATTAATATGAATAATATTTCATTTATTTATTTATTTACCAAACTTGTATAATCCTTTTAAAAACTAATAGTTTTAATTTTTCTTATTTTACATGTAATTTTTTTAACTTTATAAACATTTTAATCAAGTTTTGAATATCATATTTTTAATTTTTTTATTTTAAAATATATATAGGCCTTTATAAATACTAACCATAGCCAAGAAATTATCTTTACTTCCAAAAACAGTTGACACACTGTGTTTCTAACAGTCTTTCTGTAAATTCAAGTGTTTGTGTCATCTGGTGTACTTTCTCTTCTTTCTTTCTTGCTTTTATGTTTGATAAAGGCGACAATGCCAAAATATATTCTATTTGTGTTTAAATGTGTGTGTGACGTTCTACTATAGAAGACAGAAGAAAGGAAGATGTCACCTTTGTGCATTGGATTCTTCCCACATTTTTCCTCTTTCCCTAGGGAAAGCTTTCTTCATCAAATTTACACTTATAAGTTTATTTTCTCTTTTTCTTTAGCTTTATCAATTTCCTTTATTATAAAATAATGTAGCCATTGGGCCACCTCATTTTTTAAACATAGAGTAAGTAAATAAGGAAGGAAGTAAAACCTCTTTTTACTTTTTTGAGATATTTTGTTATATTTGGAAGAAGGTACAGGGAAGGTCAATAGAAAATATAAAAAGGATGAACACAATATTGCTTTTAAAAAATATCATGGCTCACACTTAAAAATGCTGCCAGTGGACGAAGAGGTAGTAGCCGCCCCTTGAAGAAATTGTTTGGTACTGCCCATTCCCCTAACCTAGGTTTCATTCTACCGGAACCAATTAGAGAGAGTGTGAAACCTGAACATACTCTGTTCCTCATGCATGTTCCTCTCTAAGTGTCCTATTAATTTCTTACCATTTTCCTTTTTATCCCTCTTGTGTTTTTATGGTTTCCTCTTTTAGGTACTTGTGTCGCACGTTTCACAGTCCCTCCTGATGAGTTTCGACAGAATGAAACCTAGGTTGAGGGATCGGTGATGGTGACGATTGATTTCTCTTCATTATCTCTTTGTTCAGTGGCAGCAATTTAAATTGTGAGCTATATTATATGTTATAAAATCAGGGTTCCTGCGTCGTGGAAAACCGAAGAATTTTAAAATATTTCTTCTAGGCTGGAAATGTTATGAAATTTATATTTTTCCTATCTTTTCTTGGAATTGTTTAGGTTGTCTTGAAATCCTTTGTCCCCCCCCTTTTTTTAAACAGGTCAGTAAATTATCATTGTAAAAATTAGATAACCTTTATTATACTTGTAACTAAGAAATAAAAGATAATTAAAACATAATTATATTAAAGACTATTTGCAAGTGATTTCTTTCTTTCTGATATTTAATGCTCGCTTTCTAAACCAACGATTATATCTGTACACGACTTATAAACTAACTTATATCTAGAACAGACACAACGTCCAGCCCCCACAGTTAATTATCTCTTAAAGGGGAAACCCACATTTCACCAATGATTACTTGCAAGTGAGTTTTGTCATGTTTTAATTATTTGAATAACTCGTTGCGGCATAGATACATTAAATAAAAGTAAAAGGATCGGAAAGGTGCAGGTGTAGGGGAGTTAGGAAGCCTGCATTAAAAATGTATGTATAAAAAAATATATATATAATGATATGTGTTTTGCCAAGATTACTCTATACATTTTCCTGAAGGAATTGTATAAAATTCTTGAAAAGTCCTTAAAATGTCTTGGAAAAAATTTCATGATTTTGTGTAGGAACCCTGAAAATGGGTGTTGTGTTTCAGCCCATGAGCTTAGCCCCAGCCTCCCCTTACGGAGAGCGCGTTGCGGAGGCTTGAAGAGTGCAACACAAAGCTAGTGAACTGGGGGCCTCTGCCCCAGGTGGAGGTTCTCAATGCTCAGAACAGACTCAAGGTGATGACGGCGCTCCTGTTTGTCTACAACCAGCAGCTCAGTCTGTTACACAAGTCTGCACTGGAGCATCTCTGCAAGGTCACTTCTAAGTAAGGAGACAGAGAAAGGGTCTTTTAGGAAATACTGACGACACACATTTTTGTGTTAACATTGATAGGATTATACTTAACGAAGTCAAATTCTATACTCTAAATTAGAGATGGGTCAAATCTTATATTTCTTGAATCTGAATCGAATTTTTTTTTCTTTCAGATCTCGAATCAAAATTTGAATCTTTACAAATCTAAAATTTAAGTTAAAGTGAAAATATTTAAAATTGAATTTAGAAAAAAAAGTTGTTTAAGGAATAATGCCACTGATAAATACTATTTTGTTTATCATGTCTTTGACGTCATTAACAACAAATATAACCCTTTTTTTAGTTAGTTAATACAATTTTGCTCTTTTTTATTTTTTTATTTTACCAACTACATTATATATATAATTCCTTTTACCAATTCCTTTAAATTGCTATTTGAAGTAAGATCTATATAATTGTATTGGTGATACTATTTTGATATTTTTATGAATCTCGAATCTCTAAAATACCATAGGATTCGAGGAATCAAGGATTAGAGCGTTCCATCCCTATCCTAGCTTCTTACTCATATTTAAAGAATCAAGAATCGATATTAAGGATGTTGCCTACCTCTGACTCAGCGGCATGGCAAGATAGGATTTTATATGTTAATTTATTTGTGTTCTATTCAACTAATTTTAAAGATATAACATAGAACCAAGACCTTAAATTCTTAAATAATTCTCGAAATAATCGTGCATTGTCACAAACTTTTTTAAAATCTTGAAGTAGTTTTTTTTGTAAACAACTTTTTTTTATACATTCTCTCTCTATAAGGAAAACCTCTTTTCTCTTTATGAGGTAATTGTGTTATATTTGGAAGAAGGTACAGGAAAGGTGGATAGAAAAACATATAAAAGGGAATGAACACAATTTGACTTTTACAATTAAAAATAAAAACACGGTTCACACTTTACACTGTTGCCACTGGACAAAGAGACTATGGCTGCCTCCTCTTTCAGGAAGTTGAGTTGCGAGTTTAACAACCCGCTCCAGACGAGTTTCGATAGAACGAAACCTAGGTCAAGGGATTGGGTGGTAACGATCGATTTTCTTCAAGAGGCAGCCATTACCTCTTTGTCCAGTGGCAGCAGTGTCTAGTGTGAATTTTGTTCTCTCTATTTTAAAAGCCATATTGTGTTTGTTACTTTTTTACGTTTCTATCCACCTTACCTGTACTTTTCCCCAAATATAATACAATTACTTTATAGATGGTCTATAACTCCAGATGTTTGGTTTGTCTATAAAAATGGCCTATAGCAACCTAAATGCCAGGATGGGGTTTAAAATGTTCATTTAATTATGTCTGTCTAAAACAAGACACAATAAAAATTTAATTTTAAAATGCAAGTCAATACTTTCCAGGTGTAAATAGTAGAACGAGTGTAAATACCGGTCAGTGGAAGATAGGGAACGTTATCAGCGGTTAAACGAGAGCCCTCGCAGGCTGAATTACTAATTTTACCCTCCCTCGTTATATTTCGTACATTAGCGTCTAAGTGTAATAAT
The DNA here is from genome assembly GCA_033556935.1 of Timema podura. NCBI lineage: Eukaryota > Metazoa > Arthropoda > Insecta > Phasmatodea > Timematidae > Timema > Timema podura. Next base: position 27,045,401 of record JAVRXN010000006.1, read on the forward strand.
GTAAGTGCTTAGGTACATCAAGTTAAGATGCAACTCGCTTTGCAATATAACTTTTAATTCGCCAAATAGTTGGGCTCTGTGAGTGCTCGGATTTCGAGCTTTGAGCTGAGATCATCATTAAAGCTTGGGATCGAGATCAAAAGTTTTGTAGTCTAAAAATTTTTAACTTCCTCTTGATGTACATACAAATCATTTTTTAAAACGCAATGGTAAGTAAAGGCTCTTTAATTTAGATGATAGCAATAGTATCACTGATGAATCATTCGGTGAATTAAATTTGTAAAAGTAATATCAAATTTCACATTAATAACATAAAAGAGCTTTAAACCCTTTCATCCGGAAAATTAATTCAATATTTATTCCATTTTTAAATATTACCCTCGATTAAAGTTGCATTACCATGACAAGGTAATGAACATAAAAATAGTTAAATAAATCACGCGATAGTAGTCAATGTTATCAGTGTGTGGTAGTTTAGAGATTAACCTCAATAAATATAAGTTATTTCATCACGACACAATCCTCCAAAATTAAAAACTCCTCACCGCTTGGGCTCCACCCAGACAATTTGACTCCCGGTTGTGCCACATTAGTATTGTAGTAGGGGTGTCGATTGTGCACTTTGTAAAAAGGGAGTTAACACTTGTCTCTTAGCTCTCAATTTCCATTAAATTAAATTTTAGATTTTTTTCCATAAGAATATTAATTTGTAATATACACCTTGCTTATCGTGAAAGAAGTATTTTCTCCTTGATGGATTACACTATGATCCTCTCTTATAAGCTACACCATAGTGGAAACATGCACGCTAAACTTGCTACCTTTCAGGGTAGACAGAGGAGGGTACATAGCAGCTCGAAATGCCAATAATTAAACACAAATTGAGTAATTTCAATATTTTTGTTATTGAAGCTTCGTAATTATCAAAGCTGAGATTTTTTTATAAATCAAAGTCGAGACTGATACTTTTTTCAAGATCATGTTAAAGTTTCTAAGCGTACACACCCCTGTACTAAGGATGGTACCCTTAAATCCTCAAGGATAGTCTAGACTCAAGGATTAAAGAAAATATCTAATTTAAGACTCACATTTTTTTTTTCAATTGGCATTTGTTTTAAAGCTCAACTACTGTCTATTGGTGGTTCAGAACCAACATAATTAGAGTAAAAACTCAACAACCAGACCCAAGACCATTGATTTAACATTTTACTGAATGTATGAATGTTATAATGAATGGCTTGTAAGAATCTTTTCTTAACATTTAGTTAACATTTATATTTTACCCTTATATTTTTATTTCTTCAAAGGTTCATACTTTTTTTTTTTTTTTTTTTTTTTCAAAATTCAGGATTAAAGAGAAATGAAGATTTGGACTCGAGATTCAGATTCGTAAAATAGTGGATTCGACCCAACTCAACCCTTTATTATCGTTTCAAAGTTAACTTCTATGCCTCTACTATTTAATGAATGAAAAAGCTATGAAACCAACTTAATAATGTATGTTTCGAGGCTGGTGACCCAGGGGTTCAACAAACCGGGGCACCACCAACGCTCGTCATACGGCAGTGACTCTAGCTTCGTGCCGCGACTCCTTCCGAGGATCCCCGTCAGCTCCCAGTTCCTTCTAGAGTTCATGCACGGAATATACTTTGCCATGTTCAACGACTTCAGCTACATCGCTACCCAGGTATTGGAGGACGTCTACAACCGCTGCTGCTTTGAGAACTATTCGGACGTCCTTCTGGTGACCACCGCCATCAGGAACTCTCTTCATGTCAACCCTTCAGGTCTGGATAAAAGTCTGATACCCTAATATCTTCAATAACTAGTCGACCTCTTTTTGCCATCGGGCACATTTTCAATATTCTGGTTATAAAATACTCTAGCCAACTCACACATATCTTTCAACATTTAAAATTTTACTAAAAAAAATAAAAAATATTGAACTTAAATACAAATAAATAAAATAACACTTATACTCAAAATAGAAGATTTCTATAAAAAAAGTTGTCACTTTTTATAAAATAAATAATTTGTAAGCTCAAATTTTAAGTAATCTAACCTAGAACTATGCCTATATCAATGCCTGGTTTAAAAAAATGTTGAATAACTAAACTTTAAATAATAACAAACTCTGAAGAAAACGGTGAAAAAATAGTAATAAATACTATATAAACGTTATTAATAAAACAAGCTCCCCCCCCCCCCCCCCCCCCTCCTTCTGTGGTTGATTGGTTTAAGGCATCACTCTCGCAATAAAGTGAACCACCAATTACTGGGAGATGGAGGTTCAAATCCAGTCAGGTTTACTGTGTTTTTATTTTCTAAAATGTTGGTCACTCTTCCTCCACACAAATGCGGGTACACTTCCTCTAAATTAAACTTTACTTATTCCTAATATTAGCGTAATCGGTACATACATGTACAACACTGATGGGTAGTAAGACGCATTGCTAAAAAAGATATTTTGTAAATCTTTAATGCCATCTGTTGAGTAAAATATAAATTATAACATAACATTTATGATGCAGTCATGTCGTGCCGGTAATTTTATGTGTCGCTAAAAGACAAGAATAAGCAAGCGCCGATGGATTGACTTTGTGGGTGATCTCACCTTCATTTGACACGCCGATCCATCGGCGCATTGATGGTTTAAGGGTTTAAATAATATGTCCCAAAATAAAAAGAGTTTACTTTTTGAAATTGATGCAAATATGAAATTAAAACACACCGACACTAGTTCACAAACATTTCCTCGGTTACTGGAAGACTGAACAGGAAATGGCTACAAGGATACCAACTTTGTGTGTGTGCAGAATGAAAACATCTCTAGTACCTAAAAAATCTCTTTTGGGTTCTGTTCTCGTTGTATTTGGATATCATTGAGATGTTAAAAAGCTTCAACTGGGATTAAGTGTGGGCTAATTCACTTGCACAGAACTTGGAGTTGCAAGTGTGGGCTAATTCACTTGCATAGAACTTGGAGTTGCAAGTGTATAATTATAAGCTATAAATAGTGACTTAATGATTTCACTTCATAGTTTGAGTTATAGGCCTAAGGGGTTGTAATTTCTACTTTATGCTTTTTACCAGTGATGTGTGTTACTTAAAAATTGGAAAAATTGAGTACTTGGAATTTTTGATTATTTCTCAAAAATTTCTAGGTTAATTAATTTAATTCAATTTTAAGGTATCATTTTATAGCAAATAGTGTCCTTCATTATTTCCTTTTTTTTAATTAAAAAAAAACAACACACCATACAATCATGTTAAATATATTTAAAAATCTGATATGTTATTATAATTTTTTTTACAAAAATAAAAAAAATTCTTAAAATTGTATGTTAGTGCTTTGATATAGGCCTATAAATGGATTTATTACAGAAATTAAACTTGAAATATTTCAAGTAAAAATTTTGCTTTATATTACTAGAACTAAAAAAATCGAGAAGTTTTCATTAAAACTGGATTTAAACCTGACTCTTAAGATGGGGTGCTAGTGAACGCGAGTTTAGTGTATTGATTTTGCAGTTTTTATAGCATAAATCTTTTTTTGCCAAAATAAATCAAATATTTCTTCTATAGTAACATATAGTTTAGTTTTCTGCACATTCTAATCTCAACAGTTCTTGAATATCTGTCATGAGCATAGCGGCATTTGGTGATAAACTTTTTAAATAAAGAGAAAAAGTCATTAAATTACAGGACACCTTTGATAGATATTCAAGAACTGTTGAGATCAGGATGTGCAGAAAACTAATCTCTATGTTTTTATAGAAGAAATATTTGATTTATTTTGGCCGAAAAATGTTTATGCTATCAAAACTTAAAAAATACTGCCCTAAACTCATGCTCACTAGCACCCCATCTTAAGTTAAAACCAGAATTTTAACATATGTATTTTATTATTATCGTCATCGCCGTTGCCACTCTAAATATTTCATCGTGTACATCTCATATGAATGTCTAGCTGTACTAAATTGCATCCCCATACAACAATTACTTTACCCTAACAATGGTACGTAAAAAGTATACAATAGCAAGTTTGACCCCCTTTAACTGGTGAACTGAAATGATTTCAAACCATTGGCTCACTATTTTATAGCTTATAATTATACATTTTTAAAAAATTGTGCACTACAATTTTACCGTCAAATGACCTGAAGTCTCAAGACTCGAACAGGGGATCACACAGTTAAAGGTGCTAGTCTCACAATAGACTGGTTTGTTGTTGACAACGAGGTCGAGAATCAAATCTCACCAGGTACAATTTGTATTGATTTCCCCAGCCCTTTTTCATGCTAATGCACCTCCTCGCAACCTCTTTCCTCCAAACCTCTATTTTGAGGTTGGTCAACTACTTTATTTTACAAATCTGAATTTTGATTTTTTTATATATATACAAATCTCAAATTCATAGCTAAATACTAGAAAAAAAACACGGTAAAAGTAACTTTAACCATAGATTTTTAATAAATCATTAGGTGGTCCGACACTTAACTAAAGGATTCTGGGTTCAATACTTTCCATTTCCGAAAAATTTATCATGAGTTAAATTTGGATTACCCTTTTTGCAATGATGAATTAACAGGGGTAGCAGGTGGGGTGTTGTGTTTGCTCTAGATTTAGGTTAATTTATAAGTCGTGTTCTAATTTAACCAGTAATTTTAGAATGCGCACACTAAATACCTAAAATAAAAGTTATAGAAAATATAAATAGTGACTATATGTAAAGGTTATTTGGAATAGAGTACTAGGCTAAATCATGGTGTAAATTAGGAGGGATAGCCAGCACACTTACTTGGTGATACTGGAGTAGAAACACTTAAACACTAGAAATACTAAAAAAACACAAAACATTTTTAAGGACAAGCTTTCACTGTCACAGACAGCTTCATCAGGTCAAGAGAGTAGACTGATGCTCTTGGTTGAACTGAAAGGTTGACTGTCCACAGCTGACTGTTTTTCAGTTATGATATCACTGTATGATGGCAGCACTTTGAATAGATAGATAGATAGATAGAAGAAAAACTATAAATTGTGTTATATAATGTATTATTATCATCGTGACATTGAATGTAATAATAAGTGTGCTGGTAGGAAGGAGAGGAATTACCTAAGGTTGAGGTTCGGGGCTTGTCTGGATTTGATGATATATTGATGGGCCAGTCCCATATCTTAGTTGTGAAAGGTTGCATATTTCTTTGTTCAGGGATTTGACCACCTTGGTTGTGTAACAGTGATTAAAGTCCAGATTATGGGTTTCGGCATGTGATGCTACGGGTTTATCTTTATTTTCCATATTTGTTTTCCTGTCGATGACCATTCATTCTCCTTCTTAGTGTTTCTGTTGTGATACCATATATTGTGCTTGTCACTGGTTGCATTCCAGTTGGTAGATGAGGTTTTCAGAATCACAAGTATGGTGGCCTTTTATAGGATATTTATTTTAGTAAGAAAGAGAATGAATGGTCATCGACATGACACAAAAATTAAAATTAAATATAAGACTGTATCATCACATGCCAAAACCCATAATCTGTACTTTAATCACTGTTACACAACCAAAGTGGTCAAATCTCTGAACAGAGAACTATGCAACCCTTAGCAACTCAGGATATGGGAACTGGCCCATCAATATATCATCAAATCCAGACAAGCCCCTAACCTCAACCTTAGGTAATTCCTCTCCTTCCTACCAGCACACTTATTATTACATTCAATGTCACGATGATAATAATACATTATATAACACAATTTATAGTTTTTCTTTCTATCTATCTATCTATCTATCTATCTATTCAGTGCTGCCATCTATACAGTGATATCATAACTGAAAAACAGTCAGCTGTAGACAGTCAACCTTTCAGTTCAACCAAGAGCATCAGTCTATCACTTGACCTGATGAAGCTGTCAGTGACAGTGATAGCTTGTCCTTAAAAATGTGTTTGTGTGTTTTTTTAGTATTCTAGTGTTTTAGTGTTTCTACTCCAGTATCACCAAGGTAAGTGTGCTGGCTATCCCTCCTAGTTTACACCATGACTTATGTAAAGAAAGATTTTTTTCTCTATAATTCATTCATTTTAATATTAAGTTTAGTGAATATCAACACACAAGTAACAAATCATTGTAATTACCGTTATGTCCATATGGAGGAGACCCCAACTCAACTAATTGAAATTAATCGAGTTTAGTTTTTTGTTTGTTATCAGCCCGTTTTACTACCTGTTCAGGTTATACGAATTATGATAATTATTCTAATGAGATAGGGATGACAAAGCATTCTAGAGTTAAGATACCCGCATTTGTGAGGAAGGAAAGTGGGAAACCATTTATGAAAAACCACCCTCAGTAGACATGACCGGGATTCAAACACCGATATCCCCATCAACAGCGGGCCAGTCTTAACACATGAGTGATGCCTCAGTTTAGTGTTTAATTAAATGTCTGGTGTCTAGTTTTTATGTTTTTACAATAATTATTCTGGGCTGTATCATAATTAAGTATGATAAGAGCTCTAAAACAAATTCTGATTCAAAATTAAAAAAAAAAAGTTTTGAATCCTCAATCACAGATATCCTCCAGGATTGAAGCTATCCACTTTTCTTTGTTTAAATTGTTAGTAACCATGTTATTAACTGTCAACAATAATAAAAATATAAGGATGTAGGAAATATAATAGGATACAACTGTGAAGTAAATATGTGTTGTTTTTTTTCCGCAGGCCAACCGTGCGATGGTCCGATGGGTATCAGTGTCGCTTTGTCGCCAGCGACCACAACGGTGACTACCGTGTCTAAATCGATGATAACCAAGCCTCGTTCCGCACAAAGAAGCTCCCAGGTATGTGTGGTCCACATTCTATCAAATGTAGCGGATTAGTCTTACAATTGTATGTGTTGTTGTGCATCGTGTTTTGGGACCTGTCGCAGTCCTGAAGAGATTTAGTTTGTTAATGGTTTCCATCTATCTGGACCAGCCGGGAAAAAAAACAAGGAATTCCACTAAAAGGTTAAAAAAAAAAAAATGTGCATCACATTAATCTACAAGCTAGTGGTGTGCGACGGCCATTTTTTCACTTAGAAGCGAACTCGATTCGAATATAAAAAAATATTCTCTAAGCCAAATTATAGTTTGAATATTTCTTGTTAATTGTTTTATGCTTTAAATAATTACTGTGACTATTTATTTAACTTTAATACACTAAAATCACTTAAAAGATAATTTAATTCCCAATATTTTTTTTTGTAAGTCTCAGATTGGCAAAAATTGAACATAGTGGGCCAAACCCTGCCCAACTATACATGGGTTGTTTACTCTTACAAAGTGGTGTAACCGCCTTGGTTTAGATGAATGTTGTTGCATTTCTGTTTATTGACCCTCCTTATATCTTGGTCACAATTAGCTATTCATAACCTTATATTTAGAGATATGTAAGTGATTTATTCTGACAGTTTCCTTTCCTAACTTATATTACATAAATATTTAGCAGATCTGTAAAGCCTACCAATATACTTGTCACACATTGAGATGCAAAGATAATAGGACATTTTTGTTATCATAACATGACTAGGTTAATTGGCTTAAAAAACTAACAAAATTCAAACAATGGAAATGCTTGTAGTAAAAAATGTCAAGATATGCTTGTTCAATAAAAGATTATTTATAGTCAAATTCATTAAAACATAACATTTATTGTCATAGTTTAAAATAACAGTTTAGATTATTTATAGTCAAATTAATTATAACATTTAAAACATAATGTTACTGTCATAGTTTAAAAGAACAGTTTAAATTATCTATAGTCAAATTCACTATAACATTTAAAACATAATGTTACTGTCATAGTTTAAAAGAATCATTTAAATTATTTATAGTCAAATTCATTAAAACATGATGTTTACTGTCATAGTTTAAAATTACAGTTTAGAATATTAACATTTGAGTATTGTTATAAAAAGGTTTTAAAAAAGTATAAGAATGTTGAATGATGTAAATATTTGTGCAAACGATCGTTCAACATTTAATGTCATTTTCAGTCTGTGATATAAAAAAAAGGGGGTAAATGTTTTAATATTCCAACAAAAAAAGTCGTAAATGTATAGATATAAACTTGAGTGAGCTTCTCATAAAGCCCTATATGATCAAATCATGATAGATTTAAATAAATATAAAACTTTTAAACATTCCTACTAGGGCTGGGCCGATGCCGATTAATAATCCGATCATCGGCCGATTATCGCATAACCGGTGATTCCGATGATCGGTGTTTGAATCTCCGATTATTTATGCCGATTACTCAAAATGTGTGTGAATATTTTAAGTCCTAAAAAATAATATTTTATCTCTGCTCTCTCGTATGAGATCTTTGAATAATTAGCTTGTTCTTAGTGACTTAAGTTTGAAATAAACAGCACATCCAACATTCCAAACAAAATATATCAAAATAAATATATTTACCATAGGTCTTTTTCCAATTTATACACGTTATTAGAAATAAAAATACTCACAAGTAACAAATCTAATAATCATAAAATAAAATATTAGCAGATTAGTGTTGTTTTATTTCGATTTGTTAAATATGCCTAAAAAATGAAACATCGGGCGTAATAATCTCGCTCATGCACACATTTTGTTTTAAATGGAAACAGTTTTTCTTTTAATGCAAGTACAAAACTTTCCACTGGCAGGGAATTTGTTTCGCTCATATTTCAATATGAATTGAATTAGTATATATTAATATTTAAATTTTACATTTTCTTTAATAGTTAAAAGTAAATTAAAATAAGTTTTAAAGTATTTCTTTAAAAAAAACACGAAAAATAACTTTCGTTGCACATTATGTTATTTATTATTTATTTTATCATATTGAAGTAGAGATGGGCAAAATCGTTCTTTTAAATGAAAGATTCATTGTATCTGGTTCAGTTCAATGATCCGTTCATTTTGACCCGTTCACCGTTCATTCGATTTTTCAAAGGTAGTTCCTATTTAATTGTAGTTAAAACAATGTTATCTTTCATTAAGATTATTTAAATTGTTATTAAAAAGATCGGATTACTGTTTAAAAATGGTGATGCCTTTTTACTATACTTTTTTTTAAGAAACCACCTGTTTCTATACGATATTAATATTTAGTAGTTAAATTATGATGGAATGCTTTCTAGAATCACAAAAACCTATATTATGATATATCTAAATCACAATTCACAAAAATATTACGATTGTTAAAAATTGTTTAATATTGAAGCCATATTTTAATAGACATTGGGTGTAAAAATTCCTATTTCATCTAAAAACAACATAGATGTAGGCCTATTCTCCTTGTGTGCAAAAATATGTGTGCCTTGATTATTTTTTATCATTAAAATTAAATTGAAATTTGCTGATTATGATTTGTCTAATGAAAGGGTCAGTAGGCCTATTTAATCATAAATGTGAAATCATATTCTAATTATCTAACATGTACCGGTATATTTGCTATTTATTAATGTGATTTGTTTTTGTTTAATGACAGGTTCACTTGTCCTAACAATAACAATATAAAATAATAATTAAACAACCTTTACGTTTTAAAAGTTTATATTTAAATATTGTTAAAACAAAGCTATATTGGACATTATAAAACTAGTAAAAGTAACTTTTTTTTTTGCTTTAAGGGTCATTTTACTTTATACACTTATTAAAATTGAAACCAAAAATAATCGGCATCGGTGATCGGCCTAATCGGCAACAAATGATCGGCATCAGACTAATCGGCAAAATAGCTGATCGGCCCAGCTCTAATTCCTACCAAAAAATAAATAAAAAATTTTAACATTAAAAAAGATAGAAAGGGAAAAAAAGTACTTTAGTAATGAAAAAAAACACGACAACTGCACAATTCACATACAACATCCAGACAAGTAGAGAGAAGAATAAACAATGAGTCATTCATCACCAGACACACAATACATCACAGTCTTATACAACCAACATCCAGACAAGTAGAGAGAAGAATAAACAATGAGTCATTCATCACCAGACACACAATACAGCACAGTCTTTTACAACCAACATCCAGACAAGTAGAGAGAAGAGTAAACAATGAGTCATTCAACACCAGACAAACAATACAGCACAGTCTTATACAACCAACATCCAGACATGTAGAGAGAAAAGTAAACAATGAGTCATTCATCACCAGACACACAACACAGCACAGTCTTATCCAACCAACATCCAGACAGTTAGAGAGAAGATAGAGACACACATTACAGCACAGAAATAATCTTACAACAGCTGGAATTTGCCGAGCCTTTCAAGTTCTATACTGAACTTAAAGAACTTGGTCTCATATCACAGTTCAACTTTCCACTGACCTTGATAGGGCTCTCATTTAAACTATGGTAATATGGGTGTCATGTAGTTTGAAACAGTCTGTGTAAGGCAAGTCCGTGTTTTAAATTGCATGTACATGTAAGGGAGAATTTTATTTTTAAAAAATGTGTAGATTGCTTGTCCATATTTTGTAGACTCAAAAAGTTAAATGCTTGGTCTTTTTGGACGTTTTCTTTCCTTTTTGTGTCTGTTGTAATGTCACATTGAGCGTTATACTTTTAAAAATAGTTATTTTGGTTTTATGAATTAATAGCGGCCATGTTTGTGTCATGTATTTGTGTTAGAATGAGCTACTTTACTTTCATGTGGAGTAATATAATTTTATGTGTAAATATTTCATTGTTTTAACCTAATTCTCTTTGTAATGGAATACTGAATTTAATTATGTGAATATCTTTATGCACGCTGCATGATATCAGATGACCTTGAAGAGGAGATAGTTGCGAATTTGTCACCTAGCCGCCAGGCGGAACATAGGCCTCATGGGGTGGCGGACGGGGGAGTCAAGGGCGGGAAAGGGGGCAAGCGGCGCGCCTGGAGCTGGAAACACGCAAGTCGCAGGAGCTCCTTAGAGGAGGAGGACACGATATCAAACAGCTCCTACAAAGACGAGCATGGCTCTCCAAAGAAACAGGAGAGTTCGCCCTCCAAAAAGACGGGCAGGAAGCAATCTAAAGGGAATGTCAAATGTGGTAGCGATGAGCAACTTGCCTCACCTAGGAAAATACAAAATTCAAGTCAATCCCTCACCGACACAGAGTTTTACGTGACCAAAAGCAACCCCAGCTCGCCCAAGAGAAGGCCAAACAGCTCCATCTTTCCTCCAGCCCTCAGTTATGCCTGTCCTTCGTCGAAGGAGAGTCAGCGAATGAGCGCAGGTGCTCGGTTGTGCAAGGTGTTTGAAGAGAGTTTCTTGGACGGGGAGGAAGTGTTGCAGAGCACCTACGTGGCCGGAAGGCCTGCGAGCGTTAGTTTGTTGCAGGCCACTTCTAGTTTCGACACTTTGCCAGCATAATTACTCGGGGGATAATTTGATTATTTTTTTTTATTACAGTGCAAACAGGTATGAGTAATTCAAGAATTTATTATCTTTATTCTCTTTGCTCCTTCTCTCCGCACTCATAATATTATCCTTGCCGCACGGCAGCACCCTGACATTTGGTTATTCATTTTGCACCCATGGAAATTCTGCACAATCTTTTTTCCTGCTTAAAAAGTTTTATCTTTAATATATTTCTTCTTCTCTCTAATAAGCTAGAAATACAATATTCTTACAATATTAAGTTTGTTTTAAAACTTATTTCTTCTTTTGAATGTTAGTTCTGGCTAGCATGTGGAAGTGCTAAAATCTCATTTTTGAGAATGACCGGTTCAATGTTTGGCTGCTGTCACTCGTATTGCTAAGATGAGATTCATTATGAAGATGCTTGCTTGAACTCATATGGTTTTCGTTTCAGAGAATAATGGCTCCATTAAGAACAGAAACCATTCTAAACACGGTGAAATGTGTCTGAAAGATGAGTCAATTTGTTCCAATCAATTGAGGAGTAATACATGTAAATCATCATCAACTGTTTTCAGCCTGTGGCCGGCTCATTTTAGTAAAAATACCTCCACCTTCCTCTATCCTTCCTCCTTTATTCTCATCTCACTTTCACACTTTCTGTTATCTGCTCCTACATTCTCTTCCTCGGTCTCCCTTGTGGTCTTTTCCCAACTCTATTCTTCTCCTTGGGATTTATTTCTTTCCCATACTAATTACATGTCCAAACCATCTCACCCTTGTTTACTCTACTATATTCATATAGGTCCACGCCCTTTAGCCCAACTCTTGCTCGAACATCTTCATTCTATTTCTTCTTACGACAGTAACATGCTCCTCACAAACTTCATTCCCATGATCTTCACTCTCCTGGTCTCTCTTACATTCAACGTCCAGGTTTCTGCTGCGTGTGTGACTATAGGTACAAAGTACATGTAAATGATATGTGTTATCTTGACACAAGTAAGTAATTTAAACACTGGTTTAAAATTATTTTTATTATTTTTCTGTTGATGGTTATCTTTTCATTTGATATTCTCTAGAGTAATTCCATCGCTTTGTTTGTTTATTTAATCATATCAACCATTTTACTGACATATTATCTCAAATTTTAAAAAGACTCGGCCTATGTGTTCTTCCGAAGAAAAAGGAATATAGAAAACCAGATATAATTCTACAGGCTTTCAAAAATTGAAGTTTATATAATTTTTCTATTTTTGACTTTTATTAGAATCATTGTTAATACACATAATAAAACATATTTTTGATTTGCTTCTTTTATGTCCTTGGATTGATATATGCTCATGTTAACAAACTATATTATAACTACCCGCATCGAGGGTCATTATTTGGGCTTAAGTTGGGAGTGAAAGGAATTCGAGTAAAGGGCATTGTTTTTGCAGTTTTAATCATAAAACTTTTTTTTTTCAAAATAAATCAAACAATTCTTCAATAAAAACATCAAGGTTAATTTTTTTTACATGGTGATATCAATAGTTCTTGAAGACTTGCATCAGTGGCCGCTAAGTTTAAGGCATCAATCTTGCAATAAACTAGACTGCCGATGATGGGGAGATAGCTGTTCGAATCCTGGTTGTGTGAGAGGGTGCTTTTACCTAAATAGTTTTACACTCTCCCTCCATGTAAATGTGGGTACACTTTCTCTAAATTAAACCTTCCTCATTCCTAACTCATTAGCTTAGTTAGTATATGTGCGTATAAATTGAAGTAAGACACGATGTTAAAAAAAACGGTTCTTGAATATCTGTCACGAACATAGCGACATTAGACGAGAAACTTTTTCTCTCCATTTAAAAAGTTTCTCATCTAATGCCGCTATGGTCATGACATTAATCAACAACTGTTGATATCAACATGTGAAGAAAACTAAACTCTGTTTTCTACTGGAGCAATAGTTTATTTACACATGTGGCTACATTTCCTCTTAATTAAACCTGTCTTATTGGTCCGATTTTAGTTTGTATTCTAATCCCTCCTCACCCCTGTTCCTCTCTACCCCTCCCTTGTTAATGACTGTATAGAATACCCTAAAATATGATTTGTATTTAAAAATTAATTTTTCGTTTTTAATAAATTCATACGACGTTGAGTTTAGATGGGGAACGCTGTGGAAATGTGTTTTAAAATCAAAACAATAGAACAACTGTAATACTTTGGTCTAACGCGATAATCTCGTGTTGGACTAGACTGCTGAAGACAGGGAGATCAAGGTTTGATCCTGGTTGGGTGCACCGAGATTGGTTTTCCCCTAAATGGTTTAACACTCTCCTTCCATGCAAATGCTGGCACATTTACTCCAAATTAAACCTTCCTAATCCCTAACCCATAGCGTATTATCATAACAAGTATTAAGACGCAGTGCTAATAAAAACTAACACTTTTGCATTTTAAATTTTAGAAAATTAAATGCTGGTAAGATTAAAAACAATTTATAAAATGCTTTGTAATTTAAAGGCTGCACAAAAACAATTGCTTGTCCTACACTATCTAATGTGAATAATCACTTTTAGATCTTTTTTTTTCTCCATTAATTTTTGTCTCGTAACCAGATCTGTGTCGCTTCACCATCAACACCATTTCTCAAATTTCAGATGATATCAAGGCTAAACGCTGGTTTTGAAATTCTGTTCGTGCATGAAGCATTTTACATGTTGGCATGATTTGACTATAGACACTTATTCTGAGAAGATTTGAGAAATTTACCTTTGCTCACTAGAATATATTTAATTTTATTTGATGCCAATGTATTCAAAATTTTATTCTTGTTTGATACTTTTTTTTATTTTGATAAAAAATATATGATTTTATAATTATGTTCTACATTTTATTTATATATTACAATAGCTATTAATTTTAAAAAACTTTTTATTTGTAGGATTCGGCTTTTATCTAGATCCAAGAACAGTGTATTCAATTTTTCTACGACTATTTAATACCTAGTAACCTGCTTCGGTGGCCGTACAGTCTAAGGTTTCAGTCTCGTGTTAAGACTAGACTGCTGATGGCAAGGAGATCGAGGTTCGAATCTCGATTAGGTGCACTGAATTTTTTTTTTCAAAATGGTCTAACACTTTCCCTCCATGCAAATGTGAGTACACTTTCTCTAAACTCAACCTCCTTAAACCATTATAATCATTAGTACATTTGCATATAACTTCAACAGGTAGAGTAAGACCGGTGCTAAAAAAAAAATAAAAACCTGTTGGCCAATAACGCACACAGAATTGCCCTCTTGATGTAACAAAAATACAACTATACATGGGATCTAAAGTAATTCCCCTGGATAGTTTTTATGTGATCAAACTCACAGCGAGAATCATCATCACGGTATTATTATAATTAATTGCCACCTTTAAAAAAGAGAAGGAAAACATTATACCAGTGAGGCATTTAAGTTGAGACACTAGAATAGTCCGAAAACGAAACATCTTAGAGAAAAACAAAAGTTATTTCTTTTTTTTTAGGGAAAGAGAACAGCACTTAGGTATTTTTGATTTGATAGATGTGTTATTTCAAGGTAAACTTTGTTTTTAAAAAAATCAAAAATACTATTTTTTAATGGCATTTTATTCTAAAAAAATAAATTGCCTGTTACTTATTTTATTCAAGAAGTTTTTATTACATTATGTTATTTTATATTATGTCTAATGCAATATTATTTATAAAGTTACTTTAATAAATGTTAAAAATGACGTCCATCAACATTGATACACTTTTAATACAATAAAATGTTCTTGAATAAAAATTGTTATAAAAAATACAAGCTAAAATATCTTGAAAAGTTAAATGTCAATTAAAAAAAGTTTCAGGCAAAAGTTTTTTTTTTTGTATATTAATAATTCTGTTAAAATAATTATAGGTTTTCATTTAAAAAAACAAAGTTGACCTTGAAATAACCTTGAAGACGTACATCAAATCAAAAATAACTAGTGCTGTTCTCTTTCTCCCTAAAAAAACTTTTGCACGAAGCAATTTTTTTCTAAAATGCTTTGTTTCCAGGATATTCTGTGCTCAACTTAAATTTAAATACTACACCTGTTTTTATTAATATATATATATTATATATTATATATATATATATATAGTTTCAAGGTCACACTGCATTTTTTTAATGTGAATGGCAGTTCTAAAGCTTCAAAACTACTAAAAACAAAACAATCCTTAATTATTTTGTTGTGACCCATAAAAAAAACTTTATTTGTTTGAGGAGGGCTAGCTAGATCTCTGCAAGCGTTTATTTTGTGATCTCAGGACTACGAAATTTCACGAAAAATGTTTTCAAAAGCAAGCTAATTTTATTTTTATTTTTAAATTATGAAACATAAAATATAAGGTTTTTAAACCTATGCCTTAATGCCTCGTATGTGAGAAATTTTTACTCGGCGTTCAGCTCTAATGCAACATTTTTTTATACAATACCTTATTTTAAATATGATTCACGCCAAAATAAAGTAGAAATATTCCAACAAGGCTCTTTTTCTCAACAGCACTATACCTTTATTTTATTAATAGAAAAAAATGTGTAGAAATGTAACATTAGCTAATTTACAACGACTTTTTAATTATATTCACGAAGCTATGAGACTAGGCTTGATGAAAAAGGGCTCTATATTTAGTCTTCCTCAACCAAATACAGTAATGTTTTGATAAGCTCACAACAGACAATTTTAAGACTTTTGAGAACTAGCAGCGAGCTTCCTTTTTACCTCGAGATAAGAAATTTCATAGTTTCCTTTCCCCTATTTATTAGTGACATGACAAAGGATGGCTGTAGGCTAGGGGCGAAAGGGTGAAAGGGAGTATAAGCTTAGATAGAATAGAAAAGTATTTCCAGAAAACAATACAAACCATTGTATTTTAAGCCAGGATGTGGCCTGACATTGATACTTTCTTGCTGACTGAGGCGGCCACCTTAAGTGCGAACTACATTTTGAAATAACAAACCACTTTTTAAATTAAGCGAGATTTCTGTATTTCTGCAATGTGTATAATTCTTATGGTAGATGGCCCTATAAATAATTTAAAATTGCCATAACTTTACAGAATGCTAAATAATTTAAAATCAAATTTTGGCTGTGATTTATTTTTATATTTTATTTAAGCTAGAGTTTTCGTTTATTCCAAGCCAACATTCAAATTGAAATGAAAGTGCTCAAAACTTTGCTCACCCTTAATCACCAGCGTACAAAACATGCTTATTAAGAATGTTTGAAAATATAGGATCCTACAGTTTTTTTCTGTTTAAACAAATATGAAATCTCTTAGTGGCAATTGATCCACACGGATTAGCACATGAACTCATTTAGTCTGATTTGCCGTTGACGAGGAGCTTGGGGCTCCAACCCATTCTTGGTAAATAGTTTTACTTCAATCCCTTCATACAAATGCAGGTACATGTCCTTAAAAATGCTACCTTCCTGGTCTCTCACCTGCTATAGTTAATGTGATTATTCTTAATTTATTATGACACGGTGCAAAAAGAGGCTGCCTTTGAGGAATAACTCGTAAACATGATTAGATTAAAACCAGACTTTATATCAAAGTGCAGCGTCCTACATTCGTTGCTAGATAAAATCAAAATTGATTATGATAAAAATTAGAGATGAGTTTAATCCATTTTTATCTCAAACTCAAATCTAAAATTCTGAATCTTCATTTAACTTAAGAATCTCGAATTTGAGTCTTATAAAACATGAAAAACACAACATTTGAATAATTCCCCCTCCCCTTCTTCATTTCTGATTTTATTCTAATTAAGGTTTTCTGGGCTCTGGTCGTTAGGCTTGTCAAAAAACAAAAGGTAACAAATGAATAAAGCATAAAACTAATTGTTAGCAAGCATCATAATAGCTCTAAAATAAAATAAAAAATCAATATTTGAAACCACACTCTTTTTTTATTTTATTTTTTTTCAAATCTTGAACATAAGTGTTTCAAATCCTAAAATCTCAGATATTCTTTAGAATTCAAAGGTTTCGAAGATTACAAGGGCTTATACCAAATAACATTATTTTAATTTTTGATTGCATGTTTATTTTTGTATGCTTTTTTTTTCCATCTTATATATAATTAGAAGAAATGCCTGATTGTATTGGAGTTACAACTATGAGGTTAACTATTATATGTTGTCTTACACACCTGCAAGAAATAATTGTGATTAGACCACCTGGTATACTGAAATTCTGAAAATATTTGCAACCTTCTAAGCTTTTTCTATGAAGATTATCTACCATTTTATTTAACTTTTATATTGTTACAGCCTTGACTACAAGTTATTGCTCTAAAATTGAATATAAACTTTTTATCGGACACATTTTGTCCGACATGTCCTTCCTTAACGCAGGTCCCGGTTCAAGGTAGGGAAAGGAAAGGGGTCGATCGAGGATATTTTTAAGCATTGAAGTATAAGATAAATTAAAACCTTTTTTTTCAACCGTGTCCCCCCGGCCTTGAGATCTGTAAAATGAACCATTTCCATGCTTGAATACCACATTTTCCAATCTGAATCTTAAAATTCTTACGGAATAATATAAAACTAGCAAATTTATGTGCAAATTGAGCAATAATTAGGTGGAAAAAAAAGAGTGTTTTAATGAAGACTTTGTCTAAACTAAAGAAAATAAATACTTAATTTCACCCCATTGCCTCAGCGGTTCCAGAGATGCATCTGGAAAGGGAAAAGTGGGGGGTTTTTTGGGCAACATCTCAAGGGGTACCCTCTACTCAAAGATATGGCCCTAAGCCTGCGATGGGGGAAGGGGCGGGGAGGGTGAAGGAATCTTATCGACTTCTGGTAAAAATTGTTGTAATTTTTATAGCGGTTGCACATCTTCCGGTCAACATATTTCTATTAAAATACTTATTGGTCAATTTAAACCCATACAATAGGTTGATTGGGTATGACACAAGAATATACAATTTCATAATAAAGAGATAGATAGATAAATATCCATTTCATGCGCCTTCTGATCATTGTTTTCCTTGCACTGAATCCTTCGATGAAAGGGGTACAAATTATGATGTAGTGTCTTTTTGAGTTTGGTGATGTTTTACTAAGAAAAATACCTCTAAATAGCTAGTGTCCAAAAATGTTCTGCGCTGCCCCTCAGACTGCCCTCGCTTTCAGTGCGTGGAGGGCCTCATCCCACAATATCATAGTTGTTCCCCCCACCTAATTAACTAAGACAACCTCTTTAGTACCCGCTTCGAACAACCTAGAGGCGTCACTCGCAAAAAAACTGGGCTGCTGAAGATAGGGTTCGAATCCCTATCGGTAGAGATATGGTAAATTCGCTTTTGTGAAAAACGCGAAAAGGAAAATAAGGGTCGAAAATAGGGTATTTATAAGTTTTCTTTGCGTTTCATGGTACTTGAAAGTGTTTATAGCAATTTTTATTTTGTGAATTAACGCAAAAAACGTGATTTTGAGAGTATTTTAGCGAAATAGACGCGAATTCCCTGAAAATGCTGAGAATTTCTATAAAACGATGTTTTTCAGCGGAAATAAGTGATTAAAAAATCATTTGAGTTTCACTCGTCTGTGTGCTTCAGCTCGGGTTTTACTAGCATCCTGTGCCTTCCACAGCCCATCCGGCTAATCGCCACATTCCGTTAGTCGTTGCTTTTATCATAAATCCTTTGTATAGGCCCTAAAAAACATTGACGAAAGACATTTTTACCTATTTTGCTACAAAATGCTAAATTATGCCACAAAACGCTAAATTTCCAATAATTAATGCTAAAAAAACTGAAAATGAATGCTATTTTACCCTATCTCTACCTATCGGGTGTAGTGGCTGGTGGGGGGGGGGTGGTTTCTTAAGAGATACGTTTTCAATCCACAGAAATGTGAGTACATTTTCTCTAAATGATACCTTAATCACCCCTAGCACATTAGCATAGTTAATACAGTTGCGTCTAACTCGAACAGTTAAAGAGACGTGGGTTAGAATGAAATTAAAAAATACATTACTGGCTGTAACTTAAAGAGGAATTGTGTTTTTCTAAGTGCTTATTTCTAGAGCAACAAACTTTCAACAAGCTAGAACTAACAAGTAAGCTTTGGTATTTTCCTCCCTGTTAACTTTTATCTAGCAACTTACTCTGCTAAAAACAATTAGACAATTTTAATAGAAATTGACCTTATAATGATTAATTAAAATCAGCTTAATTTTTGAATTTAAATATGAATTTAAAGAAAAAGACACATTTTAAAGAATTAATTAATAGAATATCATATCCCTTATTATATATACATTATATAAATGAAGTATTTTTCTTGAAATGAATGTTTGTTGTCATTCTAAACACATTTCGCAATGGGGTCAATATATTATGTCTTAATATATACAAGTATCGCAATCAATACAAGCAAAGTAATCGGCCATAAATATTAGTTGGCCACAGTTGGGGTAGATATAGGAAACTTTGAAATTTATAATTGTCAGGAATATCAAGAAAATGTCAGGTTTTGATTAGTTGTCTGTAGAAAATGGTATATTTGGTTGTTAAAGAAAGAGACATCTCTATATCACACTGTACAAACACCGTTTTAACTAATTATATCTGGGTATATAATGTTCAATCATGAGTGCAGTTCAAAATAGTTCAAACAAAAAGTTCTCTTTGATGTTTTTTTTATAACAACCTTATTATTTCAATATGGGTTCTAGCCAGAGAAATTTGAATTTTTGAATGACTTTTTTTTTTTGCTTAAGATTTTGTGGTTACCTAGTAAATGCGAAATCCTGACTGTGAAATCAAACTTTAAACCCACGTTTGTTGTCACTTCCTTTGTTCCAGATGACATTCCAATTCAAATTCCTAAAGACGAGCCTGGTGGTGAGATCAAGAACCTCATGTCCATCACAGAGGAACAAGAGGAACCACCTGCGGGCGAGAAACTTACCCCCCGGTAGCTCGCTGCGCGGAACCGGGCTGCCCAAACTCTCCAACTTTCCCGGGCTAGGAAAGAAGAATAAGGCTGCGATCAAGAACGGAGGTCTGGAGAGGAAAGAAAGTGGCGGCGGGGACGCCAAGAAGGCGAGCGTGTCGCAGAGTAACGCCAAGGACGCCTCCAAATCCCTCACTAACAGAGGGTCCATCCTTTCCATGACCCTTGGCGCTGAACCCTCCGCTGTGGAGGTTGACGGTCCCGCGCTTTCCGCCAAGAAAAAGGGAGTCGTCGAGAACAGCAATGGCCCCCAATCTCTAGACTCGGTCACGGTCAACGGCAGCACCAGCTCGGTAGCCATGATGGAAATGGAAAGAGGTAGCTTGAGGTCGGAATCTCTGACGACTGCGAGTGATTTGAGCGGTCCTTCCGACACCCAGTCTCTCTTCACTTCGTATTCCTCAGATATGTTGACGTCGGATGATTGCCGTAAACTTTCGGATAACCCTGGAAGTGTGAATCACAATAATGGCTTGGATATAGAGACTCAGCCTTCTGTACAAGTTAGTACTGTTTAAATCTGTTATTGCTGTCATCAAATAAGTGATTGATGGTAAATTGTTATTCTCTTTAATATGTTATATTATAATAGTGTTACTCTTTATAACTGTTTTTTTTTAAATTGTTTTCGGGGATTATCTGCATGTATATTCAAAGTGTATTAATGTAATTATTTACTTTACTTAAGACTTCTTAATAGGACTAATTGATGTTATTAAACTGCATTAAAAATATTTGGAAGTAGTAATGTGTTGTACATAGACATGAAAGGTCTGAAAATAAAATTTCATGAGATCAGTTTACTGTGAAACAAAGATTATACACAAACAAATTACCTTTATGTAGTATGTGTCTTAAACTATAGAATGGATCAATAAATAATATATATATACTGTATATACATTAATGTTCTATGCTTAGCAAATAATAAAGGTAAATATACTTATTTTGGCTGAATTTTAATACAGTCGGACCTCCATTTACCGAAGTCGATGGTTCCATAGAACAAATTCGATAGATAGAAACTTAAATGTATAGAAACAATCTTTTTTATACATGATATTGTGTAGTCAATTGTATTTAGAAATGTTTATTAATCAATGCACTCATCGTAAGTGATTATGATCACATTATTTAGGCCTACAAGTTGTGTTCATACAGATAATTAAAAACAAACAATAAAAAAAGTGTTGGACACACCTTAAAAAAAATAGCGAGCATAAACCATCGGTTTGAGATATTGAAACAAACTGAACCTGATTTATAGAGGAGGAAGGCTACTAGAGGAAAGGGGTGAGAGGAGTGTGTAGACAATACCACCCCGTTAGGTGACATGTCGGCGTTGCAATGACCTTGTCCAAACATTTCCTTTTTCCTCTTGCGACATCTCCGTTCTATTTTTTTCTCACTTGTTTTTCTTATGCCATCGTCATTACAGGGGGAAAATCCTGATTCGTCTTTAAAAAAAATATTGGTATATAGAAACAGTTTTTCTATGCAATGTCACAGGGATTCACCAAAACTTTTGATACATAGAGTATTTCGATACACGGACATTTGATATATGGAGGTCCCACTGTAGTTTGAAATAACAAATCATAATTTTTTTGACATACAAGCCAAGATTTTTTATAAGATTTTTTTTCTTAAAATCGGTACTTTCTCCATGGATAATTCTGTTATATACACACAGAATTCTTTTAATTAATGTTAACCTAAAATCAGGGGTAGCTCATCATATATTGTTGCCAAGGCACGAACCATTGACGGGACTGTACTAGTAAAATAGTTTCCTCCCATTCAATATCAAACTTCAACAGGGGTGTGCAAAGTACATTTTTTCAATTAAAGGCAAACTCGAATCAATTCTACGAAACTAATCGAAGTTAGGATTTTTTTTAATGGTTTTATATATGAAAAAATATATTATGCTTATTTGAAAAAATGTATTCACTAAACTTACTTAGGAAATGCTTTGTTCCACAGTTGGTTGTAGTATTTTATTCTAATCTGATAAAATCAAGTTAATATCACAGCAACTTATTTTCTTTAGATTTTTTCATCCGAATATCAGTTTATAATGTACTTAAAATTAACCCAGAAAGGTAGAAGTCTTAGTGTTTTTTTTACATCCATTACCGTTTCCAGCCTGTGGCCTGGGTTAGTTTTTTATTCAAGCTATTTATATTTTCCACTACCGGCTTGCTAGGCCTGCCGTAGCTTCATATGTCTTATAATCTAACTTAATAACAGGCACAACATCCAGTCCCCGGCCGGTAATTCATCACTGCGAAAGGGTAAACCGACATTTTACCAATGATACATTTTTTGGCCATGCCAGGAACAGAGCTCCGGACCCTTTACCCAGTAGACAGACACGCTACCGACTGAGCTAAGGTGTTGAATTAAACTATGACTTTATTTTACAAGTTATATCACAATGTTACTATGCAAGGGAAGTTTGCTACTTCGCAGGGTGAATGAAAATTACTTAACAGCTCGGAGAGCAATAATTCAACATAAATGTCATTATCTAGCTGTCAATATTTTTATCGGAAAAGCTTTTTAAAAATCGTTAACCCGCCTCGGTGATGTAGTTGGCTAACGCGCCAGTCGTGTTGAGTCAGACCACCGAGGACGGGGAGATCGAGGTTCGAATCTCGGTCGGGTGAACTGGGGGTGATTTTTCCTAAATGGTTTTCCACTCTCCTCCATGCAAATGAGGGTTCACTTCCTCTAAATTCAACCTTCCCAATTCCTAATCCATTAGTGTAATTAGTACTTAAGCGTATAACCCGAACAGGTAGTAAGACGCGGTGCTAAATAAAAATAAAAAAATCAACATAAATGTCACTCACTATCTAGCTGTCAATATTTTTATCGGAAAAGCTTTTTAATAATCATTTGAGGTCTGATTTTTTTTTTCAAAGCAAAGTAGAAGCTGATTTTTTTTTTCAAGGAAAAAAATCTAAGTTTTGAATCTTCGCACCCACCTAAAATTGAGCTTTAGATCAAATCCAATTAGGTGAAAGATGAGAACCTGGCCACACTAGTTGTCCACACTCAAGACTCGATACACCAACAACTGTTGAAAGCTGTCCCTGGACACGGGACAAACTAACATGGCTCAGTGGTAGAGCATTGGCGAGCAAAGCTAAAGGTCTTGGGTTTGATTTCTGTGTTTAGATTGTTATTTTTCACTTTTTGTGATGAAGTTGCAGGGTTATTACACTTCTGTAAATCTGGGGAAAATTTGGAAAACACTGGGAACTTTTTATGTTTACAAAAAACAAAAAAATTAATTTTACAAATATTTGCGACACTAACCCATTAAGGTTGTAATATATTTTCACATAATTGTAAATAGTGGTGGGAATTAAATGTGCGTAAAAATAGGCTATTTTTGCAACGTTTCAAAAATAAATGTTTTCTAGCTTTTACTTTTATTTGAATTTTATAGTAAAGGAAATTGATAGAACTAAAGAAAAAGTAAAAATAAACTACTAAGAGTAAATTTGATGAAGAAAGCCCACCTAGGGAAAGAGGAAAAATGTGGGAAGAATCCAATGCACAAAGGTGACATCTTCTTCCTTTCTTCTGTCTTCTATAGTAGAAACAGTCACACACACATTTAAACACAAATAGAATAATATTTCGGCACTGTTGCCTGTTGTGTTTGATATACCAACATTGCCGAAATATTATTCTATTTGTGTTTAAATGTGTGTGTGACTATTTCTACTATAGAAGACAGAAGAAAGGAAGAAGATGTCACCTTTGTGCATTGGATTCTTCCCGCATTTTTCCTCTTTCCCTAGGTGGGCTTTCTTCATCAAATTTACTCTTAGTAGTTTATTTTTCCTTTTAATTTAGTACTATCAGTTTCCTTTACTATAAAATTATTTAGCCTTTGGGCCGCCTCATTTTTATACATTTTATTTGAATCTATTATTTTGTTTTAAATTTAATTAAATACTTTTTAAAATGTCACATACTGACACAAAACCACTGTAATTGTTTATAAGTGTATGATAAGCTTATAATACAATCATCTTGGCCTAACTCTGTTACATCTTATTCACTGCTTGAATATATTATCTGTGACACTGTCCACAACACTCTCTGTATCACTTTCCTCACTTATTTCAATTTCTGAATCCTATAATTATTAATAAATCTTTAATTTATTTTGTTAGCAAAAAACTTTTACCGTGATTATGGTTAATGTTTGTGTATATTGAATCCAAAGATAACTAAACTATAAACAAACCAACTAATAAACAAGCTCAGACCATGATATAAAATAAATTGGTATGGAATAATACATTTTAGAGCTTGCGGAAATAAAGAAACCTGTAGTCTTTGAAGTGAACAGAACAGTTCCGTAAGTCTGCCGTTGGACCATTTTCTTATAATATGGAACAGTTTCATATGTCTACTCTAATGGGTTAAACTGAAGTTTTAAATAGTTTGTCTTTGCATAGAAGGGAAAGAGGACTGAAAAATTAAACACGACGATTAAAATATATGTCTCCCTTTATGCTGCTCTTTCTTCCTTTAATCAATGAGCTGGGTAAAAACTGAATACATTTCCTCATAAAGCTCACATGATATTGTTCTAAACCTTGATATACGAGTTCACAAAATATAGTTCAATACGGAGTAGAATTTCTTCTGAAAAAGAGACTGAATTTTGTTTTAATAAAATGGTGAAAATACTGGTTTGTTCAGATGGATAATTTTACTAGTATAGTCCTCTTGGGCTTGGCTTCCCCTGGAAACATCCTACACGCAGCCCTTATCTAAGAGTATTGCCCGCATAAGGAAGCCACTGATTACGCCACAAATGTACTTACTCTAGCAGTTATTGGTAGAGATAGGGTAAAATAGCATTAATTTTCCATTTTTTAGCATTAATTATTGGAAATTTAGCGTTTTGTGACATAATTTAGCAATTTGTAGCAAAATAGGTAAAAAGTCTTTCGTCAATGTTTTTAGGGCCTATACAAAGGATTTATGATAAAAGCAACGACTAACGGAATGTGGCGATTAGCCGGATGGGCTGTGGAAGGCACAGGATGCAAGTAAAACCCGAGCTGAAGCCAAACAGATGAGTGAAACTCATTGATTTTTTAATCACTTATTTCCGCTGAAAAACATCGTTTTATAGAAATTCTCAGCATTTTATTTAAATGCACAGTATTTTCAGGGAATTCGCGTCTATTTTGCTAAATAGAATAATTTAGCTAAAATACTCTCAAAATCACGTTTTTCGCGTTAATTCGCGAAATAAAAATCGCTTTAAACACTTTCAAATGCTATGAAACGCAAAGAAAACATATAAATACCCTATTTTCGACTTTTTTTTTTTTCGTTTTTCGCAAAAGCGAATTTACCCTATCTCTAGTTATTGGTAATAACTAAATATAATCAATGTCAAACACAAAGTTCTTACCATATTATATAGTATAACATGTACTTAAAAAAATTAAAAAGGTGGTTTTCTTGCAAGTCAAAATTAAGGCTCGAAAGTTATTGACAGGCTATAATTTTATTCTTAGATTGGTTTTAAAGCATAAATGTATACAAACCTGTCTTTAGATTCATATGTAATTTTTTTTTTAATTATAAATTTACACGTTTGGTTTCAAATGTACTTTTTTAATCGTAAGATTTTCATATTGCATGCCATTTAAATCTTGACTCCACAATAAAGAGAGAAAAAAAGAGCCAATGTAAAAGGAGCGATCGGTTCCTTTCAAACCAACAGCCAATGAAAATTGCGTTCTCTAGATCCTACAAATAAATTGATTCGATATTAAATAATTCCTAACAAAGATTCCTCTGACCTAAAATAATTTTGAAAGTGATACAAAAATATCCTTTTATCACCAGGATTAGTCCTGAATCTAGAATCATATTGGTTAAAAGTGAAAAATACAGCCTGGACACAGGAAAAGAACCCAGGACTTTTGTCTTTGCATGCTAATGGTATAAATACCATTGAGCCAATCTAGTTCGTCTTGTGTTAGGTTATTAAATAGTTAATGAATGTTAAGTCATTTGGTTTTTCTAGATTTTGTGATCCAATGATGTGCCAAACCTAATTTTTTTTTTTTAACTGGTCACTTATTGCATTGGGTTCATTAAACGATTTTAACACATTACTGTGTAACATTCCTCAAAGTTGAGGTTATGAGTGGCTACATGTGCTAAAATGGTTTTTATGGGTTTTGGATTTTGATGTCATGGCACCATTTATGTCTAAAGATAAATTTTAGTCCACTGGATAAGTGTGATAAAACCTTATAACTAGCTATATTTAACACAATGAGGCTACAGTAAAGTCTTTCCCGAAATTATCCTGTGAAATACTACCTCGGCTTGTATGTTAAAAATATTGTATTGTTAGCAATTGTTACACGTTATACAATTTCTGCATCAGGACACTAACAAGCATGTCCAATTTGTCCCTCGGCTGAGAGCCGCAAAGGTTCTTGGGTTATCCACTAGAGTCATACATAAAATTTATAGGATTAATTCCCATGCATTTTACTTTACATCCATTACTGTTGCCAGCCTGAGTCAGTTTTTTATTCAAACCATATATTTTCCACTACCGGCTTGCTAGGCCTGTTGTAGCTTCATATGTCTTATACAGGGTTCCTACAGTATTTGTAAAAATATTCTCCCTGACTTTTCCCTGACTTTCCCTGACTATTTTCCCAAGTTCCCTGACCAATTTCTCATAAAATTTCCATTATAACTTTACGGTACTATACACGTGAAAATATTAATTTAAATAAATTTATTTCGGCCTCCTCCCCCCTTACAGCCGACCTTGCCTCACCTCTCATGGAAGAATAAGAAAGCAGACATCTTGCCAATCAGTTGAGGGAAAATGATGGAAAAATAATCCCTATCAAAAATTTGTAACAAACTTGATTCCCTTTGGTATCATGTGCAGAAATACGTATTAAATAACAGGCCACTAAGAACATACTAAAGAGTTTGGTATCATTACAGTTTTATTTTACCTAAACTGTACATTTCCTGAACTGAATAGCTTACAACAGGAACTCTGTCTGCTTTCATATTATTCATGTCTCAAGTCAATTTTATTTTTATTAAAATTATCACTATAGTCATACAATAAGAAACTATGTTATATTTAATAAAGTGAAGCTTGCTTCTTCTTCAGTTCTTGCAACTCCACGTCTATTGCTTCTCGTTTCTCTTCAGTTGCCATCATTAATTTTTTTCTTTCTCCTTCTAAATCTTTAACTTGTATATCTAATTTCCTCTTTTCTGCCTTCTTCTTGTCTTTTTCACTTTTTTCTTGCTTCTTCATCTCTAAGTATTCATGATAGCGTTTCCGAGCACCTCTCACGTAATCCAACATCTTTTTGCTAATGTGTATATTTTTAATCCCTCCTGCTTCTTGTATCTCATCATGAATGTGACGCTGTGCAATGACTGTCTTTTCATGCATGTTTTCAACCAGTAAAGATTTATTGACTGAAAAACCACCTTCAACAGTTGCATTCCCATGCGACAAGACAAGGCAAATCTTTATTACTTCCCAAAGATGTTTGTAGTTTGCTTCTCCTATTAGAAAGCTACCATAAATAGTGTCAAGTCCTACTTCATCACTAAACTGATCACAAGGACGAAATATTTTTTGAAGCTCAGATTTTTTGAGGTTGCAAAAATGCAAGTATTCTTTCTTGGCATTTTCAGCCAGAACATCATTTATGATGTTGGCATGGTTGAGTTCCTCCAAAAGAAAAGAAAATCTCTTCTGGGCCAGTTGAGGTGAATGTTGAATAACACAAGGATCCAATGAAGACAAACCTCTCACAGCTTTCTGTTTTAAGGGACTTTTTTCTTGTAGTTTTGCAATCATGGTGGTTAACATACTGCGGCACTCATGTATAAATTCTAATTTTTGTCTTTCTGTTACTGTGATCGCAGTTTCTCCTAACAAACGTTTTGTTGCAAATCCTATATCAATATTTTTGCTAAGGATCAAATTTTCTAATTTTTTTGTGTCAATAGACAGTAACTTTGGACCCGTGCACTTCATAAGATCAGGTTTCACACAACGATTCATAAGGTATCTTAGAAGTTTCTCTACAGCTTCAAAAAGATATGGAGTCATTGGTTTTGATGTCTGGAACCGTTGCAGGAAAGGCTGACATTCATCTGCAATTGTCTTGCAGAACGCTAGTTTACACTTTAGGAATGGATCACAGGCTGCTCTTTTCAGTGTCTCTACAGGTTTTGTTTTAGGAAGTTTTGCTTCTTTGAGAAACTTAATAACATGGTCCCAAATTTGTAATGCCCTTTGAAAGCACTTCGCATTCTCTAACCAACGCACACCACAGAACTTCAATGGAAAAGTTGTACACCCTGTCAACTGGGTGAACAATGCTCGACGAGCTGGAGAGTCAGTGAACAGGTAGTACATGTGACGTAATAAGCTACTTATATCCCAATCAACAGACTCTACTCCTGTTCTCAAGGAACCATGAACAACATGAAGCCCACATGTTCCCAGATTTAGCAAACTACATACTTCATTGTCTGTTACAGATTTGAGGTGTTCCTGAAGAAGTGTTATAAACTTTAAATTGACATTTGGGCCATCCATTGACACTTGTATCAACTTAGAGAGTGGAAGAGGAGAAATACCATCCAGAAAATGCTTCAGTAATTCTTCAGCAGTGCTCCTATCGAAAAACACACTGTTTAAGTAACGACTGATGACTTTATGATTTTCCTTGTCCCAGAATCTAATTACAATGTCCATCTGTCCTCTTTGAATAACTTTATTCAATGCCTCATCAGAACAAATTACAAAGTTGTTACATGATTTTAGGCAGTCTAGTAAATTGTTATGAAAGAATGGAGCCAAGCCATGCACAATGAAGTATGCAGCCTTGTCTCCACCAAGGGTAAAGGCACTGGCAATGGAACACTCGGGAAACATCAATTGAAAAATTGTACTTAAATTATTGCACGAATTGAAAGACATTTTTTTGTCAACAACTTGCATAGCCCAAATGACTTCCGCCTTAGTTATATCATCTTTTATAACAAAAGTGTTATGGTTTCTTTGAGGCACTACACTAATTTCACTTTTAGCAACAGCTTCCTTCTGCGACGTTACGATTTTCGATGAAACAGAAAAACTCTTCGAGCAACCAGCAGAATCATCACTAGGTAGAATGTCTTTGTGTGCCAGAGATTCTCTTGAAACTGGGGAGCTCGATGAACCTGAATCACTTGACTTTTTTGAAAAAAAAGTCAACAGAGAGCGTTGATTTGTCAAAGTTTCAAGAGTTTTGATATGAGTTGGTCCTTTTGCATGGGAAGCTAATGCTTGCTTTCCCATATTACTTAAGTTTATAATTTTTTTGCACACTTTACAAAATGCCTGCAGCTTATTACTTTCAACACCACTTATCCAGTATGAGAATTCAGGAAAATGGTCTGGGCTTAGCCAGAGCTGGTTAAAAACGGTTTTTTTTGTTAGACATTGCTGGTGTAGTCTAATCAGTCCTGGTGCACTGTATCAAACTATAACGATGACAAACCTTGAACAAGAACAAAAACAAGTGATCACTAAAGTTAAAAGAATTGTCATGTGCAGGCTAGGAGACCTCTGCGTTCACATTCTGAAATAAAATGCTACCAAAACTTGTGTTAGGGCAAGTTTGAGCATGGTAAGTGCCCCTCAGCTTTCTTCATTGGGGCAGTGCTTATGACGCAGTAAATAGAAAAAATATTTTCTTTGTTTTTTCTAAGTGTGACATGAAGACATGAATTGTCATTTCCCTGACTTTCCCTGACCTTTTTAAAGCTTCCCTGACTTTCCCTGACTTTCCAGAGCGTAGGAACCCTGTTATAGTATAACTTAAGACTAGGACAGGCACAACATCCAGTCTCCGGCCGTCGATTCATCACTGTGAAAGGGTAAACCCACATTTCACCAACGATAAATTTGTCAGCCATGCCGAGAATCGAACCCGGGACCCTTAGCTCAGTAGACAAACACGCTACAGACTGAGCTAAGGTGTCGGCTTAATGCCCATGAATGAATAATGATTTATTTTCAATAAATAAATACACACTTAACTAACACTATACAAAGAATTAATCTGAAAGAAAATGCAAAAGAAGGGCCGGTTTGGAGGCTTCATGGTCTAAGGTGTCGTTCTCACAATAGACTAGATAACAGGTTACTGGAAGATCGGGCTTCGTCTTGGTCAGGTGTACTGAGGGTGGTTTTCCCTAAATGGTTTTCCACACCTTCTGCATGCAAATATGGGTACACTTCTCTTAAATTCAAAATTCCTAATCCCTAACACTTTATAGTAGTAAGTACATGTTCGTACAACCCAAACTGGTAGAAAAATAAGTGCTAAAAAACAACAAGAAATACAACAAATTAGCACCCATTAACATATTTTCCAAGAGTTCAGTTTGTTGTATATTTATTTATTTAATTTAAACATGGTGGCTACAGACAGGGAAAACAGGGAAAACCTGGAAAAGTCAGGGAATTTTTGGATGACAGGGAAAACAGGGAATTTAACTAAAAATAAGGAACAGTCAGAGAATTAAAAAATTTTCTAAAATATCCCATTAATTTCACAACCAAACACT
This sequence comes from Timema podura, assembly GCA_033556935.1. Taxonomy (NCBI): domain Eukaryota; kingdom Metazoa; phylum Arthropoda; class Insecta; order Phasmatodea; family Timematidae; genus Timema; species Timema podura. Next base: position 27,076,468 of record JAVRXN010000006.1, read on the forward strand.
AAAACAAAAGTTAATAATACCTAAATAAAATAACATTTTAATTTTTAAAATAACTGATAAAACTGTTTATGTTTAGTAGATACAAACTTTTTTAATATGTGATCAATAATAAATAAAACAAGCTATCATCCACCATTAAAACTGGAAAAAAGTAGTCAGGGAAAATTGAAAAATGTTGCCTGGAAAACCTGGAAAAGTCAGAGAATTTTGTAAAATATGTTTTGTAGCCACCCTGTTAAAGTATTTCAACTCGATCTGGCAAGCTGCACGAAACAAACTTGGGCAACCCACTGGTAGGACATGCTTGCAAAAAACTGTTCTTATATTAAATACAGAAATTTGTTTTCGTGGTTTTCATAGTTGTAAACCATCTCTCTAAGTAAAACCTCTTTTCACTTTTTGAGAAACAATTTGTTATATATGGAAGAAGGTATGATAAAGAGTGATAGAAACACTAAAAAGGAACAAACACAGGATTTAGCAATCTAAAGCGCACCACAATTCACACTTTACATTGCTACCACTAAACAAAAAGGAAACAACTATGTTTCCAACCCTTTTCCTTGTACATTCTACCATAGATAGCATAGCTGTGATTAGTAATACAAATGGAAGATAATATTATTTTGATCTTTTTAATTTAATTTGTTTCAAAACTACAGCAGTCTTGAATTTTATCCAGGTAAGACTATGCCCACAAAAAATAGGAGCCTTGAGCGTGGTAATAAGTACTAACCCTGAGATATTGAAACACATTTGAGACGGTTTTTATAGTCTTTACATGGTGGTAAATCATTTATGAGGGAGATAAAATCACCCAATATTGCATTTCAATGGCGATGCTAGATCACGTTGTACTAGAGCAGCTGTTTAAATTATGATGGTAATAAGAGGTCTGTTAGATAAAAAAATTTCTCATTCCAAATCACATTCAAGCAAGCTTTCCAGTAAATTCCAACTATTAACTCGATCTTTAAGTAAATCAATATAAACTTTTAAAACTAAGATATTTAAATGAAAATAAATAAAATTATGTTAAAAAAAGTTTCAAATTAAAGTAATATTTATTTATTTAAACAAAAGTAATATGGTAAAGTAATTCTCTAAAACTACAAGAGCATCCATCACCAGAAACAAAATACATCAAAGCAATAGTCTTATACAAGTTCACATTGGTTGAGCATATAAAGTTGATTTAAAACCCAGGTTTAATTTTAAAATATGAATACTTGTATATCCTTAATCGTAATATTATCAATAATAGAAAATAGAACAGAATGAGAAAAAAATTTATTGAAGCTCATATAATTTTGATGGGCATCATTTTATTTTTTTTATCTGTGGAAGCATTTGTTCAATATAATATATGTGTAGTGTTAAAAAAATAATATATGTATGAAAATTGACTGAATCATATTAAAAATAATATTTGAATGCCACACTTAAAAAAGTAATACATTAATTATTTGTTTCACAATCATAACTACCTTGTTTACTTATGAGCGTTTTTATGGATCATTATCATGAACTGTTTCCAGCCTTTGGCTGGGTCAGTTTATTAAAATATCTCTATTTTCCCTCCACAATTCTTTTCCTCTCACTAGCAAACTTGCTGTTATCTGCTCCTCTCATCACTTTATTCATACGTCATCCTCATCATTCTCCTAACGATCGTTTCCATTTCCACCCTCATTACATGGCCATACTTTGTTAATAAATAGCTGATATTAATGTAAAAAGTTAAGTTTCATTGACATGTTACTATGCTTAGTTATAATACAAACTTCCATATTATATGGATGGATTCAATAAAAATGATATGTTAAAATGATAGCCCTGTACATTTTTTGACGCCATCAGAAAAATAAAAGAAACAGCTAACATTACAAAACAAAAAAAAAATTCTTAGCAAATTATTGTTTCCCGTCTTTCGCTAAAAAGCGAATATGTTATTTTGTTGTAGTATTGCAGTTTTTTTAGTTATTTGTGAAGTACTATCATATTATTATTTCATTTTTTATCAATCTTATTAAATTGTTTTTTATTTTGTGTGATAAGATGCAAAGGTATCCTACAAGTTTGATTTAATAAAATTATTAGGTATGTATTAATTTTATCATAATAATAGTTATCATTAACTAGGTAGATTTTTTTTTTGTAATGTCATTAATATTAATATTATATTGTATTTAATTTATCTTATTAACAATTAATCATGTTACCATATTAACTTGCCATATTGAATTGTGTGAATAATAAAATGCATCTACAAAATTTATAACATCTTTTAAGTGCTTAGTCATGTTGTTTAGGAGAATTCAGATAATGGTAAAACATTTTTTATCTGTTTTACCAAAGTTTTTGTACAATATCCCATCAAAATCCAAAGAAACGTAAGTACATTTGATAAGAAATAAATAAAATTTACTTAATCAAATCATTGTTCTAGGTTGAGCAATTAAACTGGTTTTGGATCTCACTTTTTAATAAATAACAAATGAATATTTTGTAAACCATAAAAATGTTGCCAATAGTATTTTAAAATACTTTTTGAATGTGATTAAATAAATATGATATAACTCTAGAAAAATGTAGCACAGATATAAGTAAAAGGCATAAACACATTTTTGCAAGCATTTCAATATTTAATATCCACCTGGAATTTGAAATATTGAACTCATTGTATAAATTTGTTTGTTTTTTTAATTCCATTTGTGATTCACTTTACAATTCCAACATTTTATTTACTTATTTAAGGTGGGGATGCAAAGAACATGAGGAAAGGTCAGTTTTTTTTTAATAGCGAAATTTTTTTTTGTTCAAAATAATTAAAACATTGCTTCATTACAAACAGAGAGTTCAATTTTCTTCACATGGTGATATCAGTTATAACTTTCAAGGGTGTCCTGGAATTTCATAAAAACATTTTCTCTTTGTTTAGAAAAGTTTTTAGATAACGCCACTATACTGTTGACAGATATTCAACAACTTTTGATATTAACATGTGAAGTAAATTAAACTATATGTTTCTACTGGAGAAATATTTGATTTATTTTTACCAAAAAAATTTATATACAAAAAATTCAAAAAACATTTGCCTTTTCTCATGTTCTCTGCATCTCCATCTTACATAGTATCACTTGCTTAGTGCACTTTATTTCATACATAACCCTTCAAATAATATTTGTAAAAATTAACACAACAAATACGGTGACCTGGTGGTCTAGGGGTAAGGTGTCAGACTTCTGTGCTGGGGGTCCGGGGTTCAATCCTCGGTACCGGCACAGATTTATCTGATTGCCAGACCCTTCCTTCACCTCTGACAAGACGTGTATTAATCACAACTTGTGAATGTGTGGAATGCCAGGCCTCCACCGTGGTTCGGATTCCACGTTAAACTGTAGGTCCTCCATTTCATCTCACAATCACCCTATCATCACACATTAGCGTAAGTGCGTATAACCCGAACGGGTAGTAAGACGCGGTGATAATAATAATAAAACACAACAAATATCAAGTCAATTTTCTTCGAACAAACTCAAAAGATTTGACCATTTTTAGTTGGCATCACCGTCTTTATTATCATCATCATCATCATCATCAAGTTTTTTCCAGCCTTTGGCCCGGTCAGTTTATTAAAATACCTCAGTCTCCATCTCCCTCTATTCTTCCACCATTCTTTTCCTCTCATTTGATGTATCGCCGCTTCTCTTTTCCGATAGAAGAAGTGACGAATACAGTTACAAAGAAGGATGGGATGGAAGAAACATAAGATATATATAATATATATATATGTATACACACACACACACACACACACACAAGTTTAACAAATCGGTTTATTTTGAATTCAAACAAGTCGAAAGTATTACAAATGGTTCGACGAGATCATATACAAAACATTCCATTGTTTATTGATGAGAATTATATCTGTTACTTTAGACAATGAAGTCCCAAATGGAAGCGTTAGGTTAGAAACACCTTGGTTTGACCTGCAACCATGACAAGTATGGTTGTGTCTTTATTAGAAAAGGGTGTAACTCGTTAAAGTAGAACAAACACACACTCTAAAACAAAGGTGCGTCTGCCTCAACAAAACGGCAATTTAAATTGGAAGCAATTATTGATATAAGGTTAAGCAACAATATTTAACACCACTCCAGCCTTGCGGCGACTAAGACTTTAACCTAATTCTAGAAAATCCTAGTTTAAAGAGTTACAACGTTGGTAGTTAAACGGGCTAGCTAGCATGAATTAACTTCATATTGTTACGAGATACAAAGGTTAAGTTCCTAGCAGAGGAACAATAAGTTTACAAATAGTTAATGGTGAGCTACCAGGAATCTAGTCTGTAAAGATACTATGGCTGGTCTATTCCTCATTAGTACTGCCTGGTCATTCAATAGTGTAATTAAATTTCAATGTAAGTCTGGACACAGACTATAACAACTGCAAACAGTTCATTAACTAATTCAAGCGGCGCCTGAAGGGGGCCAGACAAAATAAAACAAAACTACACGGGCCACTAATCTGGAATAGTAGCGTACTCGTGAGTTGAGCACCGTACAAAGGTACAACAATAGAAAGATTAGAGACTGGCATCAGTCAAGGACCCAACTAGGTCATGGGACAAAGCTATAGATAACTTGATTTCCACCATTTTTCGATCTAAAGGGTTAAAATAGCTGGAACAAGGCCATACAGTATAAGGTGTCTGGTAATTGCCCAGATATTTAAAACTGAGTCTTATGGACATAAAATAAACATCAGAAACTCTGAAATTCAAAACTATGTCTTATGGACATTGTAAAAACAAATCAGAAACCCTGACTTTCAAAACTATGTCTTAATAAAAACAACAAAAACTCTAACATTCAAAAACTATGTCTTATGGACATAGTAAAAACAGATCACGAAGACCCTATCAAAAATTACTAGATCTAAATTCTCATAGTCAAAGGCTTTACTTAGTCTGCGATGAGGTGAGACAGACGCGTCGAACGTCGTGATCACCGCTTGTTAGTCCACTGGTCCTTGATAACTTCTAGGATATTCCTTCGATGAATCGTTACAATAGAAAACAAAATATGAAGCGAGGGGTTGGCAGTTTTATACAAAATGCACTGACGTATTAGGAAAGGGAAATCCAAAAGGGGGAAGGATGGTGATTTTCTAGAGTCAAGCAGAATGTCAACGCCAACTAGCGCTTGGAGACGGCCGCTGATGACAACAATGGGGAGCGAACAGTCATAGTTTAGTCTTGCGAGCAAGCAAGGTGTCCGTGTGTTGAACTTCCACCAGGATGTGTTGAGCAGTCAGCTGAGGCAATCTTTCCTCAAGTTTGGGTGTCTCCAGCAATATGATTTCACAGTGAGTTTATATCTGCCGCACATTATTAGAATTAATTAATTCTTGGATTTATAGTGATAATCATAAGGTTTTTTTTGGAGTGTAAGTGCTAACGGGTAATTGCTGTTATCTGCTCCTCCAATCTTTCTCTTGGCCTCCCTTGCGGTCTTTTTCCTACCTACTTAATTTCCATCAATTTCTTCGGCATCCTCTCTTTTTCCATCCTCATTACATGTCCATTCCATCTCAGTCTTGCTTCCTCTACTATCTCATGTACTTCATGTAGCTCTTTCCTGGATAATTTCATTCCTAATCTTGTTTCTTCTGATGACAGCTATCATGCCCTTCTTAAACTTCATTCCCATGGCCTCCACTTCCCTAGTCTCTCTTATATTCATTGTCCATGTTTCTACTGCATATCTAACAATATGTACTAATTACAAGACTTCCTTACACTTCAAAGTCACTTCTCTTCTCCATAGCAGGACTCTTACACACCTATAGAACAACTCTCCATAGCAGGACTCTTACACACCTATAGAACAACTCTCCATAGCAGGTCTCTTACACATCTATAGAACAACTCTCCATAGCAGGTCTCTTACACATCTATAGAACAACTCTCCATAGCAGGTATCTTACACACCCATAGAACAACTCTCCCCGCTGTCTTCTTCTCATTAAATCCTCTCTACTTCCACCTTTCTCTTCAATCACACTTCCAAGATATTTAACTTTCTGTACTTTACCCAGCTCTTTACTCAGCTTATAGCTTTATTTGGCCTTACAACCCGCCTCGGTGGCGTAGTTGGCTAACGCGCTAGTCGTGTTGAGCTCAACCGCCGAGGACGAGGAGATCGAGGTTCGAATCTCGGTCGGGTGAACTGGGGGTGTTTTTCCTAAATGGTTTTCCACTCTCCCTCCACGCAAATGCGGGTTCACTTCCTCTAAATTCAACCCTCCCAAGTCCTAATCCATTAGAGTAATTAGTACTTAAGCGTATAACCCGAACGGGTAGTAAGACGCGGTGCTAAATATTATTATTATTATTATTATTATTTGGCCTTACCCTCTTCTTTGTCACCTTCAAATATATCAAGATAAACTCGGCCACCACTAGATTTCTGTCTTCTGGACATGTGCCGAAATTATCATTTTGTTATCACATCTTATCACCTGTTCAAGTTGTACACATATTATGATTACCCTTATGGGGTAGGGATTAGGAAGGAAGTTCTACCCACATTTGCCTGGAAGTAGGGTCTGGAACCATTTAGGGAAAACCACCCTCAAAAGACCCAAACTAGATTTGAACCCTGATATCGCCATCGTTAGCAGGCCAGTCTAACATGAGGGTGACGCCTTAGACCATTCGGCCACTGAAGCGGGTCTGAGATTATTCTTGGTTCAGCTTGACTAATAGGTGAACAGCTGAGTAGACTAAACTGCTGATGACGAAGATATCAAGGTTCAAATCTTGGTCGGGTGTACCGAGGCGGGTTTTTACAAAATGGTTTTCCTCTTTCCCTCCATGAAAATGTGGGTACACTTCCTATAAATTTAATCTTCCTCATCCCTGGCTCCTAAGCATAATTAGTACATTTGTTTATAACCTGGACAGGTATTTTAAGACATAATTCAGATTCAATGAACATAGTTTAGACATAGGACTTAAAAATAAGATTCAAAGATTTATATTTTTATGCTTTGGATTAAATTAATGTGTACCATGGCCTTTTTTTTTACATACAAGAGGTGTGAGGGCCGCAAGTGAAAGACATGTGGAAATAAGCTGAATCAAGACCTGACACACGTGGTGTGGGCTCGGGTAAATCATGTGAGTTGCTTAGATTCACTCTTTGATAACATTTTTGAAAGTTATATAGTAAGTTTTGGTATATTCAAAAAGGGTTGGATGCCCATTTCATTGGTTGCATGGTCACACTTGCAATACACTGGGCTGCCGATGACAGGATCAGGTTTCATATCCCGGTCACATGTATTTAGGGTGGTTTTTTTCCTTAATGGTACCCTTAATCTAAATTCAAACTTCTTCATCCCTAGCATATTAGTGTAATTAGTACTTAATCATAGAGCTCGAATAAGTAGCAAGTCGCAATTACAAATAGAAAAAAAATAAAAGAATTGGAGAATAAGGAATTTTAACACACTATTAACGCCTCTTTTTTAAATTATTATTTAGCACCGCGTCTTACTACCCGTTCGGGTTATACGCTTAAGTACTAATTACACTAATGGATTAGGAATTGGGAAGGTTGAATTTAGAGGAAGTGAACCCGAATTTGCGTGGAGGGAGAGTGGAAAACCATTTAGGAAAAACCACCCTCAGATCACTCGACCGAGATTCGAACCTCGATCTCCCCATCCTCGGTGGTCTGGCTCAACACGACTGGCGCGTTAGCCAACTACGCCACCGAGGCGGGTATTAACTCCTCTTAACTGATTGTATTTACTTAAGCTCATTAGATAAAGCCACCCGTGTTATCCGCATGGTTTAAGGTGTCAGACTCACAGTAGACTAGACTACACTGCCGATAACGGGGAGATAGAGATTTGAATCTCGGTCAGGTGTACTGAGGGTGGCTTTTCCGAAATGGTTTTCCACTCCTCCACACAAATGTGGGCACACTTCCTCTAAATATAACCTCCCTCGGTCCTAAAACCATTAGTGTGTTTGGTACATAAGCATATAACCCAAACAGGTAGTAAGAATGGTGCTAAATAGATAAAAGTCCAATTTATATAGAAAGGGCCTTAACTGAGTCAAAAAAATGTTAATAGATATACTTTCATGTATTCATACATTAAGCCATGCGATCTGCAGCTGTCACTTTTGATAGATATTAATATAAAATAACAATAATATGGTCATATGTTATCAATGTTGGCAGCAAATTTTTCTTACAAAAATTGGATTGAAGTCGATAATTGCGAGCACATGGGCACTAAAGAGTAAAAAATACTTTTTAAAAGTACTTGAAAAGTAATAGTGGATCTTAAAATCCGTTTTGGTTGGATTGACGTAATCATAATGTGCAAGTTTTATCTCTGAATCTTGTTACTTATTTAGACACTGCAACTAACACTTTTTAAGGACATTGGGTTATAAAAGGTAGCTTTTAGAAAATTGCAAAATCTTAGCGGATAAAGTTATTCTCATTGCTCTATATTGTATTTGTTGTCAGATGAATCCCGCTGCTGAGCAAGTCTGTTGAACAAACTGGTACCAAGCTAACTCTGCCGTTTCCTCTCTGATTGCCAAACCCTTCCTTCGACTCTGACAAGATGTGTACTAATCACAACTTGTGAATGTGAGGAATGCCAGGCCCCCACCGTGGTTCGGATTCCACGTTAAACTGTAGGTCTTCAATTTCATCTCACAAACACCCATCCATTGCACATTAGCGTAAGTGCGTATAACCCGAACGGGCAGTAAGACGCGGTGCTAATAATAATGATGATGATGATGATGATGATAATGATGATGATAATGATGATGATAATGATGATGATAATGATGATGATAATGATGATGATAATGATGATGATAATGATAGTAGTAGTAGTAATAGTAGTAGTAATAATAGTAGTAGTAGTAGTAGTAGTAGTAGTAGTAGTAGTAGTAGTAGTAGTAGTAGTAGTAATAACAACAACTCTGCCGTTATTTTCCTCCACGCTAGTTTTTTTTATGCACAGCATCTTTCTACCTATTTGAGTAAGATGCTTATGTACTAATTATGCTAAGGTTTTAAGGATGAGGAGGTTTAATTAGGAGGAAGTGTGTGGAAGGGGAGCGGGAAAACATTTACTACCCTCAGAACACCCGACCGGAATACAAACGCAAATCTCCCTGTCATCGACAGTCTAGTCTATTGTGAGAGTGATGCCTAATATCATGGAGGCCCCAAAGCGAGTTCCACTCTTGTTTGGTATAATTAAAACACACTGTAGCAAAGTTAGTTAAAGATACTGAACAGGCTCCGAGCAGTTCTGGCGCAGGAGATGATGCAAGTTCTGAACTAAAGGATTATTTACAGGTATAAAGAAACAATGTGTTATGTAAAAGAATAAGAAAATCAAGTGAATGAGTGAATATTTATTCTTCAAGTGTATATAAATTTTGTCCAAAGTAAATCCTAATATGGACGTTTAGCTTTTTTTATGTGAAAAAAAAAATCTCAAAATTAGTTTGAGCATACGTGGTATAAAAAAATATATATATTTAACTTTTGATATTAAATAATAAATTATTTTGAACCAATGAATGATTGAAGCACAGATATCTTGAATCTATATAATATCAGCTAAAGTCCAGCAACTGAAATAAAAAGAACACAATATGTTGGTGTATGTAAATAAGTAGACTCAGCAGATAAACAAATTAACTAGAAATAATTAGTTGCAATGTTTAAATATTATAGAAAAGGAAAAGTACCAAACAGAATGAGGGAGGAAGTAGGAAAAAGAACGCAAGGGAGGTCAATAAAGAGATGAAACTAGAAGAATAGTGGAAGGATAAAGGAATATGGAGGCATTTTACTAAACTGACCCGGCCACAGGCTGGCAATAGTTGATGATATAATGTTTAACATTTCCACAAGCAACACAAAATGTACACTATGAGGTCGCTAATGGGGGTTTTAAAATTAATTATGGGTGAAAAGTGTTGCATATCAATAAAAGTTGATTTTGGTTCTATTTGTTAAACATGCATTTTTCCCATATTGTAAAGAAATTTCCAAAAGTAAAAATGATGGGACACATTAATTTATTAAAGTAATATTGATTCATATATTATAAGTCAATAGTTATTGTTTATGTCAAGGTTGCACAAAATAGGGGCCGTTTTCGAGTACTACTACCCAAGACAGATAGATGTCATTACAAAAATACTAATTATATCCTTTAAAAGCTATTAAATATAATGTTGATTAATGATTTAACGTACTCTTTCAGTAACTACACATTTCTATGATATTAAGTCTTTTATAGAACAAGTTGATAATGATTGGGTATTTTCACTTGGTACCAATGGTAGGATTCTCTTATTTAAGTAGATTATTGGTAATTTAAGTAGCATATGAGTATACCCTAATTTCCTTACAGATGGACATAGGCCTTAATATAACTAGAAAAGTTAATAGTATTTTAACATATTCACATGTCAAGGCAAGTGAATTTTTCATAGATATTATAAGGGAAATCTCTTTTCTCTTTTTGAGGTATTTTGTAATATTTGAAAGAATATAGGCCCTAAAGGAAATGTGGATAGAAATATATAAAAGGAACAAGCACAATAATGCTTTTACAAAAAAAGGAGAAAACAATAATTTCTCACTTTTCATCGCTGCCACTGGACAAAGAGGTAATGGCTGCCTTTTGAAGAAAATCGATCGTTACCGTTTAATTACCACTTGACCTAGGTTTCACACTTTTTCAGGTATTTTGTCATATTTGGAAACCTAGGTCGAGAGATTGGGGAGTAACGTTCTTCATTGGGCAGCTACTACCTCTCTGTCCAGTGGCAGCAATGTAAAGTGTGAAATGTGTTCTTATTTTCATTGTTAAGAGCCGTATTATGTTTGGACCCTTTTAGGTTTCTATCCACCTTTCCTGTACCAATAAAAATAAAATTAATAATGTAATTATTATATAAATCTATTAATTATTACTCGCATCTACTACCGTTGGTTTATATGCCTTAACGCTAATGTGTAATGGTCAGGTGATTGTGAGATGAAATTTGGAGGACCTACATTAAACGTGGAATCCGAACCACGGTAGAGGCTGGCATTCCTCATTAAATGTAATGTTCAAAAATCTATAAAGAAAAATCTGAAAATATGTTTGTATCTTATAAAAGGTGGTCTAAACGTCCATTTGTAAGGAGCTCAAGGTTTATTTGAGTGCAATTGCGGGAGGCCTACCAACTGTGGAAGAATTTTCCCCACATGTTCCAAATGAACCGTGCTGAGACCATCTTTGGAAGCTCTGTCACAGGCCCTTAAAGTTGCTTCTACAGCAAATATGCTCACCACTTCCGACACCAACTGAGAAACATCATCGGAAACTCGAATCTTAGGATCGGTGAAACTCAGTTTCATGATTTCTTTTACCGCTTCCTGAAAAAAATAAATTAGAAATTACCTACATTGAACCTGTGAATTTCAATCGAGGTTTTCCTAGATGGTTTCTTGCTCTTGCTCTCTCCATGCAATTTAGGGTACATTTCTCTAAACTTCTACCTTCCTTATTTCTATTCCATTGACATAGTTAATGAATGCGTACAACCAAAACGAGAACTAATGAGAGAGTGAAAAAAAAAAAATGGAACTTTTTGCGTTCTGTAACAAATAAAATGTTTTGACATTTAGTCTAAGTGTAACTTCCTCTTACCATAATCTATAAAAACTGCTCACAATTCTATTGGAGCCTTAAGACTAAGCACACACTGGTGACAAAATAATTTCCGTGACTAAAAAGTTGGTGACGTGTGTGACGAAGTGCTGTAGGGTGAATTGTGCTTACATTGGTTAACTAATAAATTAGGTTGGACTTGTATGTGGGTGAGGTGTTTCCATTCAAAAGTACACTGCAATGGGAAGGTTTCAAACAAAAGACAGTCCTAACGGTCGACCTCCTGGGAGGCTGTTAGTACATTTGGAAACAATGTATGTAAATCTGATGGAAAACTGTTTCTTGAGTTTTATAAAATGATTTCTGTTGCTCACAAACATATCTGAAACAGTTTGCAAACATGGGAAAATGGGCTACTCACTTTGTTTGTAAACAGTTAAACACATATTGTTTCAGACTTCAATGATCAAACATTGTTTACAGCCACTTCTTTTCGATTTCAAATAATTATTCTTATTCTCTTTATGAAACTGCACACAGAGGGCCTTTAACTTTTTTTCAACATTATTAGTACCGATTGATAACTTTTCAACGATTTTATTTAAAACGTGTATTTTTTTTAACAATATTTTAGAAGTATTCTTATTTCCTATCCAACAACAATGAAATATTTACATCAGAGAGTTTTTTTAGTGGTTCAAGACATGATAAATTAGAACAAAACATGAAAATTAGCAACTGATGTGCTCTGTGTGAACAGAAGAATCAGATCAGTCCACGCTGCTTGTCGCCGACAATCTTGGCAAACACGTCCAGACAGGCAAATTTTGTTTCTTGTAACTAATTTGAAATGGATGACAAGAAACATTGTTTCTTCTTTGGGAAATACAAAGGAAACAATGAAACTTATTTGCAAACATTTTTCAAACAAATAACAAACTGTTTCTAAAAAAAAAAAAATGGAAACAAGAGCAACATCATTTGCATATGTTTGCAAACAAAATTCCTGGAAATTATTTCCAGTATTATGTATTAGGTTAGGAAAAGCTCAATGCAAAAAAAAAAGTCTTTGGTGCGTCTAATAATTATGGTAGCAAAATGATTTTAAATGGTAAGTTTTACAAATTATTCAAAGATTCAAGAATTTAAAAGGAAGGTTTTTAAGTATTTTCTAGAAATATGTTTGACTTTTTTTGTCAAATTAAAGAACATATGGCTAATTAACTAGATGCAGATGGAATCCGCTTAATTTTTTAAGATTCCATTTGAGTTAAAATTAAAAATCTTAATCAAATTCAAAGACTAGGACAGGCACAACATCCAGTCCCTGGCCGTTAGTTCTGCACTGTGAAAGGGTAAACCCACATTTCACCAATAATAAATTTTTCGGCCATACCAGGAATCAAACCTGAGACCCTTAGCTCAATAGAGAGACATGCTATTGACTGAGCTAAGGTGTCAGACAGCTCCAAAATTTCCATATTTTCTTAAGTTTTGAAAAATATATATTTTCATTTTTCAATTTTATGAATTTTTATGTAGGCTTTATCTAACTTCATTTCTTTATTTTTTCTGGCTCTAGTTTATTTTTAACATGTCATTCAGTGATAAGTTGCTAATTTTTTTTAGCACTGATCTTACTACCTGTTCAGGTTATATGCATATGTTTAATTAAGATAATGATTTAGGGATTCAAACCCAGTTATCCTTGTCTTGTCTACTGCGAAAGTGAAGGCTTAGACCAGTGGTTCCCAACCTTTTGTGGCCCATCTCCCCTTTCTGGAGGTTGACTAACACCTATCGCCCCCTTTTCATTTTCATTGTATGTCTAATTTTAATTTGAAGTAAAGTGTAAATAATAAAACAGTTTTATTATTTCAAACAATTTTACCACCGTATATAAAAACAACCAAAGCAGTTTTATTCGGTCACTCTTAAATAAAATAGAAAAAAGATTAAAATGTACATTTTTTACAGATTTTTTTAAGAACAAAGAAGTGAAATAATTAACTAAGATCATTGACGTACATTTAAAAAATAGGAGTACATGTTTTCATTTTAAAATTGGAATCTGGAAAAAATTAAGTTGACAGTTACTTCTACTGTACTTTGCTATTTTAATTTTTCCCCCTTTGAATACTCATCGCCCCCAAATCGCCCCCCACTTATTTATTGCCCCCCTGATAACCCAAATCGCCCACTTGGGGGCGATCGCCCCCAGGTTGGGAACCACTGGCTTAGACCATGCGGCCCACAAAGCAGACCTACTATAGCCTATTATGTTTATGTGAGCGTGCACACATACATACATGCACACGCACACACACACACACATAAACATACACACACAATCACACACAAAACCAATGGTTGAACTCTTGTTTTAAATCAGTAATTTATATAGCCTTGCAAGAATAGTAAAAAAACTGCTTATAAAAATATTATCTGCTTCGATGGCCACATAGTCTAAGGCGCTACTTTTGCAGTAGACTAGACTGCCAAAGACGAGGAGATCGGGGTTTGATCCCGGCAGGGTGTACTCAGGGTGTTTTTTCCATTATCCCTTCACACAAATGTGGGTGCACTTCTTATAAATTAAACCTCCCTAATCCCTAACGCATTAGCATAATTAGTACATAGGTTTATGGCCCAAATGGGTAGTAAGACGCTATGCTGAAAAAATAAATAAAATATAATCTATATAGACTACCCTAACTTTAATTTTAGCGAGAAGCTCTATTCAACTTGATACAAATGATTTGAAAAATCCACCCCTTAATATTTCATTTATATTTCCATTACTGTATTCGTTCAGAGTAATTTCTCAAACAATTCCGGTCTTTGTTCTTTCTATAGTACCTCACATATAATTACCACTGTTATCGACATTCATAATGGCCGCTAGAGTCATTAAAAAGGTGAGACATGCACAGCCACTTGGCAACGATTTCATCACACGTACGTGACCAGTGTGTGTAGGGGACAGTTTAGTTTCACCAGGAATGGAGCATGTCCCAACTTTTAAGTTATTATTATTATTATTTAGCACCGCGTCTTACTACCCGTTCGGGTTATACGCTTAAGTACTAATTACGCTAATGGATTAGGAATTGGGAAGGTTGAATAGAGGAAGTAAATCCGCATTTGCGTGGAAGGAGAGTGGAAAACCATTTAGGAAAAACCACCCTCAGTTCACCCGATCGAGATTCGAACCTCGATCTCCCCGTCCTCGGCAGTCGGGCTCAACACTACTAGCGCGTTAGCCAACTAAGCCACCGAGGCGGGTAACTTTTAAGTTGTTGTTATTTATTATTATTATTATTATTATTATTATTATTATTATTATTATTATTATTATTATTATTATTATTATTATTACTACAGTAGGTGTTCTGACAGATACAATCTCATTTATCAGTGAGCTTAAACCAGCAATGCACCCTGTTATCTATATCCTCCTACAATTCCCAGAATTTACTTATTTCCTTTAAGTCATCCAATATTTGGATCCTCCATCTTCCTAAGCTTCTCTTTTCCTAAACCTTTCCTTCCATGACGTCGTGCAGAAAACAGTTCCTCCTAAGGATGTGTTCTATCTAGTTTGCTCTGTAGCAAGGAATCACATCCAAAATGGTTCTCTTCTCACCCACTCTTCTTAGTACTTCTTTATTTGTTACCCTTTTTTGTCCACCTGAACTTCTCAAATCCTCTCCACCACCGCAAAAAAAAAGTTGGTCAACGCCTGTAGGTGCATCCATATAAATCAATATGTTTCATCCGGACAACTTAATAGTTAGGTGCCGGTACTATTAAATAAAAGTTACCAGTGCACACATACATAGGCTAAAAGCCTGTTGTTCTCGGGCATAGCGCACAATCCTTATAAAATTACACTTTTCCTATATTGTAAAATTAATGATTTTTATTAATTTTAGAAACAAATAGAATAGGGAGATACGAATAGATATAAAATATAGATTTTTGGTAAATTTTATTCAATATAAAATTAAAAATTAACACGCTAAAGCCACAGAATAAAGTAAATACGCTATTTAATGGAATGAAACAGTTTTTAACAGCACCAATAGTATTTGAGTAGGCTATGCAATACATAAAATGTTTACTATTACAAACTGATTCAACCTATTAAAACCTACTGAATATTAACCTACTCATTCGAACGCGAATGAAATTTGTATTAATCGATGCATAAAATTATTATTATTATTTAGCACCGCGTCTTACTACCCGTTCGGGTTATACGCTTAAGTACTAATTACGCTAATGGATTAGGAATTGGGAAGGTTGATAGAGGAAGTGAACCCGCATTTGCATGGACTGAGAGTGGAAAACCATTTAGGAAAAACCACCCCCAGTTCACCCGACCAAGATTCGAACCTCAATCTCCCCGTCCTCGGCAGTCGGGCTCAACACGACTAGCGCGTTAGCCAACTACGCCACAGAGGTGAGTGATGCATAAAAGATTTGGTTGTTAGGTTGGGATGGTTTTCAATGTAAACCTTTATTTGAATAAACATTTGCAAGCTACAATGCTTTCCAGGCAAGGTTAGGCCCTGTCCAAAGAGTCTATAAGATCCACATCCATAATCCTTAATGGTCCTTAGAAATGGCAATCGAGTCTGCACAGTCCAAGCGACCATGCCAAACAATGAAAAAGTTGAAAGATTACAACCCAATTAGAGTATTCAGAAAAAAAAATCTGTGAAGAAGAGGTTATAAAGAATACTAATGGTAAGTTTAACCTATCAAAGCAATGACACTCTTTCCGAGAACTTGGAATCTCGCAGAAAATTGTTTCCGAGATGTCACGCTCCCTTCTTTTTCTTTTTTAGATATTTATGAACTAGCTTCTTGCGTAAAACTATTGTTTGATTTTGTATTTGTTTCCATAGCAACAGAACCTTTCAATGCCATTGGTGCTTTCATTTTGATGCACAGACACATTTACTTTGCTGTGATTGATGGTCCTTGGCAGTCCGTACCACAAGGCATAGTCCTAATAAAGTTAAAAGTTGAGTCAGCTTTAGCCCCGTTTACAGACTTCGTATTCATAAGGTGAATAAGAGAACGACTCCACAGTACAGATTGCTCTGTTTATAGAGTCCATATCCTTAAGTCCTTAGTCCTTACCACTCTATAGAAGTTGACTCAACTTTAACTTTATAAGGACACATCGAGACAGGCTGCCAAGGACTACCAATCACAGAAAAGTAAATATGTGAACGTGCGTTGAAATGAAAGCACCAATGACAGACATTTTACATACGGAGCTATTTCCAAAGTATATTTGAACATTTAAAACCCCGGGAAGTATGGCGTGGCATTTCAGAAACCTCATTTTCTGAGAAATACCAAGTTCTCAGAAAGAATGGTGTTGCTTCGGTAGGTTAAAATTTACATTAGTATTTTTTATAAACTTTGCTTGCACATTGCTAGAGGATTTTCTTTCAAAGAGTTTAATTGGATGTAGTCTCCAACCTTCTCATTGGTTGGCATGGTCACGTGAATAAGGACTGTGTAGACACGATTTCCATTTCTAAGGACTATACAGATGTGTAGCTTATATATTCTGTTTATGGGGCTTGTTCTACTGAGTGGTAAGGATTAAAAGTTTTAATGATCCAGACTCTGTAAAAAATGCACTCCGTTAGTGTGGAGTCGATCTCTTACAAACCACTACACACCTGGATACGAAGTCTGAAGACGAGTTTTTCTTTACACAATATGGCACATCGTTTAAGCCCCATTTTCAAAGTCTTTTAAGTTCTGAATCCTTTATGTCCTTAGAAATGAAAATCGCATCTACACAGTTCATATCTGTATTCATGCGACTGAGGCAACCAATTCGAAAGTTGGAAACAAAGTCTAATTAAACTCTTCGAAAGAGAATTTTCTAGTACTAGGCACAAGCAGACGACATCTGTGAAGCAGAAGGATTATTAACAAAAGTAACTACACAACATATTTTTACTAAACGTCCAGGTTGGTTACATTTGAAAGGTGGGTATAGGGTAGTTGATATTATAAAGCCATTAGTGCTTTCATTTTGATGCGCGCGCACGCTTAATTTGCTGTAATTGGTAGTCCTTAGAAAGTTAAAGATGAGATAGCTTCTACGGAGTGATAAGGCCTATGGAATTAAGGATAAGGACTCTGTAGACAGTGCAATCTGTATGTGTGGATTCGATCTCTTACAGAGTACTACATCTTACTGATAAGGAGTTTTTTTTTATGTTGCCGAGACTTTACACAAAATGCCCTAACCTATGCGAGTATTGATTGAAAAAACAATCTTACTACTGGTATTATTAGAAACATACTATTAGTTTATTTCACGAATATATAGGCCGTATCCGAATAGTCAAGTACACTTGACTTGACACAGACTTCATGCAGACTCGATAAAATTACACTTTACACCCACTTGAGATCGAAAACTGCAACAGACTTTTCGAACGGCAATTACCCTTTACACGCCCTTGAGTCTGCAGTGCTGCTTCCTACCCGTGATCTTAGAAACTATTTTAAACGCCATCTATAATCAGGGAATGAAAACGAATACAACGTTTTAATATCCAAACCCACTTCTTTTTACTAGACATTTCCAACACAACACAAAAAACACTACAACATGAGCAGTACCGGTGTAGTTAAAATACTTTATCATAGATAGCAGATTACACATCACAGATCACATTACTCTAGCAGACGAAAATTTAAACAGTTGCCAGTCAAACTCCGCATCGACGGCGTGTCAAGGGTAACTTGCCGTCACACTTGGTCTCAAGGGCTTGTGCAGGGTGCAGCGGCTCACTTCATGACTATTCGAACGGTTGTTCACTCGATCACGTGATTGCCAATGCAATTATCGAGTGAGCGTCAAGGGTCGACGGCGCGTGAAGTAGACTATTCGGATACAGCCATAGAAAAAGCGTCACTTTTTACAAATTGGCTATATAAAATATTATTTGTGAAACAAAGTTGTTCAGTTTTCCTTGGATCACATAAACTTACATATTTTACTTTAGATTTAAAATTTGTTGTGTTAACTGAATCGTTAAATAAATTGTCAAGATTATTAGAGTTCTTCATCTTGTTAGAATTATAAATTTCGTGTGGTCTAATCTAATCCAATTATCCAATAACAAATAATCGATTTAAAATAAATAATGAATAGACTACTCGATGCATCGGTATTTTAGCTATCGATTAGCAAATAATCGATTATATCTTAGGGCGTCCATAAAATGCTGTAAGAGAAATAACCATTGATCTCGATAATGTAACTGGATGGATATACACATACACATTGCCAAGTACCATAACGTGACGCTCAAGTTTATCGTCAGCTACATTGTGGGGGGACATTTAACGGTTTATTTCAATGTTCTTATGCGAAAACATGTCTCTGATGAATAAAATTGTTTTTGTTTGAAAATAGTGAAGAAACATTTACATTAAAGGATATGTAATTCAGTTTTACAGGTAAAAATTCGAATACAATATTTAACATATTTAAATATGTAACTATAATCAATGTTGTTTACGGTCTGCAAAGACTACACTTATATTTAAAGTTGGTTATTAGCTTGTATATTGGTTTCAGAAACCATATTATATTGAAAGTTCAATAAATATAAT
Organism: Timema podura; assembly: GCA_033556935.1. Classification (NCBI taxonomy): domain Eukaryota; kingdom Metazoa; phylum Arthropoda; class Insecta; order Phasmatodea; family Timematidae; genus Timema; species Timema podura. The sequence goes on from JAVRXN010000006.1 coordinate 27,095,857, forward strand.
GAATAAGGTATCTTAAAACTTGATTACATTTGTTTAAATGACAAACTTTGTGTAGTTGTCATACATTCAAACTATCACTTAGGTTATAGACTTGTAGAAAGTATTATTATATTACCATTTTTTAAAAGGTTGGATCATATCTTGTATATTTCTTTCAGAAACCATATTATGTTGAAAGTTCGATAACTATAATGAAACAAGTTAGCTAAATCTATATTATATTTGTTTGAATGGCATACTTTGTGTAGAAGTCTTACGTTCAAATGATAATTTAGGTTATAGGATTGTAGGAAGTACGTTATCTACTAAACCCTGATTTTACTAATAATCCCAATCTGCAAGGCTTTATTTCGTATCAGAATACTATAATATATATAATATTTTGGTAGGATAAACGTCCATTTAGTACGGAAGTAGACATTTCCTTCTGGAAGGTCCTTTATCCTAACTAAACACAACTATAGAGTAGGATTCTGGTACGTGATAAAGCCTTACAAGCGAGATTCCTTCAAAAATCATCGTATATGTTAGGCTACATCAACTTATTTCAAGGAAAAACTAACCAGTTTCGAACTTTGTTATGCTCTTCAAACATATTTATTTAATTAAATTAATTACACATTGATCTATCTCATATATCCAATCAAATTAATGAACGATGTCAAAATGACATAGTGCCTTGTATGGGTAATAAAGAGAAAGAAATACCCGAAAGTTTTTTCTCTCTTACACAATGGTATGCAGAAGACAGCGCGAAAACTTTAGCCACTAATGTCCATCCAGTTATATTATAGAGATCAATGGAAATAACACGTCCAGCTACCACCTACCATAATGAAGATAATAGCCATACACTTAAGGGAAATAGTACTGCAAGCTAGCGGCTAAAAGGAAATAACACTAATCTTGTTTAACGTATAGAGGAAATAACATATCGAGCTGTCTGCGGGAAGGGAATAAAGGAAAGAAACCTTATCATCTTCTAACTCAACCACACATTTCTACAAGATGACCTGATGATGACGCCGATGATTGTCGAATCATGTAGTAGAAACTGATGTAAAGTTGCAGTAATTGGAGCAGCATCCAAAGGAACAGGGAATGAAAATATGAGAATGAGAACATATGAGAATAAAAATGCAATTTTTATTTATTTTTACTTTTGTTTATTCTTTAATTCCAAAATTTACAAGAAACTGTTTATTGCATGACAAATTATTTATATAAACACATCTTCGTATTTTAATATTGTTCTTTAATGGAATATGACTTAAAAGTTTAATTTTTAACATGTTCAAACTTTTTAGATGTTATGTTAAATTTTAATGAAGTATCACAATTGTCATCACAAGATATAATAATATTTCTAATTTATTGTTAAAAATTCTTCCTAATACTATACCTATACCTATGTCATTATATCACATCAAACATTATAACATTTTTCATATTAGAATAAAATTATTAAAATTATTAATTTTCACAATGTTTTTCAAAAATTTACATAGTTCCACTATGGCAAATATTAAAAGATAGTCATAATGTAATCTGTCAAGGTAAGAACGTGACTGCTACTTTTCAATGTGAACGAAGTATTAATTAATTAAAACTGTCAGTGGTCAGTGTTTAAAATTGGTCTTTGACTGCTAAAAAATAAATGAGTAAAATGTTACAAGGTTCAAATGGTATCAAACAAAGTCTGCCAAAGGAATTATGATTAGATTTTAATGATAACGGTATTGAAACAATTTTCAACGAATCATAAGGTGCTCACAGAACTGCCACTGTCAAAACATACTATCATAAAATTAAGTTTAAATATGCATATGCTTCTCAACCTCAAGATGCATATGCTTACAATCGATAAATGGGTGGAGTTGATCGATTAGTTCAGAACATTGGTTTATTTCGTATTGGTATGTAGTAGGAAAACAAAATATATGGTATTTTATTGATTTACCAATACAAAATGCTTGACAACATGTCACAAAGTAAACCTACAAGATAGACGTATTTGCCATAAGAAAGTGAACATCGAACGTTAAATATGTGACATATACTAACTGCTTCAACTATCACAAAAAGTAGACTGATAGTATGTGTATGATATACTTTCAGAAATTTACAATTCTTCCAAGCCAATGTAATAATAATAATAATAATAATAATAATAATAATAATAATAATAATAATAATAATAATAATAATAATAATAATAATAATAATAATAATAATAATAATATAATAATAATAATAATAATAATAATAAATTAATTTTCCTTTATTACAGTGTTGGCCAACAATCGTATGACCTATAACACGCCAGCACTGAAAAGTACACAAGTACCTTACAAATAGGTATAATTACAACCATAGCTAAATAATTATATATACTGATGAATATCTACGAAAAAATAGAAAATAATAATGACAAGAATAAAAAATAGCGACAGTAAAAAATAACTAAAGAGTAGTAAAAGATAAGAATTAAAAAGGCAGTAAAAATAAGCAAAAAATTAATCAGAATGAAATTATCTGTGGCCATCACGTGCATAATCAATATATGTGGTGGGGGTAGCATTATTTTAAAATGCAATGTGTACCTGTAGTGTAATCAGTAAGGGCGGGGTAACCTGGTGCTGTGCTGGGGGTCCGGGGCTCAATCCTCGGTCCCGGCACAGATTTATCTGAATGCCAAACCCTTGCTTCACCTCTGACAAGACGTGTATTAATCACAACCTATGAATGTGAGGAATGCCAGGCCTCCACCGTGGTTCGGATCCCACGTTAAACTGTAGGTCCTCCATTTCATCTCACAATCACCCTACCATTACACATTAGCATAAGTGCGTATAACCTGAACGGGTAGTAAGACGCGGCGCTAATAATAATAATGAACAATAATAAATAAATAATAATAAAATAATAATAATAAATAATAATAATAATAATAATAATAAATAGGCGGGTGAGCTAAGGGGTGGTGTAAATGAACAAAATCAAGATCTAGGAGGTTACGTCATTATTTATTATAAGACGCGTTAAATTGCTCTAATCCTATTATGTTATTCGATTAAATAAGCTGAGTAGCTTTTAATTTAATGTATAGATGAGATATATTTTGAGCATGATGATATTTCCAATCAATTTTGGGGCAGTTGAAATCACCTAATATTGGTATTATACGAAAGGGGTAGGGGCTCAAAACACCATAAAGAAAAGTAAGGTAATTACTAAAAATCCCGATTGGTGTTTGGGGAGCAATATATACGTTCCCAATTAACAGTTTTTTGGTTATTAAAGGTTGATATTTCGATATTATTCTCTAGATCAGTTCTTCTGACCAGACCAGAAATAGAGTCAATAATAAAATATCACTAATATTCACTAAGAGTTGAATTGGTTGGTATCTTCCAGCCCTTCAACAACGTTCACTAGTGGGCTTACAGATGTATCCTTTAGTGAGTCCTGGTCAGTCACAGGGGCCCAGATACAAAGGGGGACTCCCCTCTGATTGTCTGCTCTTACAGCAACCTCCCGTAGAAGGGTGCAATGAGGCAGCCAGAAGGTCAAATGTCACCGTTGTTTATCAGGGTAAGATCATTTTAATTCAACAAAAATATGGAAAAAGGATTATGAACTAAATTTTGTTTTCAATTTGGAACAGATAAGGTATTTAAGATTAAGTTCTTTAGTTAAATAAAATTTAATGTCCAGGGGAGAAACTTCAGCGGAAAAACGGGTGAAAATAGAGATTTTTTTAAAATACTTTGTTAATTGTAGTAATAAAAATAAAAATAATCGTTTGGTCATTAATCTTAAGTTCGGCTTACCACAGTTCTACACTTTTCCTAAAAGATAAAATTTATTTGATTTGTTAATAACTATAATAATATTGTGAAATTCTAACGCCTAAACCAAACTTAAAACAAAAACAAATAAAAAATTGTAAATAATGTTTTACTCAAAACCTGTACTATACAGAACATAATGTCATGCTTGTAGCAAGTGTTCCATCCTACTACTCCCTTTGTTGCCTCTTAAAATTAAAAATTAATATTTCCAATATTGTTTTGTATTTTTAAAACATGTACAGTAATATGCTGCATGCAATTAGTTAGAAACGAAAACATAGTATTATTTTTTTACAGGCATGTCGTATTTAATTTTGTATTTACCACAAAGAAAACGTGTTTTTGTCAAGGAGGTAGATTAATAATAATGATGCGTGTTAAAAGTATAAAATATTAAACTATAAATCAATAGCGTACTGACAATATCCACCCAGTCTATTTCAAGAGGTTAGAATGAATACGAGAAATAATTGAATGAGAATATTTTTTTAGTTTTAAATCAATATGTCTAGTAGTTGACAGAAAATACAATAAAACAATATTAAAATGAATGTTAAGAGTTAACGCATCTAGATATAAATCGCTTTAATGTTTTTTTTTGTAACAGAGAAGTGTTATTTATAAGGAATGTGATATTAATCGTTGTAAAATTAAGTTTATTTGCGAAAAAAAACCGAAACTTCACCTTTATATTCCAAATGAAAATATTCTTTCAATGAGACTTTATAAATAAATCGCTGGATCTTTTAAGTGATTCGTAGAAGTGAGACTCTGACTATTGCATCTGTGTTTTTTTAAGAAGGAAAAATCAACAGCTTTCAAATAAATTGTTTAATTAAATGTAATACATCCATACTCTATATTTAAAACCAACCAAAATCAACATTTTTGAATTAAAATATAACTGCCCAAAATTAACTGTTACTATAAATAACACTATAAACGTTAGATTAGTAAAATATAAAAACTAAATTAATATTTAAGACAGTTAAACATATTGCTAGAAATCTTTTAAAAATACTCAAGAAATTTAAATAATATTTTATTGAAAGCCTCCAGCGAATATTTATAGTTAATAAAAGAAATTACATTAAAGCTGTTATGAGGTGAACTGGATAGAACTTGTCCGAGATAGATGGCATCAATTTGTAAGCGCGTCAATGCATTTTTGAGTTCCTAGTGCCATGGAGTAAGTAAGTCAAGAAGAATACCGGAGGAAAGTGATGATCGTCTTAGTTTTAAATATATTGTAAATTGTAATGATAATTAATTTAGTCAAACCTGAAAATAAAACTATATGTTCTTCAGGAATAAGCGAAGTAAAGTCTTTGTTTTTCGCCAGTATTTTTTTATAACCGGTCGCCAGTTCATAGATGATGGGAGCGCATGCACACATTTAAATAATACGAGAGATGTTTACTATTCTATAACTAACTAATTTAATGACATGGAATATAAATTATACCATTATTTACAAACGATGATAGTTGGAACATCGTAACTGTCGATGGTTAAACTAACCCTAACTCTACTATAATCATGGACCAAGCAGAGGTCTTAGGTTTGACAACATCCTCTGATGAAGTTACGGACACGACTATGTTCTTAGCTAATCAGTCAGTTCGTCCCCTGGATGAACTCCAGGTCATGAACCGGCCGTTCATACCTAACTGGAATCTACATGGTCAGTACAGAAGTCTTGTCTCAAGACTAGGAATGTAATCGTAAGCTAGGTGGCCGTCCTAAGTTGCAACTATTCCTAGTTTCAACAATACACTTCTGTAGCTGCACATTCTTAATTTTGCGTGTACATTCTGTTCTAAATGTTGTTGGCTCCCAACAATTTTATACATAGTTTTCACTTTTGAGACCATGAAATATGGTTATAAAATTAATATAAGAAATGAAACCTTAAGCAATAAAATTTAACTAAGTATTAAATAGTACAGAGTTTTTTATGTAAAAATTAAGATTTAAATACCGAAGTATAACAATGTAGAAAGACGTACGTGAAAGATTACGGGTTTACCTCCATCAGAGTCAGTGTTTTTCATACCTTGTATGTTTTTCTCCAATTTTTAATTTGCTTCTACTTTTCTGTTTCTTCCCCCCCCCCCCCCCCCCCAATTAACAGGTGGTGTTAATGGAAATTAGTGATGGAAACTACCTCTGGCCACGGTCACATAATCACGCTAGTGGTTTATAATATTGGAATATGGAACTATTATTTAAATTAATCACTTAATTTGTTTGCCCATTGGCTAGTCTTTTCTTTGAGTGCCTACATTCAACAAAAACCACACACCTACCTGATAAAATTAAGCATATAAATTTACACGAATCCTGTCAATTAATAGCGAGTCATTTGTTTTTATTTTGTAACGGATATTTAGAATTTATTTCGATCTACTAACATCAGTAAATTGAGACACATTGGTTGTAGTTATTAAATTTGCATTAGTTTGAACTTATTGAAAGTAATAATTAAATGTTAGGTTAATCTACTTTTTTCATAATTAGTCTTATTTAAGGCGTAGTGTCTTAAGCTGTAGATATATTTTTTTTGTATTACTGAAAAAAATCTGTTAGTAAAATACTGTTTAGAGTGACAATAGTATAATGTTTCCTGTATAGTATTTGTTAAGATTACCTTTAATATATTTTTTTATTACATTGTAGACATAACTTGTTCAAAAATATTCATCAAAACAGTAAATTTAGATAGAAGCAACGTGGAATGTTTATGGTTGCAATATTTTAGAAGCAGCCTAAATTGGCTGAACTTTTAATTCAAATATAGCTTGATAGTTTATTTAATACAACAAAACAGCCTCGAGTATTTAACTGTGTACGTCTTTCTTAAAATAAGTTAAATCTACAATGAAAACGCTATCAGCTATTTTGTTTATGTATTCCATTAGTATAATTGAAACTAAACTCAATACTTCGGTTGTACAAGATGCTTCTATAAACAACAACTTTGCAGAAATTATTCAATACGTTATTGGCGTGATCCGAAGAAGTGATCCTCGGCCAATGGCTACCGTCGTTTTACAGGAAAACAATTTTCAAATTGTGAATAAATTGTTCGGGCAGCTAGAATATTTCCCTACTTTAACATTAAATATTATAGAAAATAATACTTTAGAAATAAATGAAATGTTTCCAGAAGTACTGGATTTAAATGGAAGACTAGATGAACCCAAAGTAGTATTTTGGTTTATAAGAAACTATGAAGTGATTTTTTGGGCAAGACTGGAACAATTTAGGGAAAGTTTCCTTGGTAATAATAATAGAGTACCGCTTATAATAATAATCACATCAACCTATATGAAGGAAATAAAAAGAATTAAAGAAGAATGCCATAAGACTTGGAATGAATATAATATTTTGAATGTAATATTAATTGTTTTACCTGACTATGAAAACCAAACAAATTCCTATTCAGCATTAAGTAACGTAAAGGCGTGGTTCTACAATCAGTATAGAAACAATGGTACATTCATAGATATTTCCGATATTTGGAAAAAAGATAGAAATAAAAATATATTTTTAGACAAACTACATGACATTTATGGATATGAAATTAAGTTATCTGAAGGTAGAGCTATATACGGTTTAAAACTAGGTCAGGAAAAAGGTGCAAACAGCACTATAGAAATGTTTATCCAATATATAAACGGAACAAAGGTTGTAGTAAGCCCAAAACGTCAAGATAATGTCAATAGTGTCATCCGAAGTGGAGAAGAAATCTTGAACAATAAGAAAATAATGCCAGATATATTTGGAAATATATTATATAAACATAAAAATAATATGTTCACATCCACCAATTCCCATGAATCGGTTTGTCTAGCACTCCTTGTTCCAAAGGCTTTACGTCTCCCACAATACTTGAATGTTATTTTAATTTTTACCAAAAGTACTTGGTTAAGTATTTTAGGCACTCTACCTTTCATCACACTGTTCTGGAAATTGTTCAGACACGATGCTGCTTTCGAAACTAAAACAATCTTGGAGACTGTTAGAATCATTGTTAGTGGTGCGACATTTTTTTCAGTGGTTTCCTCGTCTCAAAAATGTTTTGTTGGTTTGTGTTTGTGTTTAAGTTTAATCCTGCTAAGCGCATATCAGGGAAGTTTGGCCAGCTACTTGACCACACCCCACTACTACCCAGATATAGACACATTAGATCAAATGGTGGAGTCTAGGCTATGGGTGGCCGCACCTAACTTTGACGACACAAGCGATATTTTAGATCTTTGGTTAGAAAAGGCACGCAGTGGCGATAGAGTTGTAAACGCACTATTAAAAAGAATTTATCTCGTCCCTGATGTGAAAAGTGCACTTGACTATGTCGCCTTTAACAGAACAATGGCATTTCTTGATAGTTCTTTGATCCTCCAGTTGTATGTAGAACTCAATGAGTATTATGAAGATGGGTATCCACTAATGCATATCGTTAAGGAGTGTCCCCAAAAGGTTCTTATCGCTTTACAGTTCCCTTTTGTTTCACCCTATACAGACAAACTAAATACTCTATATTTAAGGTTGTTTGAATATGGTCTTATTAAAAAATGGCATAATGATGATACATATGAATTAAAGCTCTCGTCTCGTAATAGGATCAAGCCTGTTGAACTAAAGCCGTTAGGACTCGGCCATGTCCAGACTTCATTCTACATTCTTCTTGGTGGTCTATCACTCAGTTCCATTTCACTGATATGTGAGATTCTAGTTCACATACTTTTACGGTGTAGAAATCGAGATATAGTTGAAGTTTTAAATCTTACTTAGTGACTAAACTTAATTATATTAATAGAGTAGGTAGTTTTAGTAATAATTAAATAAACCTTTAAATAGTGTTAAAAATTGAATTTAATAGAGTATGTTATAGAATAAAATTATTTACATTCCATCTTTCTACACCTTCGTTATAATTTCATTAATTATGGTATTGGGAATGTAAAAATATGAAGAAACATTCCCTATTTGGCGCTAAGGGAGGGTGAAAATTCATTTAGAGATCAAAACTCTGCAAAGAACCCCTAGTCGAGAATCAAACTCCCTCCTTTGCTTCTCTGGAAAATGAGATTAGATTCTCTTTACATTTTAGTCTGATATTAAACCACCTCGGTGGTGTAGTTTGCTAACGCGCTAGTTGTGTTTGAGCTAGACTGCCGAGGACGGGCAGAACGAGGTTTGAAACTTGGTCAGGTGAACTGGGAGGGGTTTTTACTAAATGGTTTTCCACTCCCCTCCATGAAAATATAGGTTAACTTCATCTAATTTCAACATTCCCAATTCCTAATCTATTAGAGAAATTAGAACTTAAGTGTATAGCCGGAAAGGGTTTTAAGACGCGGTGCTAAATTAAATTAAATAGTCTGATTTGTCGGGAATGTTATTCTCAGGGCTCTAACCTATTCCAGGTACACTAAGGATATGTTCTCCTAAACAACCTCTAACCTTCCCTAAAAAGTAATAAAAACTTTTCCTAAATTATACGCTCGATTGATAAGTTTGATTAAATGTGGCTTTTTCGAATGGGTACAAAGGCGCTTGGAATTTAAAATAAAATCGGTTTATTGGTCAACTTGATTATTTAATAGATTATGGCATCCTCTATAGGTAGGCTTGCCAGATTTCTGAAATGTTCAACTGGGACACCGGAATGCCGAAATTTAAACATTTCATTTCTTACATGTTAATATTTATATATAAGTTACTTAAGTAAGAAGAAACACTATGAATGAGGAATAAAAATTTGAACTATATTTACATGTACTTTTCATTGGCTAGGACTTTTTTTTAGAAAGTCTTTTTTGGTTTTAATCTTGTTGTAAAAATCTTCACAAGCTAATCTGATATTAATTTTACATGTCATCAAGCCTTGAACCATATATTTCTTCATTAAATCCCTATTATCAGTCCATGCATTGTTCATCAACGAAAATACTCTCTCAACTGGTGCTAATGTCCCAGGTAAACAGAAGGCATACTCAACAATCTTGATCAGATTGGGGGCTTCTATGTGATTCTCCTTGAAGTGACCAAACAGCCTGAGCCATTTTTCTTCACTTGAAATAATCACATCTCTGGTAGTCTCTTCTTGCTTCCACTGTTCCCAATTTGACTGCAAATACTCCTTAGCAAGCACAAGTTCGTCAAACAGCTGATCATTGTTTATTTTCATATCGGGTACATCAAGATTGCTATTAATAATTTCAGCAGAAGTTTCGGCGTTTTCCCAATCAACAGCATCTGTTTTGGTCATATTGACCCATGACAACTGTTTAACGTTTCCAAAACTATTCTCCCAGAGGTCCAAGTATGCAATGCATCTTTCATAAAAGCCATAAATTCTTCTTTCTCTCTGTTACGGACTTGCTCATATAGATTCCTGTAGATGTTCTTTGCGCCCATAGGGATAAAGTTTGAAGCCTTTTTTTCTGTCAGGTTTCTTTTGAGATATTTATGAGCTTCAAACAACCTCAAAAGCAATAGTGTTATCTTTTTCCATTCCCAGCATGGCCTTGTTTAACAGTGCAAGCTGTCCGTGGACAAACAATAAGTAGAGCTCGCCCGTTGAATCAGTAAACAACTTTTTTATTGTTGATGGGCACATTTCTTGGTCTAAAAAAACGCATTTAGACCTTCAAAAATCTGTAACATTCTTTCCAGAGTGGGCATCATTGATAGAAACCGGGTGTTCCCGTGTTGAATGAGTTTACAGTACTGTATCTCGGCATATTCACATAATTCTTTTAGTATAGTTACACGGACTGTGTATATGTGGAAGTATTTATAAATGTTCACCAGTAAGGCCTCAATATCAATTGGGAGACTGTCTACTGCAATTTGCACACAGTTGTGCACAATGTGTGCTCCACATTCGATTCCATTGATTTCCCGTCCTAGGCTATTCTTGAGTCGATGGAAAACATTGTTTTTCCCTGCTCTTTTCACACCACCGAAGTTAGTGTTGCAGTTATCTCCACAAAAGCCAACTACTTTGTTGTTCAAATCGTTTTGCAACAGGACAGAGCATAAGTGATTTGTAAGAATTTTAGATGTTTCACCCGCCACAGATTTGAAATCTAACAACTTTACTTGCACACCTGAATTAGGATTAAAGTAGCGCACAACAATTGGCACAAGTTTTATATTCTTTTTGTTTGATGCATCCATACTTACAGATACGTAGTTTGACTTGGTCAAGTCTTCTTTAAGTTCTTCTTGAGCTAAAGGAGCTATGACATTTAAAACTATTGCCTCACACTTAATTTTTCCGAGTGAGAATTTAGGTTCAAAAAACTTAGAAATTAGTTTTGATAAACAAGAAGGCGCATTGAAACTTAGGCTATGGTTTGCTGTGTGGTAAGCAAATGTCGCCTCTTTCGCTGCTAAGTCTAAGTTATTGTCATTAGAACTCGCAGTCTTAAAAAAAACTGCTCAGTTTTGATGAGCTAGCAGCACATGCTAAACTCTTTTTGTGTTTACTCGACTGCAAATGATCTTTTATATCGGATCGACTACCATGAACAACCGAAAACTCAGAATTACAATGTGAACATTTAACTCTATCGTCTTGATGTTGATTACCAATACCAGTACATAAGTTCTTTAAAAAAGGGAACTGACTGACTTATCTCAATCGCAAGCGGCTAGTGCCGAGGTGGGTGAGTCCAACGTTATTGCACACGAGGGGATGTAGCGTGCAGTGAAATCTCTTCTGGCGCTAAAGCTACACCCCTTAGTGCCCAATATTGGACTCGCCCGGAGAGTGGGACAGCGAGACAAGACGATACGATGACAATATTATTAGTAGACCATCACTCTTCCACAGTTTTCACTTTCCATACAGTACAGTGAAATAAATGACAAAGTATTTATCCTAAATAATCCTTCACAGTTAATTATTTTTAGACTTTTTGGTCATCTATTATAAGAACTATAATCAAATTTAATTTTTACCGGGACGTGAAGTAAACCGGCCGGGACACCGGGACTTTGTCTGAAAACCGGGACGTCTGGCAAGCCTATCTATAGGTAATAAATATCGCGATTTTTTTGTCTCAGCTCTTCAGTGTCGCCAATCCTGGAACTTTATTTTTTGACATCTTTGTACCTTTTTCTGCCTACATCGTTCATTGTCTGATTCCTGTACGCCAGTTTCCCTCTTGAATTTCTTACTTCCATAATTATATATTTATATAATTATAATTACTTTTGTCAAACTATCATGTCTCAATATAGATCCTACCGTGTTAACTCATCTTTGCTCCATACCTTTTTAAGTTTTCTTTCTTCATTTTCTTTTCTTAGCACTTTTGTATTTGATACCATCTACATCTACGATATTTTCAACATTCTTTTGTAGCACTACAATTCAAATGCTTCTAACATTTTCCTCTCAGTGGCGCAAATAGTTCCTGTTTCACATCCATAAACGGTAACGCTCCAAACATTTATGAATTTATGAACCTTTTCCTGATTTACAATCTTATGCTATTTGATGTTAAATATAACAAACGGTTGAAATTTTATACATTACGTCTTTAAAAATTGGGCAGATGACTAGGAGTGTTGAACGAAGTAATACATCCTCGTACTAGGACCTAGTAGCATGCAGGCGAGGGTATAATTTGATCCTGGTTTATTTTAGGACTATTCTATCACTTTATGGTGTAGTAATGATTTATTCAGGTAGCTCTTATTGCATACTTTTGTTATTCATATTAACATGTTCTATTCTCATAGGCCTTGTAATTTTGGCCTGAGCCATTGATATACACTAACATAAAATACACAGAGGACTCATCTTCCACAGTCTAACAGATATCAAGAATTATAAAGCAGCAATATCTTATAGATTATGAGTTTAGAAATGATAGTTTCACAATTGTAGTTTGCAAAACAAAGAGCTGAAAAACTCCACTAAAAATTAAGTTTTGTTCACGATAAAGAAATAAACTTCTAAACAAGTGTGTATGTAACTAACCTATTTCATTAATTTTTTGAATTGTCTGATTCAATCTTCAATGTTAGCATTCATAAATGTTTGTGATAGAGCTAGAACTAAAACTAATTACGTTTATACACATCTTAATTAAAATAAATTTACGAAAATTGAAACATATGTATGATAACAAAATATACAAAACATGTATTATTCTAATTTATGTAATTTACATTATTTTTGTGTGAAATAGTCCTATTTTTCTGTCAAAAGTTAAGTATATAGGTAAATAAGACAGCGTTGCTTATATTCTTATTGTCTAGTCCTTACGCTGACCTAAATTATTAGGTTTTTTTTATAGCACAAACAAGGCAAACAAAACAAATCATGAATTAAGTCACATTAAAATGATGAAGATCTTCTGAGACAACCCGGAATTACTTTTCTAACGGGCATCGGTAGCAGTGCGTGGGAGTGAGAGGGGTAGGGCTGCGGGGACATATACCCCTTTCCCCAATAGTTTGCTCAAATGGGACACACTTAGTACTTTAAATAAAACCATGTTTTGTTTTATCCAGCAAATAAAAAATCCGAGTTTGAAGCAAATAATTTATTCAATTTTCATTATTAAGATGTATTTTTTTAAAAGTGATAACTGTTTTGCTCTGTTCTCATACAATAAATAAGGGCGAGTGATGCCTATGGACTATGCTAATTATCTATAAATAACAACGCAGTGTGAGTAATATTGGAATAAATTACTAAAAGAAACTATAAGAATTATAACTTTGAACATCGTTTAAAATATAATATAATACATACAGAGGTATAGAGTGTCCATCAAACAAGGTTGCTTTCTGTGGTGTCACTCTTGTGTGAAAGGCTATGATCACTGTAAAGTGTGTGCTGGTAGTCTTGTGTGAAAGGCTATGATCACTGCAAAGTGTGTGCTGGTAGCCTTGTGTGAAAGGATATGATCACTGCAAAGTGTGTGCTGGTAGTCTTGTGTGAAAGGCTATGATCACTGTAAAGTGTGTGCTGGTAGTCTTGTGTGAAAGGCTACGATCACTGTAAAGTGTGTGCTGCTAGCCTTGTGTGAAAGGCTATGATCACTGTAAAGTGTGTGCTGGTAGTCTTGTGTGAAAGGCTTTGATCACTGCAAAGTGTGTGCTGGTAGTCTTGTGTGAAAGGCTATGATCACTGCAAAGTGTGTGCTGGTAGTCTTGTGTGAAAGGCTATGATCACTGCAAAGTGTGTGCTGGTAGCCTTGTGTGAAAGGCTATGATCACTGTAAAGTGTGTGCTGGTAGTCTTGTGTGAAAGGCTTTGATCACTGTAAAGTGTGTGCTGGTAGCCTTGTGTGAAAGGCTATGATCACTGTAAAGTGTGTGCTGGTAGCCTTGTGTGAAAGGCTATGATCACTGCAAAGTGTGTGCTGGTAGTCTTGTGTGAAAGGCTATGATCATTGCAAAGTGTGTACTGGTAGTCTTGTGTGAAAGGCTATGATCACTGTAAAGTGTGTGCTGGTAGTCTTGTGTGAAAGGCTATGATCACTGTAAAGTGTGTGCTGGTAGCCTTGTGTGAAAGGCTATGATCACTGTAAAGTGTGTGCTGGTAGTCTTGTGTGAAAGGCTATGATCACTGTAAAGTGTGTGCTGGTAGTCTTGTGTGAAAGGCTATGATCACTGCAAAGTGTGTGCTGGTAGTCTTGTGTGAAAGGCTATGATCATTGCAAAGTGTGTACTGGTAGTCTTGTGTGAAAGGCTATGATCACTGTAAAGTGTATGCTGGTAGTCTTGTGTGAAAGGCTATGATCACTGTAAAGTGTGTGCTGGTAGCCTTGTGTGAAAGGCTATGATCACTGTAAAGTGTGTGCTGGTAGTCTTGTGTGAAAGGCTATGATCACTGTAAAGTGTGTGCTGGTAGTCTTGTGTGAAAGGCTATGATCACTGCAAAGTGTGTGCTGGTAGTCTTGTGTGAAAGGCTATGATCATTGCAAAGTGTGTACTGGTAGTCTTGTGTGAAAGGCTATGATCACTGTAAAGTGTGTGCTGGTAGTCTTGTGTGAAAGGCTATGATCACTGTAAAGTGTGTGCTGGTAGTCTTGTGTGAAAGGCTATGATCACTGTAAAGTGTGTGCTGGTAGTCTTGTGTGAAAGGCTATGATCACTGCAAAGTGTGTGCTGGTAGTCTTGTGTGAAAGGCTATGATCACTGCAAAGTGTGTGCTGGTAGCCTTGTGTGAAAGGCTATGATCACTGTAAAGTGTGTGCTGGTAGTCTTGTGTGAAAGGCTATGATCACTGTAAAGTGTGTGCTGGTAGTCTTGTGTGAAAGGCTAAGATCACTGTAAAGTGTGTACTGGTAGTCTTGTGTGAAAGTCTATGATCACTGCAAAGTGTGTGCTGGTAGCCTTGTGTGAAAGGCTATGATCATTGCAAAGTGTGTACTGGTAGTCTTGTGTGAAAGGATATGATCACTGCAAAGTGTGTGCTGGTAATGGCACAAAATGTATTTTTAACACTATAGCTTATTGAAATCATGTTAGTTCTTTGCTACTATTTATGAAATTTTCGTTTGTATATTGAAATGGATGTTGCTTTCCTTATGTTGTTGATAATGTGAGTAATATACAACACATACAATCTATAACAATGACGTCTTTGACATTATTCTAATGGTTGTGCAGTAGAGTCTCAGAAACTCGACCCAATGTGGACTGAGATGGTGTTGAGTTATTGAAATGTTGAGTTTTACGAATGAACTTGCATAAACAAGGATGAATCACAGTAGAGGCTCGAATATTATAGGTACAGTTGTACTGTACTGTACTGTATTATTGTATGGCACGGTAATGTATGTACAGTAAAATATATTACGTGATAATATAATGGTGTATATACATACGTGTAATATACAGAAATGCAGTACAGTACTGTTCATATAATATTGTATTGATTCGAATCACACTTTAAGGAAGACAACACTTGTAAAAACACTACAGCTCAGCTGTTCCACTCGAATTACACAAACAAATTGAGATGTTAAACAGTTGGATTGTGATGACTGGCACCAACAACTGTGTGCACATGCGCGTGTCGAGTTACACGGAATGTCGAGTTATCGAGTGTCAAGTTTCCTAGACTACTGGATTGCATAAACTAAAAGTAAAATGATCAATTAACTTACAAACACCATTGGCAATACTATACTATCAAGTGTTACCACCGGTATTAGTTGATAATAATTTATTTTTTTACCAAGTGACAGTAAAATTATGGTCAGATAAGGGGCGTGGACCATATTGTATCCCTACTTTCCTATTTCTGCAGTAGTTTTTATTTTGTACGCCTGGCACTGCGTCGCCTATAGGCTTTATATATTATATACTGTATCTAATTTAAAACTATTGTAATTTTTAATTTAAGCATTTGTTGAATGAGATTCTTTATATGTATGTGTGGCCACCAATCACAATTAAACAATCTCCCGTCTTCTGTCCATCACTTCGTGTCAATGACCTTTTAGCCAACTATATTATCTATAACGTAGGCCTATGTATAAAGGCAGAGTTGTGCTAATTATTGTTGAATACCTGTTAAAGATGTTCTTACTTATTAATAACTTAAATTTTATTTAATAGTAGATGAATTCAATTTTAGGTAACGTTTATAACTATGTCAATCTAGCATAAATAAACATGGATATATATGATGCAATATAACAACCGTATAGGTATCAAAATTTAAGTTTATTAAAAAGTTTGGTAATACAATCACAAGTCAATATCATTTGAAGAAATACATAATACATTACTTAAGCCCTAACCAACATCTCAAAAGTTTTAAACATTTTAAAAAATTATTAAAAATTGTGAACTTTTGAGTTAAATTGCTTTTAGCCAATAATATGACATGATTATCCAAACATGTATATGTTAATTGTTCCGCGTTGAAATGGGACTAAAACAAAACATCTATAAATAAAGAATTTTTAACAGAAATGGAAAAAGTTAGTGTAAAATTGAATTCATTCCTTAGCTTGTCATCCCTTGTTCCTTTGAATGCTGCAATCCCTGCAACGTATTGAGCTCAACATGTTTAAATGCAGCTCTATCATCATCATCATCATCATCATCATCATCATCAGAACTAATGAAAAAAGAACAACACCAAAGTTAAAATATGGCTCAACCACACCGTGCCAGCCAGTTTGATATAACCTGAAAGTTTATTGGAGGTTTAAAAGTGTAATATCAAAAGTTAATGATAATGAATTAGTATATTTACCAGAGTTAAAAGATGTAGGTTGAGTATTACAAGTGTTGAAGAGAGAAAACTGAGTTGAAATTAAAATTAACGTGTATATATAAAGTTAGAAAAAAAATATCTAGAATAATTGAACTGCAAAGTCAAAGATGTTATAGAATTGTATTCTTCTACTATTAATATAATTCGTTCCTTATTAACTATTAAAATGATTTTTAAAAATTAAAATTTATTGTTTATAATTTTTGTACGTTTTTGTCAGGAACAACTTGCTTATCTCATTTACGCTTTTAATTGAAAATACTCACTAACAATGTGTATTTAAAATATACAATTAGATATATTGTACAGTTTAATACTAGAAGGAAAAATCTTTTAGGACACATAGACAATACTTTTTACTGACTATGTTTATATATATAATATAATAATATATAATTGGTAGTAATTTTAAAATTTTAATATAACCTATAAAAGACGGCTTATACATATCCTCTGACTAAAGGTATTAGATAATTAAACTAGTTAGGTTATAGTAATTTTTTTTGTAACACTCAAAATTTTCTTTACATCTAGTTTTATTAACACTCTTCTTTATGTAATTAATGTAGATTAATGATATTAACACGTATTTAATAAAGACATATAAAAAGTAAAAACTAATATATATCATTCTGGATTTCATGTGATTGAATCAAACACAAAGCATTACTTCACTCTATCATTAATTCTTTTGGTATGTTCGGAAGTTAGGAAGTTAATTTGAAAATAGAGTCAATGCTAGAGGTATTTCAAGAATTGTATTTGTGTCGGAATGTTATTATTGGCTTAAATAATTATATTCACGTGAAATTAATATAATCAAACTAGTATATAATTAATATAATCTGTATTGTAAGTGAAAATAAATTATTAATTACGATATTTTATATGATATACGAAATTTTGTAGTTTTAATCATTTTTTAGTGGATATAAATGTAATTTTATTAAATAAATTAACGTTAATCTATAAGAAAATATGTTTAAATTAGTTAAATAAATAAAATATACCTGGCTTTAATTGTAGGTAAAATCTAACCTTTTATTCCATATCACAAATTCTTTTACGACCAAATCAAAGAAATATAAGCCTACCCTGGTTAACAGAATATTGAGCTGATGTTTTTCGATCAGCATTAACTGTTAGTCTGTCATTCTCAATACTCTTGAATTTGTGATATTTTATTATTGACAGAGGTGCAATCAACAATTACTATTTTACTTGTAGGTGTAGTAATTTTATGTACAGAGCTTGCTTGTTTATTAAAATGGAGACTTAACTTTGATAGATTAATATTTAAATATATTAGGGCCTTTTACCACTAAATTCTGACAAGATGACAAAGATATTTTTTAATATTGAATTAAAACATTCCCTCAGAAAAACTAATTGCAAAAATTGTGCCGTTATTACGTCATCAGACGCCCAGTGTTTCCCATAAACCCCCACGAGATCACCTGGCCTGCTCGCAGAGGGTTTTCTCCCGCGGTAAGAAGTAGTTCGGTGGTTGATGTGGGGATCTTACATGATGTATGCAATGATCTCTATAATATAACTGGATGGACACCTGTTACTGAAATTTTCGTGCTGTCGTCTGCATACCATTATGTAAAAGAGAAGGAAACTTTTGGGTATCTCTTTCTCTCTTACAACCATACAAGGCAATGTGGCAATTTTACATCGTTCATTAATTTGATTGAATATATGAGATACATCAATGTGTGAATGGTTAAAATAAATAAATATGTTAGTTAAAGCTTTGAAGAGCATATAAAAGTTAAAAACTGGTTCGTTTTTTCATTAAATAAGTTGATGTAGCCTAATATATACGATGATTTTTAAAGGAATCTCGCTTTTAAGGCTTTATCTCGTACCAGAATCCTACCCTATAGTTGTATTTAGTTAGCATAAAAGACCTTCCAGAAGGAAATTTCTACTTCCGTTCTAAATTGCCATTTATCCTACCAAAATATTATATATATGATTGTATTCTGGAACGAAATAAGGCCTTACAGATGGTGATTGTTACTAAAATCTGGGTTTAGTAGATACTGTACTTCCTAAAAGCCAATAACCTAAATTATCATTTGAACGTAAGACTTCTACACAAAGTGTGTTATTCAAACAAATGTAATACAATTTTTAGCTAACGTGTTTCATTATAGTTATAGAAATTATAACATAAAATGTTTTCTGAAAGATATGAGCCAACTTAAAAAAACCAGGTATTATAATAATACTTTCCACAAGCCTATAACCTAAGTGATAGTTTGAATACATGGCAACCATACAAAGTTTTTCATTCAATCAAATGTAATCAAATTTTAAGATACCTTGTTCATTATATTTATCGAATTTTCAATATAATATTGTTTATGAAACCAATATACAAGCTAATAACCAATTTTAAATATAAGTGGTCATGGCAGACTGTAAACAGCATTGATGACAACTACATAAAAATTGAAATATCTAAGGTTTTATTCGTATTTGTACAGTATTACCTGTAAAACTGGATTCTATATCCTTTAATGTAAATGTTTCTTCAGGAAAGTGTGGTATAATACTTCACTAATTTCAAACAATAACACTTTTATTCATCAGAGACATGTTTTCGTATAAGAACATTTAAAGAAACGGTTAATTCTATCCCCCCCTTCCCAAAGTGTAGCAGACGATTCACTTGAGCGTCAAGCCTTTATCCTTAGAATGTGCATGTGTATGTCCATCCAGTTATATTGGATATATCAATGGGTGTATGTAAAGACTCAAGAGTTGTTTCGTGAAGTGAATTAGGTGATTCGACCCCACACTTCACACCTCCCGGACTGATGGGACGGGTTGAAAGAAAATAGTACAGTAAAAATGTAAAGGTAATCAGTAATTTTGTAATACAGTGAAATAAAAGAATGCCTTACAACATTTTGTTTGTACAAAATGGTAGCAGAACATGGTTGCAATATGGTACACGAAATAGTATCAGGGCGAAAGTTATGAGTTTATTCATCACGCAAGCGCAAAATTTAAATGGTCAGAATAATCTTCAACCCGAAACGAGCATGCCATATTTAAAGTGAGCTATGGGCGCACTATCAACAAACAAGTACAGCACAGCGGATTCACGAACTACAAACAGACTGTACCAGAGTGAACCGGCGTACTTCAACCCCAAACGTAACATTGCTCAGTACCGGGCTGGGCTTCGAAAGTGGAAGTCGGAAGTCGCGATAATATCGTTCCCCAACTAATGAGACAATGAACTAAATTTGGTTTTCAATTTGGAACAGAAAAGGTATTTAAGTATAATATCTTTAGTTAAATAAGATTTAATGTCCAGGGGAGAAACATCAGGGGAAAAACCGGTGAAAATAGAGATTTTTAAAAAAATACTTAGTTAATTGTAGTAATAAAAATTAAAAATAAACTTTTGGTCATTAATCTTGCGTTCGGCATGCTACAGTTCTACACATTTCCTAAAAAATAAAAATAATTTTATTTGTTAATACCTATAATAATTGTGAAATTCTAACATACGGCTAAACCAAACTTAAAACAAAAACAAATAAAAAGATTGTAAATAAATTTTTACTCAAAACATGTACTATACAGAACATAATGTCATGCTTGTATCGAGTGTTCCATCCTACTATTCCCTTCTTTGCCTCTTAAAATTTTAAAATTAATATTTCCAATATTATTTTGTATTTTTAAAACATGTAAAGTAATATGCAACATGCAATTAAAATGTTAGAAAAGATGTACTATACAAAATATAATATGTCATGCTTGTATCGAGTGATCCACCCTACTAATCCCTTCTTTGCCTCTTAAAATTAAAATTTAATATATTCAATATTGTTTTGTATTTTTAAAACATGTGCAATAATATGCAGCATGCAATTAAAATGTTAGAAAAGAAAACATAGTATTATTTTTTTCCAGGTATGTCATATTTCATTTTGTAATTACCACAAAGAAAACGAGTTTTTATCAAGGAGGTAGATTAATAATAATAATGTTGCGTGTTAAAAGTATAAAGTGTTAAACTATAAAACAATAGCGTACTGACAATATCCACCCAGTCTATTTCAAGAGGTTAGAATGAATACAAGAAATAATTGAATGAGAAATTTTTTTTAGTTTTAAATCAATATATCTAGTAGTTGACAGAAAATACAATAAAACAATATTAATAAGAATGTTAAGAGTTAACGCATCTAGATATAATTTTTTTTAATATTCTTTTTGTAACAGAGAAGTGTTATTTATAAGGAATGTGATATTAATCGTTGTAAAATAAAGTTTATTTGCGAAAAAAACCTGAAAATTCACCTTTATATTCCAAATGCAAATATTCTTTCAATGAGACTTTATAAATAAATCGCTGGATCTTTTAAGTGATTCGTAGAAGTGAAACTCTGACTATTGCATCTGTGTTTTTTTAAGAAGAAAAAAATCAACAGCTTTCAAATAAATTGTTTAATTAAATGTAATATATCCCTACTCTATATTTAAATTCAACCAAAATCAACTTTTTTAAATTAAAATATAACTGCCCAAAATGAACTGTTATAATAGACTACACTATAAACGTTAGTTTAGCAAAATAAAAAAACTAAATTAATATTAAAGACAGTTGAACATATTGCTAGAAATCTTTTAAAAATACTCAAGAAATTTAAGTAATCTTTTATTGAAAACCTCCAGCGAATATTTATAGTTAATAAAAGAAATTACATTAAAGCTGTTGTGAGGTGAACTGGATAGAACTTGTCCGAGATTGATGGCATCAATTTGTAAGCGCGTCAATTTATTTTTGAGTTCCTAGTGCCATGGAGTAAGTAAATCAAGAAGAATACCGGAGGAAAGTGATGATCGTCTTAGTTTTAAATATATTGTAATGATAATTAATTTAGTCAAACCTGAAATTAAAACTATATGTTATTCAGGAATAAGCGAAGTAAAGTCTTTGTTTTTCGGCCAGTATTATTTTTATAACCGGTCGCCAGTTCATAAATGATTGGAGCGCACTCACACATTTAAATAATACGAGAGATGTTTACTATTCTATAACTAACTAATTTAATGAAATGGAATATAAACTATAAAATTATTTACAAAATATGTTAGTTGGAACATGGTAACTGTCGATGGTTAAACTAACCCTAACTCTACTATAATCATAGACCAAGCAGAGGTCTTAGGTTTGACAACATCCTGTGATGAAGTTACGGACACGACTATGTTCTTAGCTAATCAGTCAGTTCGTCCCCTGGATGAACTCCAGGTCATGAACCGGCCGTTCATACCTAACTGGAATCTACATGGTCAGTACAGAAGTCTTGTCTCAAGACTAGGAATGTAATCGTAAGCTAGGTTGCCGTCCTAAGTTGCAACTATTCCTAGTTTCAACAATACACTTCTGTAGATGCACATTCTTAATTTTGCGTGTACATTCTGTTCTAAATGTTGTTGGCTCCCAACAATTTTATACATAGTTTTCACTTTTGAGACCATGAAATATGGTTATAAATTTAATATAAGAAATGAAACCTTAAGCAATAAAATTTAACTAAATATTAAATAGTACAGAGTTTTTTATGTAAAAATTAAGATTTAAATACCGAAGTATAACAATGTAGAAAGACGTACGGGAATGACTACGGAATTACGTCCATCAGAATCAGTGGTTTTCAAACCTGGTATGTTTTTCTCCAATTTTTAATTTGCTTCTACTTTTCTGTTTCTTCCACTCCCAAATAACAGGTGGTGTAAATGGAAATTAGTGATGGAAACTACCTCTGGCCACGGTCACATAATCACGCTAGTGGTTTATAATATTGGAATATGGAACTATTATTTAAACTAATCACTTAATTTGTCTGCCCATTGGCTAGTCTTTTCTTTTACATTCAACAAAAACCACACACCTACCTGATAAAATTAAGCATATAAATTTACACGAATCCTGTCAATTAATAGCGAGTCATTTGTTTTTAATTTGTAACGAATATTTATCATTTATTTCGATCTACTAATATCAGTAAATTGAGATACATTGATTGTAGTTATTAAATTTGCATTAGTTTGAACTTATTGAAAGTAATAATTAAATGTTAGGTTAATCTACTTTTCTCATAATTAGTCTTATTTAAGGCGTAGTGTCTTAAGGTGTAGATACTTTTTTTTTTGTATTACTGAAAAAAAATCAGTTAGTAAAATACTGTTTCGAGTGACAATAGTATAATGTTTTCTGTATAGTATTTGTTAAGATAACAGTTTTTTTTATTACACTGTAGACATAACATGTTAAAAAATATTCATTGAAACAGTAAAATTAGATAGAAGCAACGTGGAATGTTTATGGTTGCAATATTTTAGAAGAAGCCTAACATGGCTGAATTTTTAATTCAAATATATCTTGATAGTTTATTTAATACAACAAAACAGCCTCGAGTAATTAACTGTGTGCGTCTTTCTTAAAATAAGTTAAATCTACAATGAAAACGCTATCGACTATTTTGTTTATGTATTCCATTAGTATAATTGAAACTAAACTTAATACTTCGGTTATACATGATGCTTCTATAAACAACAACTTTGCAGAAATTATTCAATACGTTATTGACGTGATCCGAAGAAGTGATCCTCGGCCAATGGCTACCGTCGTTTTACAGGAAAACAATCTTCAAAATGTGAATAAATTGTTCGGGCAGCTAGAATATTTCCCTACTTTAACTTTAAATATTATAGAAAATAATACTTTAGAAATAAATGAAATGTTTCCAGAAGTACTGGCTTTAAATGGAAAACTAGATGAACCCAAAGTAGTATTTTGGTTTATAAGAAACTATGAAGTGATTTTTTGGGCAAGACTGGAACAATTTAGGGAAAGTTTCCTTGGTAATAATAATAGAGTACCGCTTATAATCATAATTACATCAACCTATATGAAGGAAATAAAAAGAATTAAAGAAGATTGCCATAAGACTTGGAACGAATATAATATTTTAAATGTAATATTAATTGTTTTACCTGACTATGAAAACCAAACTAATTCCTCTTCAGCATTAAGTAACGTAAAGGCGTGGTTCTACAATCAGTATAAAAACAATGGTACATTCATAGATATTTCCGATATTTGGAAAAAAGATAGAAATAAAAATATATTTTTAGACAAACTACATGACATTTATGGATATGAAATTAAGGTATCTGAAGGTAGAGCTATATACGGTTTAAAACTAGGTCAGGAAAAAGGTGCATACAACACTATAGAAATGTTTATCCAATATATAAACGGAACAAAGGTTGTAGTAAGCCCAAAACGTCCAGATAATGTCAATAGTGTCATCCGAAGTGGAGAAGAAATTTTGAACAATAAGAAAATAATGCCAGATATATTTGGAAATATATTCTATAAACATACAAATAACATGTTCACAACCACCGATTCCCATGTGTTGGTTTGTCTAGCACTCCTTGTTCCGAAGGCTTTACGTCTCCCACAATACTTGAATGTTATTTTAATTTTTACCAAAAGTACTTGGTTAAGTATATTAGGCACTCTACCTTTCATCACACTGTTCTGGAAATTGTTCAGACACGATGCTTCTTTCGAAACTAAAACAATCTTGGAGACTGTTAGAATCATTGTTAGTGGTGCGACATTTTTTTCAGTGGTTTCCTCGTCTCAAAAATGTTTTGTTGGTTTGTGTTTGTGTTTAAGTTTAATCCTGCTAAGCGCATATCAGGGAAGTTTGGCCAGCTACTTGACCACACCCCACTACTACCCAGATATAGACACATTAGATCAAATGGAGGAGTCTAGGCTATGGCTGGCCGCACCTAACTTTGACGACACAAGCGGTTCTTTAGATTTTTGGTTAGAAAAGGTACGCAGTGGCGATAGAGTTATAAACGCACTATTAAAAAGAATTTATTACGTTCCTGATGTGAAAAATGCACTTGACTATGTCGCCTTTAACAGAACAATGGCATTTCTTGATGGTTCTTTGATAATTCAGTTGTATGTACAACTCAATGAGTACTATGAAGATGGCTATCCACTAATGCATATCATGAAAGAGTGTCCCCAAAAGGTTCTTATTGCTTTACAGTTCCCTTTTGTTTCACCCTATACAGACAAACTAAATACTCTATTTATACGGGTGTTTGAATATGGTTTTATTAAAAAATGGCATTATGATGATGAATATGAATTAAAGCTCTCGTCTCGTAATAGGATCAAGCCTGTTGAACTAAAGCCGTTAGGACTCGGCCATGTCCAGACTTCATTCTACATTCTTCTTGGTGGTCTATCACTCAGTTCCATTTCACTGATATGTGAGATTCTAGTTCACATACTTGTACGGTGTAGAAATCGAGATATAGTTGAAGTTTTTAATGTTACTTAGTAACTAACCTTAATTATATTAATAGAGCAGGTAGTTTTAGTAATAATTTACATTGCATCATTCTAAACCTTCGTTATAATTTCATTGGTATTGGGAATGTAAAATTATGAAGAAATATTCCCTATTTGGCGCTAAGGGAGGGTGAAAATTCATTTAGAGATCAAAACTTTGCAAAGAACCCCTAGTCGAGAATCAAACTCCCTCCTTCGCGTTTCTGGAAAATGAGATTAGATTATATTTACATTTTAGTCTGATATTAAACCACCTCGGTAGTGTAGTTGGCTAACGCGCTAGTCGTGTTGAGCTAGACTGCCGAGGACGGGGAGAACGAGGTTTGAAACTCGGTCAGGTGAACTGGAAGGGGTTTTTACTAAATGGTTTTCAACTCTCCTCCACGTAAATGTGGGTTATCTTCCTCTAAATTCAACCTTTCCAATTCCTTATCTATTAGCGTAATTAGAACTTAAGCGCACAGCCGTAAAGGGTTTTAAGACGGGTTGCTAAATTAAATTGTCTGATTTGTCCTGGAATGTTAGGCTCAGGGATCAAACCTATTCCTGGTACACTAAGGATGTGTTCGCCTAAACAGCCCCCCACGTTCCTTACAAAGAAATAAAAACTTTTCCTAAATTATACGCTCAATTGATAAGTTTGATTAAATGTGGCTTTTTCAAACGGGTACAAAGGCGCTTTGAATTTAAAATAAAATCCGTTTATTGGTCAACTTGTGTATTTAATAGATTATGGCATCATCTATAGGTAATAAATATTGCGATTGTTTTGTCTCAGTTCTTCAGTGTCGCCAATCCTGGAACTTTTTTTTTTGACATCTTTGTACCTTCTTCTGCCTACATCGTTCATTGTCTGATTCCTGTACGCCAGTCTAACTCTTGAATTTCTTACTTCCATAATTATATATTTATATAATTATAATTACTTTTGTCAAACTATCATTTCTCAATATAGATCCTACCGTGTTAACTCATCTTTGCTCCATACCTTTTTAAGTTTTCTTTCCTCATTTTCTTTTCTTAGCATGTTTGTATTTTATACCATCTACATCCACGATATATTCAACATTCTTTTGTAGCACTACAATTCAAATGCTTCTAACATTTTCCTCTCAGTGGCGCAAATAGTTCCCGTTTCACATCCATAAACAGCAACGCTCCAAACATTTATGAATTTATGAACATTTTACTGATTTACAAACTTATGCTATTTGATGTTAAACTTATCAAACGGTTGACATTTTATACATTACGTCTTTAAAAATTGGGCAGATGACTAGGAGTGTTGAACGAAGTAATACATCCTCGTACTAGGATCTGGTAGCATGCAGGCGAGGGTATAATTTGATCCTGGCTTATTTTAGGACTATTCTATCACTTTATGCTGTAGAAATTGTTTATTCAGGTAGCGCTTATTGCATACCTTTGTTATTAATATTAACATGTTCTATTCTCATAGGCCTTGTAATTTTGGCCTGAGCCATTGATATACACTAACATAAAATACACAGAGGACTCATCTTCCATAGTTTAACAGATATCAAGAATTATGAAGAAGCAATATCTTATAGATTTTGAGATTAGAAATGATAGTTTCACACTTGTAGTTTGCAGAACAAAGAGCTGAAAAACTCTACTAAAAATTAAGTTTTGTTCACGATAGTGAAATCAAACTTCTAAGCAAGTGTGTATGTAACTAACCTGATTCATTTATTTTTTGAATTGTCTGATTCACTCTTGAAAGTTAGCATTCATAAATGTTTGTGATAGAGCTAAAACTAAAACTAATTACGTTTATACACATATTAATTAAAATAAATTTACAAAAATTGTAACATATGTAAGATAAAAAAAAATACAAAACGTGTATTATTCTATTTTATGTAATTTACATTATTTTTGGGTGAAATAGTCGTATTTTTCTGTCAAAAGTTAAGTATATAGGTAAATAATACAGCGTTGCTTCTATTCTTATTGTCTAGTCCTTACGCTGACCTAAATTCTTAGGCTATTTTATAGCAAAAAAAAAGGCAAACAAAACCACTCATGAATTAAGTCACAATAAAATGTTGAAGATTTTCTGAGACAATCCGGAATTAATTTTTTCACGGGCATCGGTAGCAGTGGGGGGGTAGTGAGAGGAGGAGGGGCTGCGGGGATATATACCCCTTTCCCCAATAGTTTGCTCAAATGGGACACACTTAGTACTTTAAATAAAACCGTGTATTGTTTTATCCAGCAAATAAAAAATCCGAGTTTGAAGCAATTAATTTATTCAATTTTTATTACTAAGATGTATTTTTTTAAGAGTGATAACTCTTTTGCTCTGTTCTTATACAATAAATAAGGGCGAGTGATGCCTATGGACTATGCTAATTATCTATAAATAACAACGCAGTGTGAGTAATATTGGAATAAATTACTAAAAGAAACTAAATGAATAATAACTTTGAACATCGTTTAAAATATAATATAATACATACAGAGCTATAGAGTCTCCATCAAACAAGGTTGCTTTCTGTGGTGTCACTCTTGTGTGAAAGGCTATGATCACTGTAAAGTGTGTGCTGGTAGTCTTGTGTGAAAGGCTACGATCACTGTAAAGTGTGTGCTGGTAGTCTTGTGTGAAAGGCTATGATCACTGTAAAGTGTGTGCTGGCAGTCTTGTGTGAAAGGCTACGATCACTGTAAAGTGTGTGCTGGTAGTCTTGTGTGAAAGGCTATGATCACTGTATAGTGTGTGATGGTAGTCTTGCGTGAAAGGCTTTTATCACTGCAAAGTGTGTGCTGGTAGCCTTGTGTGAAAGGCTATGATCACTGTAAAGTGTGTGCTGGTAGTCTTGTGTGAAAGGCTATGATCACTGCAAAGTGTGTGCTGGTAGTCTTGTGTGAAAGGCTATGATCACTGCAAGGTGTGTGCTGGTAGTCTTGTGTGAAAGGCTATGATCACTGCAAAGTGTGTGCTGGTAGTCTTGTGTGAAAGGCTTTTATCACTGCAAAGTGTGTGCTGGTAGTCTTGTGTGAAAGGATATGATCACTGCAAAGTGTGTGCTGGTAGTGGCACAAAATGTATTTTTAACACTATAGCTTATTGAAATCATGTTAGTTCTTTGCTACTATTTATGAAATTTTCGTTTGTATATTGAAATGGATGTTGCTTTCCTTATGTTGTTGGTAATATGAGTAATATACAACACATACAATCTATAACAATGACGTATTTGACAATATTCTAATGGTTTTGCAGTAGAGTCTCAGAAACTCGACCCAATGTGGACTGAGATGGTGTTGAGTTATTGAAATGTCGAGTTTTACGAAGAACTTGCATGGGATCCATGTTTACTATATCACGTTTAGTAAACAAGGATGAATCACAGTACAGCATAGAATATTATAGGTACAGTTGTACTGTACTGTAGTATTGTACGGTACAGTGACAGTAATATATGTACAATACAATATATTACGTGTTAATATAATGGTGTATATACATACGTGTAATATACAGAAATGCAGTACAGTACTGTACATATAATAATGTAATGATTCGAATAACACTTTAAGGAAGACAGCACTTGTAAAAACACTACAGCTCAGCTGTTCCACTCGAGTTACACAAACAAACTGAGATGTTAAAACAGTTGGATTGTGATGACTGGCACCAACAACTGTGTGCACGTACGCGTGTCGAGTTACATAGGATGTCGAGTTATCGGATGTCGAGTTTCCGAGACTACTGGATTGCATGAACTAAAAGTAAAATGATCAATTAACTCACAAACACCCTTGGCGATATATCATACTATCAAGTGTTACCACTGGTATTAGTTGATAATAATTAATTTTTTTACCAAGTGACAGTAAAATTATGCTCCAATAAGGGGCGTGGACCATATTGTATCCCTACTTTCCTCTTTCTGCAGTAGTTTTTAATTTGTACGCCGGGCGCTGCGTCACCTATTGGCTTTATATATTATATACCGTAATTAATTTTAAAACTATTGTAATTTTTAATTTTAAGCATTTGTTGAATGCTATTCTTTATATGTATGTGTGGCCACCAATCACAAATAAACAATCTCCCTCTTCTGTCCATCACTTCGTGTCATTTACCTTTTAGCCAACAATATAATTTATAATTTAGGCCTATGTATAAAGGCACAGTTGTGCTAATTATTGTTGAATACCTGTTAAAGATGTTCTTACTTATTAATAACTTAAATTTTATTTAATAGTAGAAGAATTCAATTTTAGGTAAAGTTGATAACTATGTCAATCTAGCATAAATAAACATGGATATATATGATGCAATATAACAACCGTATAGGTATCAAAATTTAAGTTTATGAAAAAGTTAGGTAATACAATCACAAGTCAATATCATTTGAAGAAATACATAATACATTACTTAAGCTCTAACCAACATCTCAAAAGTTTTAAACATTTTAAAAAATTATTAAAAATTGTTAATTTTTGAGTTAAATTGCTTTTAGCCAATAATATGAAAAGATAATCCAAACATGTATATGTTAATTGTCCCGCGTTGAAATGGACTAAAACAAAACATCTATAAATAAAGAATTTTTAACAGAAATGGAAAAAGTTAGTGTAAAATTGAATTCATTCCTTAGCTTGTAATCCCTTGTTCCTTTGAATGCTGCAATCCCTGCAACGTTATTGAGCTCAACATGTTTAAATGCAGCACTGGTACCATCATTAGGACTAATGAAAAAAGAACAACACCAAATTAAAATATGGCTCAACCACACCGTGCCAGCCAATTTGATATAACCTGACAGTTTATTGGAGGTTTAAATTTTAATATCAAAAGTTAATGATAATGAATTAGCATATTTACCAGAGTTAAAAGATGTAGGTTGAGTATTACAAGTGTTGAAGAGAGAAAACTGAGTTGAAATTAAAATTAACGTGTATATATAAAGTGGAATGAAAAACGATCTAGAATAATTGAACTGAAAGTCAAAGATGTTATAAAATTGTATTCATCTACTATTAATATAATTCGTTCCTTATTAGCTATTAAAATGTTTTTAAAATTAAATTTTATTGTTTATAATTTTTGTACGTTTTTGTCAGGAACAACTTGCTTAACTCATTTACGCTTTTAATTGAAAATACTCACTAACAATGTGTATTTAAAATATACAATTAGATATATTATAGAGTTTAATACTAGAAGGAAAAATCTTTTAGGATACATAGACAATACTTTTTAGTGACTAATTTGATAATAGTTCTATATAATTCGTAGTAATTTTAAAGTTTTAATATAATCTTAAAAATCGGCTTTTATATTCCTCTACTAAAGGTATTAGGTATTTAAACTAGTTAGGTTATAGTATTTTTTTGTAACACTCAAAACTTTCTTCACATCTAGTATTATTAACATTCTTCTTTATGTAATTAATGTAGATTAATGATATTAACACGTATTTAATAAAGACATATAAAAAAGTAAAAATTAATCAATATCATTATGGATTTCATGTGATTGAATCAAACACAAACCATTACTTACTCTATCATTAATTACTATTGGTGTGCTCGGAAGTTAGGAATTAATTTGAAAATAGATCAATGCTAGAGGTATTTCAAGAATTGTTTTGTGCCGGAATGTTATTATTGGCTTAAATAATTATATTCACGTGAAATTAATATAATCAAACTAGTAAATAATTAATATAATCTGTATTGTAAGTGAAAATAAATGATTAATTACGATATTTTATATGATATACGAAATTTTGTAATTTTAATAATTTTTAGTGGATATAAATGTAATTTTATTAAATAAATTAACTTAATCTATAAGAAAATATGTTTAAATTAGTTAAAAAATCACAGATACCTGGCTTTAATTGTAGGTAAAATCTAACCTTTTATTCTATTATCACTAATTCTTTTATGACCAAATCAAAGAAATATAAGCCTACCCTGGTTAACAGAATATTGAGCTGATTTTTTCAATCAGCATTAACTTTAAGTCTGTCATTCTCAATACTCTTGAATTTGTGATATTTTATTATTAACAGAGGTGCAATCAACAATTACTAATTTACTTGTAAGTGTAGTAATTTTATGCACAGAGTTGCCTGTTTATTAAAATGGAGACTTAACTTTGATAGATAAATATTTAAATATATTAGGGCCTTTTACCACTACAATTCTGAGAGATGACATAAAGATATTTTTTAATATTGAATTAAAACATTCCCTCAGAAAAACTAATTGCAAAAATTGTGCCGTTATTACGTCATCAGACGCCCAGTGTTTCCCATAAACCCCCACGAGATCACCTTGCCTGCTCGCAGAGGGTTTTCTCCCGCGGTAAGAAGTAGTTCGGTGGTTGATGTGGGGATCTTACATGATGTATGCAATGATCTCTATAATATAACTGGATGGACACCTGTTACTGAAATTTTCGTGCTGTCGTCTGCATACCATTATGTAAAAGAGAAAGGAAACTTTTGGGTATCTCTTTCTCTCTTACAACCATACAAGGCAATTGGCAATTTTACATCGTTCATTAATTTGATTGAATATATGAGATACATCAATGTGTGAATGGTTAAATAAATAAATATGTTAGTTAAAGCTTTGAAGAGCATATAAAAGTTAAAAACTGGTTCGTTTTTTTCATAAATAAGTTGATGTAGCCTAATATATACGATGATTTTTAAAGGAATCTGCTTTTAAGGCTTTATCTCGTACCAGAATCCTACCCTATAGTTGTATTTAGTTAGCAATAAAAGACCTTCCAGAAGGAATTTCTACTTCGTTCTAAATTGCCATTTATCCTACCAAATATTATATATATGATTGTATTCTGGAACGAAATAAGGCCTTACAGATGGTGATTGTTACTAAAATCTAGGGTTTAGTAGATACTGTACTTCCTAAAAGCCAATAACCTAAATTATCATTTGAACGTAAGACTTCTACACAAAGTGTGTTATTCAAACAAATGTAATACCAATTTTTAGCTAACGTGTTTCATTATAGTTATAGAAATTATAACATAAAATGTTTCTGAAAGATATGAGCCAACTTAAAAAAACCAGGTATTATAATAATACTTTCCACAAGCCTATAACCTAAGTGATAGTTTGAATACATGGCAACCATACAAAGTTTTTCATTCAATCAAATGTAATCAATTTTAAGATACCTTGTTCATTATATTTATCGAATTTTCAATATAATATTGTTTATGAAACCAATATACAAGCTAATAACCAATTTAAATATAAGTGGTCATGGCAGACTGTAAACAGCATTGATGACAACTACATAAAAATTGAAATATCTAAGTTTTATTCGTATTTGTACAGTATTACCTGTAAAACTGGATTCTATATCCTTTAATGTAAATGTTTCTTCAGGAAAGTGTGGTATAATACTTCACTAATTTCAAACAATAACACTTTTATTCATCAGAGACATGTTTTCGTATAAGAACATTTAAAGAAACGGTTAATTCTATCCCCCCCCCCAAGTGTAGCAGACGATTCACTTGAGCGTCAAGCCTTTATCCTTAGAATGTGCATGTGTATGTCCATCACAGTTATATTGGATATATCAATGGGTGTATGTAAAGACTCAAGAGTTGTTTCGTGAAGTGAATTGGTGATTCGACCCCACACTTCACACCTCCGGACTGATGGGACGGGTTGAAAGAAAATAGTACAGTAAAAATGTAAAGGTAATCAGTAATTTTGTAATACAGTGAAATTAAAGAATGCCTTACAACATTTTGTTTGTACAAAATGGTAGCAGAACATGGTTGTAATATGGTACACGAAATAGTATCAGGGTGAAAATTAAAGACTTATGAGTTTATTCATCACGCAAGCGCAAAATTTAAATGGTCAGAATAATCTTCAACCCGAAACGAGCACGCCATATTCAAAGGGAGCTATGGGCGCACCATCAACAAACAAGTACACCACAGCGGATTCACGAACTACAAACAGACTGTACCAGAGTGAAACGGCGTACTTCAACCCTAAACGAAACATAGCTCAGTACCAGGCTGGGTTTCGAAAGTGGAGTCGAAGTCGTGATAATATCGTTCCCCAACGTAAAGTGCAACTGAAATACTGTGAAACTTCAATCATCTAGATCGAGCCGACTGAAAGATAAGTAAAAATATAACTAAACGTTTGTTTAATTTAAGAAACATTTCACCTGCCTTTATAATGGGTGTCTAAGGAAAGTAGGCAATTCTAGAACATTACCTAAACTATAACATTTAAACCTACTTCTTTAATGAATGCAAATTGGATCAAATTAAAGCAATATTAAACATGAACTTTTCCAAATCATTACTCGAACACTAGCATGCAATTATTTATACACTAGATTCGTGGTGTTCCTACGAAATTATAACTCTAACTTAATAAGACTACTAGACCATTATTATATGTTTTGGTTTAACTCAATCAGTTAAAATAAAATAACTTACTCATTTAATAAATTAAGCGTTATAAACAATAAACTAACTCAGGTCACATACTTTTGGACCAATTAGAGTGTTTACTTTTAGTAAACTCAAAAAGTAAAAACAGAAAAATTAACAGACCGTAAGAGCTGCAGAATTGAGGTTACCTATTTGATTTGAATCTTACCAATCTTACCCAATGTTTCAGCTTGTCTCCTACGCCAAGCTGTCTTCACATCTTTACCCACAAGCTCGTCTAGCTACCACTCCTTCCTTACCCAACACATCTATCTCACCCCAAGGATCTACTCAACTAAAAGGTCTCACCAATGGGATACATCCAATGGTCTGGTCAAAAGAAACAATTTGCAAGCGAACAATAATACAATGAAAACTAACATGCAATATACATGCATGCATACATACACACATACATACATTACTTAAATTAAATAATACTTATTTACTTAAATAAACTTTAATGTGCAATGAGCGTTTGTGTTATATAAAAGTGCACATTGAATTACTGTTATTGTTTTGTGACACCTAAGTCTTATCTAGGTCAAGTATGTCACAAAGAGACTCACACCGCCTGCAATCTTGTCAGTAAAACAATACACTATATCAAAGATGAATTTTGATGATATAATTCATGACTTCACCAGACAGAAACTCCAGGAGAACCCATCTTATTTTACAGTATGATGTTTACTTTTACGGAAAGCCCAAGTATTTGACATAAACACCAACACGAAATTCGTGCGAAGGAAAAATATTAAAGTATTGGTATTTATCAATAAACTCCATCAAACTAACCGAACTTACGTAAGGAGCTCAACAAGCATTGCTTCATAGAATCAACACACTCTACATGGTCCTGGCACAGGGATGGGCCGACCCCCCTAGCACTAGCGGAGCAAATGCACGGGACCTGGCCATCTTCAACTCCCGCCCCCGCAGATCCAATACTACCAATACTTACCACCGCGTCTTACTTCCCGTTCGGGCTATACGTTTAAGTACTAATCACTCTTAGGCCGTTCCTATAGACGACAAGATGTCTCCAGGGAGATTGCTAGGCGCTCTCTCTCCAACTACAATGTTTCCAAGCGGATGAAAACCCAGCTAAAAAGGTAATTATTTCTTTAAATTTACACCTCATCAAACCGTACCGCTTATTTTGAGAACTATGTTTATTCAAAACCAAATTTGACAAACTAACTAGATCTAAAAAGTAAGCTGCCGCAAATATATTAAATTTGGTGAATATTAACTAGGCCTAATCTTTTTTTTAGGCGAGTGACAAAAGTGACCAAAGTCGTAAGAATTACCTCTGTTCAACATTCTTATTTTACTATTGTCCATAGACTTTCACTTCGCTCGTGTCATATCTGTGTAAAAACTTTGTTGATTAATATATTCCTATACAGTAAAACCTTGGATTGCGAGCATAATTCGTTTCGTAAACGTGTTCGTAATACAAAGCACTCGTATATCAAAGTGAATTTTCCCTTAAAAAAATTATTGAAAATTCAGATGATTCGTCCCACAACCCAAAAATATTTAATCTAAAAATGATTAATACCTTTTTTATTTTCGTTATTTAAATGTAACTGTACTGTAATCAAATTTATTAATTAAATTTAATGGTGGCTGGTGTGAGGTGGACGAGAGAGAGGAGAGGAGGAGGTGTGTTATTGTTTAGGACGACTTTCACTGTCACTAACGGAATCACTGCTATCTGTTGGATCACTGGAATATTTTTCTTTTTGTGCGACTTTAACAAAGAACCTATCCAATGACACTGTTCGGCAGACAAAGCGTAACCATAGTACTACTCGTATTGCAAGATATCGCTCGTTTATCAAGTTAAAATTTATTGAAAATTTTTGCTCATCTTACAAAACACTCGCAATCCAAGGTTTTACTGTAATTAATACTTGTTTCTTAACTTCCATAACTGTAGGCACTACTATGCCTAAATTTGTGTATAGGCATACTCATTATTTTATTCATAGGTGGCAAAAAACTGTTGTGGTTCCTTTAGTTAAATAACACCTTTAAAATGTTCAAAATTTATTAACTTAAGAAGTACAATATCTATTTCTAAAATTATATTAAATTTGCTAACACTTCCATTGTAGGCCTTGACAGTTTTTAAAATCCTATTTTTCCCACCTCACATTTATACAGGGTGTTCATGAACAAATAATCCAATACTTTAGGGGAGGTAGGTGAGTGTAAATGGAACAATTTGATATAAGGAACCCATACCTGTAGGAGATCCCTTCTGATCCCTGGTGACTGAAATGCGCAGGGCCAGGGTATTTAACAACTAAATGACAGTACCAATTCCACACAGGCCATCTTTAAGATGTTCGTCATAACATTCTGCACAGCATGCGTGTCCAGTGGTGGACGATAGTCTGAACAGTTACTGTGAACTGGCTTTCTGACCACGTGTGTAACAACTAGCAATAAATGGCCATATCACTGTATTGTGTCACATCATTATCCCAGTTGCCTAACTTCCCCTGTGCATTCTCACCCATAGGGGTTCCTTATATCAAAATGTTTAATTTACACCCACCTACCTAAAGCGTTGTATCATTTGTTTATAAATGTATATATATATATGCCTTGTTCAATAGCTGTAAACTAGCGCTTATGGTGTGTCCTATATGGTTAATGTGATATGTTCACGGATGCTGGGAAAAATTCAAATCTCAAGTGAGGAAACAAAAGCAGTTGGGAAGGCAGCATTCCTTGAAAACAGGGGGAGGAGAACCTTACAAAACCTCCCCTGCGGATGACGAGCTTGCTGCCCAGGTGTTGACGATTCAGCCATGGCTGGATGAAGAAATTGCAACACCTTGGGACAGTGAGTGATGCATGCTATCTACAAGATGCTGCCTTAGTTCACACTATAAATCACCCTGAGACTAACACCTCCACATCAAGCACGAGCAGCCCTCATATTCCTATCCGTTCACTAACACCCAAACCATCCACCTCCAACCAAACTCTTTCACCTTCAATCCAAACCCTTTTAATTTCGATCCAATCTGTTCCTGGTCCCTCCACAATCCAATAAAATGTCTTCCTAACATCCAACTCAACCTCCCTATACCCTCCCTCCCCACCCCAATCCCAAAGTCCTCATGTTCCAGAGAGCATGCAGCAATCCAGTTGTGAGGATCCCACATCAGCTCCAACTCCGCAGACCTCAACTCCCGATACAAGCGGTGCGTCTAAAGGTAATATTATATTTTGAATAAAAATATTGGTTGATTTTTATTAGGCCTATTTGTAAAGATTCTTGGAACACTCATGTCTTTAATGTTGTGCTTTGAGCTAGTTTTCTTGACTAAAAACAATGTGTGGGATATGTTAATTTTGATTCATTGCCTATGTAAAAGTAGCCTACTAAGTTATTGATTGCTGAGCAACACAATTTAGAACATATATATGTACCGTAATGTGCTAGGATATAGCAAAAACTATGAAAAGCTTTTTTTTTTACTATATATTTACAATATGTCAAGCACATTGAAATTGTGTGATGTTACTGTGCTTTAAGATATATTTATTCAAGAAGAGCAACCAAAAAAGTTGCCCCAAATATTTTTTATTTACTTAGCACCATGTCCTACCCGTTCGGGTTATACGCTTAAGTACCAATTACACTAATGTATTTAGAATTGGGAAGGTTGAATCGATCCACTATCTCCCCGTCCTTGTTAGTCTAGCTCAACATTAAACTAGAGCGATAGCTAACAACATCACCGATGCGGGTAGCCCCAAATAGAGGGTTGTCTGTATTTTTAAGGTTTGAGTTGAAGTTTATCTTGGGTCTGCAGGCATCTTATTCATCCTGGTGTAAATGTGTAATGCATCTGTTGTTTTGATAGTGTAATCATATTTTTTTTTATAATTTATTATTTGAGAAAAATATTTGTGTTTATGGTTTATGAAAAAGGCCTACTCGCACACCCCAAGACCTTTTTTTAGCTCACTTATGTCTTACTACTACAGGTGTGTAAAGCCCACTTTTTCAATTCGATGTGAACTCGATTTGAATACATGAAATATTCTTGAAGCTGAATCAAAGTTAGAATTTTATTGCTTGAAAAATATTACCGCTTCATTGTGTTTTTTTTATATAACTTTATCCATTAAAAGCAACTAGATGTTTGTTGCACAATTTTTAGTAATATTTCTTTTTAATCTGATAAGTCAAGATACTATCACAACTTACAATACAATTACTTTAGTTTT
Organism: Timema podura; assembly: GCA_033556935.1. Taxonomy (NCBI): domain Eukaryota; kingdom Metazoa; phylum Arthropoda; class Insecta; order Phasmatodea; family Timematidae; genus Timema; species Timema podura. Next base: position 27,134,147 of record JAVRXN010000006.1, read on the forward strand.
TTCATATGAACATTGTTTAGTAATGTATATAACAGCTCAGAATGGCAATAATTGACTGTCTGTGGTAGAAACTATTTGAAGAATCCTAATTTTATAACCTTAACATTATCTTTTATTGAGAATCATTATGCTTAGTTAAAAACTAAACAAAAAAACCAATAATTTTACTGTTAGGTCTGTCGAAATGTTTTACACATTTTCTTCAGGAATTTGTTCAAAAATAAATAACAAAAAATAAACCCGAACACAAATTTTCGAAATAAAGTATTTTAATCTTAATTATGGAGTTTAGAGATTATGAATCCTCAAAGTTTTTCAGTGACAGGGGTGTGCCTTCTTGACTTGACACAACTTTCTGATGTCTAGTTGTCCACTTTAAACTTTCAAGAGGAAGTTCAGTTCCAAATTTATCCCATTGCAGTAATTATTTTTGTACACCATGGATGTAAAATAAAGTTCGTTTCTTTTGTCATTTTGCTAATATTCCCTTGAGAGCTGCTTGCGTATCCTTGGGAGCCGGCGTACCACAGTTTTTGAACCGCTGCCGTATATTATTTGCAATTTTTCAAATAGTGAATGAATTGACAATATTTCATTTGGTCTTGTTTGTGTTGATACAGTTTTTAAGCGTGCTGCAAGATCCCGCCCCTCAAGTAGCAACACATTTGTTGAGGCGGAGCTTGAGTTGAGGTCGAGGAAGTTCGAGGAGGAGCTAAAATGTATGCTGGAAACCCACAAAAAAAAGCTGGATAATGAAGATCTGCTGCATGCAGCCTCCTCCAGATACGAAGTAAGACTCCTGGAGCATCAAGAACAGCTCCAGGGGATCCGCCTGGAGCGGGAGAAATTGATGCTGGAACGTGAGAGGCATGCTGTAAGGGCTGCCAAGTTAGATGTGGAGATTAGAGAACTAGAGCTCGCAAGAGTAAGATCTCGGGATAATTTATAGTGTGAACTGTTATATTCTTCTTTTTTTACAAAATTCGATGACTTCAATATTTTTGTATCTATGTTCAAGGTCTTGGTTTAAATAAATGTATGGTGCAAACATCTTAAAATTTAAATGGTTGTATATAATAAAATGTATAGCCCTTTTGTTCCTGTCTATATAAGATATTAGTATTGAACATGTACATAGCTTGCTTAAATGTTTAAAGAAAATTTTTATCACACAAGTTGTCTACTCACACTAGACATTGGAAATTAAATTTACACTATCAATAATTATGAAAATAATAATGCAGGATTTATGTTGATATGTGAAATGTTATTCGAAAGTTCTGATTTACTCTTCATGTACTCTGGATGGACCCGCGTCAGTGGACGCATGGTCTAAGGCACCACCATCGCAGTATTCTAGATTGCTGATGATAAGGAGATTGTGGTTCAATTCCGGTCTGTCCAAAATTGCAGGTGCACTTTTAGTCAAGTCAAACTTCCTCTTCCTAAACACATTATAGTAGCTAGCACATGTGTATAGCCCAAATGCGTAGTAAAATGCAATGCTTAAAAAACCACTTGCTAAATAATAATAATACTAATACTTAGCACAGTGGCTTACTACCCGTTCGGGTTATACGCTTAAATACTAATTACACTAATGGATCAGGAATTGGGAAGGTTGAATTTAGAAGAAGTGAACCCGCATTTGCGTGGAGGAGAGTGGAAAACAATTTACGAAAAACCACCCCCAGATCACCCGACCGAGATTCGAACCTCGATCTCCCCGTCCTCGGTGGTCTGGCTCAACACGATGGCGCATTAACCAACTACGCCACCGAGGCGGGTCACTTGCTAGAGAAAGTTCAATTAAAAAGGTAACAATTTTATTTAGAACAAACAAGGTTTTTAGTACTACACTACTTGTTAATCATTAAACTTTAGGCCAGGCCCTATTTCATAAAATTTACTTTTAATACACCAGGCTATGCTGATGAGAAATATGTTAGGCTAGGATTACATTTGGTTTCTGTCAAAACTGTCAGGGTTTGAATCTTGACCTCTAGAGGAAAAGTTTTCACCTAAGAACTAACAATCTATTCCCATCCCTTGTTGTGCATTTCTTATCAACAGGCTAGGTTCGAAAATTCTCAAAATACTAAACAAGTTTATAAGACATGCTAAGCATTAAAAATATAAAGTTGAAATTAAAATAAACACATGCCTGGAGAGGTATATTTATTCTCAACCAATGCAATAAGTTACATAACCGCAATATTATAACTATCTATTTAATCACATAATCATATTCACTTCTCAATTGTCTTGAATAGGTTGCGAGTGGTTTGTAATCCACTAAAAGGGGGGGCTCGATTGCCTATTATTTATTTGTTAGTGAACCTCACTAAAATACACAGGGACAAAATATTCTAAAGCTTTACTCTAGCAGTATATTGGACCACCGATGACAAGCAGATTGAGGTTCGAATCTTGGATCAGTATACTGAGGGTGGTTTTTTCCTAAATAGTTTTCCATACCTTTATGCAAATGTTGGTACAGTTCCTCTAAAACTAAACCTTCATAATTCCTAACACATTAGTTTAGTTAACAGACGTTTAACTGAAATATGTACCAAGACATAGTGTTAAAAAAAATCAACAAATACAATTATGAAACTCGATTACAAGTAATTTACCTTGAATAACTTGAACTGATATAAATTAGCCTAACTATTATTCATTTAGCTAAATTTGGAAGAAGGTACAGGAAAATGGGATGGAAACACAATATGACTTTAACAATGAAAAGAACCCGCCTCGTGGCGTAGTTGGCTAACGCGCCAGTCGTGTTGAGCCAGACCACCGAGGACGGGGAGATCGAGGTTCGAATCTCGGTCGGGTGAACTGGGGGTGGTTTTTCCTAAATGGTTTTCCACTCTCCCTCCACGCAAATGCGGGTTCACTTCCTCTAAATCCTACCTTCCCAATTCCTAATCCATTAGTGTAATTAGTACTTAGGCGTATAGCCGAACGGGTATTAAGACGCAGTGCTAAAAAAAAACCAATGAAAAGAACACAGTTCGCATTTTACATTGCTACCACTGACAAAGAAGAATGGCTGCCGCTTGAAGAAAGCTGATCATTACTGCCCAATACCCTGACCTAGGTTTCATTTTTTTGGAACTCATCAGTAGTAGTGTGACATGCGCAACACAACTTCCTGGAATATGAAATAACACAAAAAGGGAGAAAAAAAAGAAATTGTTAATGATTGGCGGACACATAAATAGTAACAGGGTGTCCAGCCAAACCATATTTTAAAATTCCCTGACTTTTCCAGGTTTTCCAGAACCAATTTACAACTTTTCCAGTCCCTATATTACACACACTATCTTATTAAGATCACAACTTGATGCAATAATATTTCTAAACACATCCACACTCTGAAATTGTGACACTCTATGAAGGGCTACAGCCTAAAGTGATGGGCTCTTGGGTAGAACGATCTGAGTTAGAATTCAGTGAGGTCTTATTGAAACATTAAAATATTGCTTTGCACAAATACAGTTTAAAAAATAAAGATGCAAAGTAGAAGGATGAAAAGATGGATGACACACAAAAATTCAATGTTGACTTTTAGAATTAAAATTAGTATGTTCAACTGTGTTAAAAGATATTGTGGTGTGTATTAAATCGTAGAAAAATGTAATTTTGACTAGTGTAAATAAAATGTTAGTATTTTTTTTTAGTGATTATGTGAAAATTCTAGAAATTTAATTAAATTCCCTGACTTTTCCAGGTTGCTGGACACCCTGAGTAACATGTAAAAGGAATGAACAAACAGAAAAAATAGACACTGGATAAGATTTAAAACATATCCAATTTAGGAAAAGGAAGTTTTCCTTGAGATCTATTATCTGTTTAAAATCATTTAAACAATAATATTCCATAATTTGTTTTATAAATGATGTTGGTATATTGAATTAGTTTGCACAAGAGGTTTAAAAAAAAAGTTTTTATTTAGGAAGATCCGATAGCTCGATTAGAATCTACAGAAGAGCTACCAAGAAACCTGTAGAGCTTTGTGCATGAGAATACATTAAGAAAAATAAACATTGTTTTTATAAAATTATAAGCCTATGAATTAGAAAAAGATTATGTGTGTTATGTCCAAAAAAAAAAGTCAATTAAACCTGCGCCTAATGTAATCTTCACGTACATGATGCCCAATATTGTTATTGACAGGCAGTGGAGGCAAGGTACCATGTTCCTCTTCTACCCAAAGGCATTTCATCACCAGGGAATGCTCTCCACATTTATGCTGATATTGTACAAAACTGCCGTTGCGACGATGATAGCAACAGTATTGTGGGGCTTGGTCTCTAATCTAGCGTTAGGCATCTGAAACGCCGTTTCCATAACCCAAAAAGCCGCTCTACAGGATTGCGGGTGGCTATATGTGCAGCATTATAACGCTGTTCCGCCTCTGTCGAGCATTAAGGAGGGTGTTAATAAATATGGTAGGCAATGGGTAGCCAATGTCTCCCAGAAGAATCCCTTCGACAACCTTGCTCGAACCTAGACTTTAGACTAGATGCCCCAAATATTGATGATCATGAAATGACCCCGGTCTCCTGGCGACGATATCCTCTATCTTAAGGTGGGCCCCCACAAGCTACCTGCACAAAACAGAACCATTAATGGTAAATATGTATTTTTATTCATAAAAAATGACATTGTTTATCAGCTATAATAAGTGGTAATTTTTATATTTTTACAATAATAAAGAAAAAGACTCATACTTTGTAATATTTATTTAGTAAATTGGTTTAGTTATGAGAAATTTACTTTAAGAAAATACTGAACACAACTTGAAATTTAATCTATTAATATGGCCTAACACCTGCAAAAAATAAATTATTAGTTGAATAAAATTATTATAAATTCTCTTTGTAGCAATGTACCTTGTGAATGGGTAAAGTTTTAGGATCTAAAAAAGGATACTTCTAATAGGACACTGAAGGATTAAATTTGACCAAGGCAATGGACTTGTTATAAGATAAAACGCATAATCATAATGAGCCAGTAAGTATGTTATTAATCCAATGATTAACTAATTTTTATTAAATAAATTTTTTAAATTTAAGAAATTATTAGGGGCTATAAAAATATTATTTCTTTTACCAAAATGTTATCTAGTGTAAGCCCTGGATAAAATACATTCCTTATGAAAACTTTTTATGTTATCATGTCAAATATGCATACAAGTTTTTTTTAAAACAATGATAAATATTTGTCAGGAAACATTTTGTTATAGGGGGGATAACATTTTATTTAGAAAGTGTTTTAAGTTAGCCTACATTTTCAGATAAAGCATATTTTATTCATGCACAAATATGGGCTTAATGTCCCAATTTACCCCAAGGGCTAGGCAACTTGGAATACTTACTTTCAATTTTTCATTACACTTTGGAATCATTCTCATTTAGTCACACTATATTCCTAGCCATTTACTCTATCCATGGTAAAACAATCAACAACATAAATACAAGTCTCAATGACACTTAAAAAGCCTTAAAAACTGTTTCAAGTAACCCTGGTTGACGATATATTATAAAATAAATGTAGTCAAAATTTAATAACATTTTATTTCAAAAGGTTTATTGTTTAATCAAAACAAAATTTGTTGTTAGTACCACCCGCCTCGGTGGCGTAGTTGGCTAACGCGCTAGTTGTGTTGAGCTCAACCGCCGAGGACGGGGAGATCGAGGTTCGAATCTCGTCGGATGAACTGGGGGTGGTTTTTCCTAAATGGTTTTCCACTCTCCTTCCACGCAAATGCGGGTTCGCTTCCTTTAAATTCATCCCTCCCAATTCCTAATCCATTAGTGTAATTAGTACTTAAGCGTATAACCCAAACGGGTAGTAAGACCGGTGCTAAATATTATTATTATTGTTGTTGTTAGTATCAATATTAACTTCCACATTTATACACCAGTGGTAATATTTTTATTTAGGCCTCTTTCAAAAATGTAGGCCTATAAATGAACAGTAACACAACTTTCCAACTAACCTGAACATTAATGGAGAAGACACCATGCCTGTTGCGGCATGACACCTCACCCCGTTCAAAATAGGAATGTGGGTTCCGTCAACAGCTGCAACAACCCCTGGGAAACCACCTGTTCTCTTGAACCACTGCATTGTTGCCTCAGTTTTAGCTCGGGTTGCAGGCAGGTTGATGTGCTCTCGCAACTTGCCCAGCTATTATCTTCGTAACTGTGTGGATAGCCTCACAAGTGGTTCTACTACTAATGCCGGGATCACGATCAACTTAGCGTTAACTTAACATAACATTAACTGAGTTAATTACGTTGTTGATCACGATTCACGTAACTTAACGTAACAACTCGAGCCAAACATCTTCATTCTCGAGTATGATCTGTGATTTGTACTAGTTTTACAGTGATGATCTGTGAATGTTACAGTTTTCAATCGATATAATAAATATCTATTACAATTTTTTTGGATAAATTTAGCTTTCCTATTTTAGTTTAATTATTTTGTTTCAATGTCTGATCACTAGAACTTACGCTAAAGAGTAAACATTGGGTCATAATACCAACAAATGAGTTACTAAATAGCCCTGTTGACGTCACTCGCATAATGATTGGCTGGCTAGATCACGTGATACCCTCAGTAACGTAAAGTAAAGTAAAAGACCCCCAGGACATCTCTTACGTTAAGTTAACTGCAAGTCAACGTTAAGTTAAGTGCATCGTGATCGCCTCCATTTAAACACACAAGGAGGTCCTTTACATTAAGTTACGTTAGTTAAGTTTAAGTTGATTGTGATCCCGGCATAACACCAAACAGATCTCCAGATACAAGCTGTGGAGAAATACACAATAAGAAATCACCATAAAAGAATATTGTGTGCATTATACATGAAAACAACATTTAGTGCCAGGACAGTACGCAAAGAGGGCGTAACTCTTTACACATTTTTGTATTTTGTACTACCATAAACCAATAACAAAGCAAATATAACAAAATAACCGTTATGTAACTTCACAAATTGACGCGTTCCATACTTTGTTACACAATATTGCCAAGCGTTTGGAATGGCCTTGGTGAGTTTTCTTTTTTAATTTTTAAAAGTACTGTATATAAGATATTTTTGCTATATTTATTTTGCTGTCATTTGAAATTTGCTACCCTATTTCTGTGGGCCTATATTTATTTTATTTGCTAGAATATTTAGGCCTAGGTTTTATGCATATTTATTTAAGTAGGCCTCATTTTATAGTTATGTCTCAATACCTATTTGTAAATGTATGATTAAGAAAAACAAATCACAAATCTAAACTAGGCCTACGCATTTTTACACATAAAATTAGGGCATACGAGTGTCTAACAAAAATCACAATAAAATATTATTATAAATACAATTAATAATATAAGGTAAATCA